>JAVSCE010002410.1:0-31142 GCA_032199065.1 Smutsia gigantea
AGCACTATTTATAATAGCCCAGAAATGGAAGCAGCCTAAGTGTCCATCAGTAGATGAATGGATAAAGAAGAGGTCGTACATATACACAATGGAATATTATTCAGCCATAAGAAGAAAACAAATCCTACCATTTGCAACAACATGGATGGAGCTAGAGGGTATTATGCTCAGTGAAATAAGCCAAACCGAAAAGACAAGTATTAAATGATTTCACTCATATGTGGAGTATAAGAACAAAGAAAAAACTGAAGGAACAAAACAGCAGCAGACTCACAGAACCCAAGAACGGACTAATAGTTACCAAAGGGAAAGGGACTGGGGAAGATGGGCGGGAAGGGAGGGATAAGAGGGAAAAAGGGGCATTACGATTAGCAGATGTAATGTTGGGGGGGCACGGGGAGGGCAGTACAACTCAGAAGACAAGTAGTGATTCTATAGCATCTCACTACGCTGATGGAGAGTGACTGTAATGGGGTTGGTGGGGGGGACCTGATGAAGGGGTAGTTTAATAATTGTAATATTGCACATGTAATTGTAAATTAATGATAATAAAATAAATTATATTTAAAAAAAACATTTAAAAAATGCCATAAGCCAAAATTGCCTGAATGATTACTTCACTTTTAATCATCCTAAAAAGATAAGCAGAAATAGGCAACTTGTTAAGTGGCAAGTATAAGACCTTGTCTTTCTCTACAAATTTTTATTCCTTGCTTTTCAATTCCACCTTTTTTTTTTAGTAGCTAAGTCCTGCCCCATTCCTCAATCTTTATTCAGTTACTTACATCCTCTCATGCTCATCTGCTTGAAGATAAACAAACTCCTCTAAAGGGGTCAAGAGATCTAGTTCGTTCTGCTGTGACAGGATAAAATCCAATTCTTAGTCCAACCTGGGAAAAACAAGTCAGCAGAAGGGCTAATAAAAGGAATTTGGAGTGAAAAAATAGATGTCAATAACCTATAATAAGGAAAAGAAACTGGACCGAGATATAGATCTCTAATCTTTCAACCTAGGGAATCTAAGGTTCTACCTTTCCTGATCCTGTTTCACCTTTTCCACTTCTTCATGTAAAGCAGTAATCTATAAAGGAAAATAAAAATACAGTAATACACATATTTGAATTTACATTGGAATTTTAAAGCAATATTAATTTTCTCAAACATACTTCAAATACGAAATATTTCCTAATTCAGGATATTTATTACCTAAGGAAAGTATTTTTAAATTGACTACCAATAGTGGAATAGAAACCACAAAATAGGTTTACTCTCTGTGTTCATCTAAAAATACTCACACCATGCTGGTAGATTAATGAGAATATCTTCCTAACTTCTCACCATTCTCAATGTAAGGTCCCAAGCACTGAGTTGGTTGCTCTGGCAAAGAAGGTGCTTCTCTTGATTCTCTAACTCAAGGCTCCATTTGTTTACCAGATCCTCCAGCCGACCATATGCCATCATGGGAGTTACAATTGCACTTAAAAAAAGGATGTAGTATGATCATACAATTGAAACAATAACATAGGAGTACTTAGAGAAGAAAATAACACACGAAGAGTTTCTTAGATCTTCTCCCTAACAAAACCACCACAAATGGAATAGATTATTTTTAAACAATCATTCAAAGTATTTGGAAATGATCCTTAGGGAATCCAGCAAATGAAGATTTATTGAGGAATCTACTCAATCACAGTAAGAGCACCTAAAGTTTGTGCCACAGCTTGCTCCCTTTCTGTCCCCTTAGCTCAGCATGATGGAAGCTCCTTTCTGGGTACATGTAGCCAAAGATATAGGACTCTCTCTTCCTACAGCAGTTAGTCAAAGTGATCCATTCCCTGTCTCAGTAGTATCCATGAACAGAGTAAGCAGCTGAGCTTCTACCCTCTACTGAACAGAACCAAGCAGAACTCTGATTCCCCTGCCAGGTAGTATCATTCAGACTGAGCCAGTAGCTTATTTTCCATCCAATGCCTGACAGAACCAGGCAATGCTCTTGATTCCTCTGCTGGGGCAGTGTCAGCAGGGCCAGGCAGAGGTAATCATCAATTGCCTGCCCAGAAGAGGTTCTAATCCCCTCACCAGGGTACTTCCAGCAATGTCCAGTAACAAGCTGAAACTAAATCCCCATCCAGTAGCATCAAGACTTAATAAGGCACAGTGAGACAGGGTTAGTTACCATTAGGCTTTACCACTTGTCTTCAGTGTCAGTGGGACCCAATGGGGAGCTAATCTCTATGACCACATGACATCACCAAGACTGAACGAAGTACAAGTTGGGGCTAGCTAGGACTCCACTTCCCACTATCCCTGAGAGGTGTCAGGGAGGCTCAGTGGAGAGCTTAACCTCCACATCCACTGAAAAAACCAAGACTGAACAAGGCAGGGCAAATCAGAGCTAGTCATTACTCTGTCCTCTTTCTCCCTATAGCCTGTGTCAGCAAGGCCCAGTAGGGAGCTCAGCTTCCATACTAACTCAGCATCAATGAGGTTAAATGAAGTGATATGAGAAGAGTAGCTGACATCCTGCTTCTTCACTACTCTTTTGTCATTGGGGCCCAACAGGAAGCAGAAATTTTGCCTCCACCCTGCAGTGACTTAAGTAGTATGAGTTAGTACTCCACTTCCCCTTGTTCTGGGTCCTGGAGGCCCAGCTGGGAACTGAGCTTACATCTCACTTAGAGGCAGTGAGGTGGTACGATGCACTGCCCCACTTTCATGCAGAATTAGCAGGGCTGGGGGGACCTGAACTTCCACACCACTCATCTGCATTGTGGCAGTGTGAGTCAGTGCTCCATTTCTGCTCAGGTGGTTTGGGCAGGGTCTGGTGGGAAGCTGAACATACAAATGTACCCAAACCTTGCACCAAACTCAACGGAAGGGCTACCTGCTGAAGAAAGAAGATTTAAATAGGACCCAGACTCTCCTAACAAAATAGACAAAATGTCCAGAGTACAACTGAAAAGAATCTGTCATATCAAGAACCAGGAAAATAACAACTTAAAAGAGAGAAGACAATCCACAGATATCAACATTGAGAGGTATCAGATGTTGGAATGATCTGAAAAGAATTTGAAAGCAACCATCAAAAAAATGCTCCAACAAGCAATTATGAAATCTCTAGAGACAGATGGAAAATAGAAAATTTCAGCAATGAAACAGAAGTTATGAAAAACAATCAAATGGAAATTATAGAACAAAAAAATAAAGTAACTGAAATAAAAAGCTCACTTGAATGGTTTGATACTGAATGGAGATGACAGAGGGCAGAATCAGTGAACATGAGGGCAGATCAGTAGAATTTACACAACAGCAGAGAGAAAATAGGCACAAAAATGAAAAAAATCTCAGACCTGGAGGGCAGTAATAAAAGAGGGAACATCTGTAGACCAGATGATACATCAGAGAGGAAAAGAGAAAATGGGATTGAAAAAGTATTCTGAAAAATAAAAGTGAAAACTTCCCAAATTTGTCAAAAGACATAAACCTATAGATTCAAGAAGCTAGCAAATCTCAAACAGAATAATTCAAAGAAATCTGTGCTAAGACACACAATCCTTAAATTTCCAAAACCAAAGATAAAGAAAAAATCTTGAAAGCAGCCAGGGAGAAACAACACATTACTTAAAATGGAAGTCCAATGTGAATGACAGAAGATTTTTCATCTTAAACCATGGAGGCTAAAATAAAGTGTCACAAAATTTTTCAAGTATTGGAAGAAAAAAATTGCTGCTCACTACTTCTAAATCGAGTGCAAATGTCCTTCCAGAAATGGAAGGAAAATAAAAACACTCTTATGCAAAGTAAATTTAAGAGAATGTGTTACTATCAAACCTACCCTTAAAGACTGGCTAAACAGAAAAGAAATGAAAATCAGAGCTGGAACTTCGTATAGGAAAGAAGACCAAAATGGATAAAAAGGGTAAAGATAATAGACCAGTCTACTATTCATGAGTTTTTAAAATCATATTTGATGGTTGAAACAAAAAGTATTACACCATGTAATGTGGTATTCAATAAACATGGAGGAAGTATTTAAGACAATTATACTTAAAAGAAGAGTAAAGGGAAACAATGAAAGTAAGGTTTCTACACTTATGCAAAGCAGTAAAATGTCAATATAACTAGACTGTTGTAAGTCACATATGTATATTGTAGCAGTTAGTAAGAAAACCATACAAAGCAATATACTCAGAAACAGTATAAAGAGAAAAGGATGGAACCCTACAAAATGTTTGAATAACCCACAGGAAGGTTAACAAAAAGAGAAAAACAAAGAGAGGTAAAAAAGAAAAAAAATAACTAATAAAATGGCAGATTTAAGCCCAATATGTCAATAATTACCTCAAATGTAAATGTGCTAACTATACAAACTAAAAGACAGAGATTGGCATAGTGGATAAAAATTATGATCCATCAATATGCTGTCTATAAGAAACTCACTTCAAATAGGTTGATAAGTTGGAAGTAAAACGATGGAAAAAGATATACAGGCAAGATGAATTTTGAAAACGATATGGCTATATTAATATCAGATAAAGTCAATTTCAGAGTGAAAAAAATTACCAGAGTGATAAACAAATCAAAGTACCGGGAAGTTGAACAATCCTAAACATGTAGGCAACCTAACTGCAGGGCCTTAAAATACAGAAAGCAAATTGAAAGAGCTCAAAGGATAAATGAAATCCACAACTATAGTTGGGGACTTCAAAAAGCCATTCTACACAACTGAAAGAAGCCCCAGAGAGAAAAGCTGCAAGGATAGAGATCTGAAAATACAATGAAGCAACAAGATCTATCACATACAGAACATTCCACTCAACAGCAGAAAATATAACTTTCAGGTGCCCATGGAACATCCACTAAAAAAGACCATATCCTCACCATAAAACAAACCTAAAACAAATATAAAAGAACTGAAATCATACAGAGCATATTCTCTAACCACAATGGAATTAAACTAGAAATTGACAAAGAAAACAAGAAAATCTCCAAATACTTGGAAATTAAACAAAACTCTTCAAAATATTCTATGGGTCAAAGAGGAATTCAAAAAGGAAATACTAAAACTACATAGAATTAAATGAAAATGGAAATGCAACATAACATAATATATGGTACACAGCTAATGCAGTGGTGAGAAGGGTACTGTAAGCAATAAATGCTTACATTAGAAAAGAGGAATGGTCTCAAATCAATAATATTGCATACTTCAATAAACTAGAAAAAGAGCAAAATGAACCCAATGCAATTAGAAATGAAATAATAAAGAGTGGGTATCAATAAAATTGAAAATGAAAACAATAGAGAATAATCAATGAAACAAAAGCTACTTCTTGGGGAAAAGATCGATAAAATTGATAAAGAAAGGTACAAACCACCAATATCAGAAAAAAAAAAACCGGAGAATATCCCTATAGGTATCAAAAGGACAAAAAGGGAATACTATGAATAACTTTACACTCATAGATTCTACAACTTGGAAGAAACAGAGCAATTCCTTGAAAACTACACACTTTTAAACTCATCAAAAATGAAACAGATAAAGTAAACAGCTCTAGAATCGATTAAAGAAATTTATTTGTAATTTAAAACTCCTGAAAAAGAAATATCCAGGCCCAGAGGTTACATTGGAAAATTCTGCCAAATATTTAATGATTAAAACAAATTTTACACAATACCTTCTATAAAATAGAAGGTAGTACTTCTCATATTTTATGAAGCTAATATTATCTACAAATCAAAACTAAAGATAGAATAAAAAAAGAAATGAAGCAAAACTACAGACCAATATCTCCCATGAACTTTGAACTTAGATACAAGAGTTTTCAAACAAAATACTAGCAAACGGAATCCAAAAACATATACAAAAATTCTACACCATGACCAACTGGGATTTATTCCACATTATGTGGGGCTGGTTCAACATCTGAAAATCAATCAATGTAACTCACCACATCATTAAGCTAAAGAAAAAAATCTTAAAATATTTTCTGAGGCAGAAAAGGCATCTGACACAAATATGTCCAAATGATTTTTGACAAAGGTACAAAAGCAAGTCAATGGAAGATGATAGCCTTTCAACAAATGATGCTGGAAAAACTGGCCATCCATAGACAAAAAAAAAAAATGCACCTTGATCTAAAACTCACACCTCATATAAAAATTAACTCAAAATGGATCATGAGCTTAAATGTAAAACTATAAAACTTTTAGAAAAAAATACAGAAAATACTTGGAATCTAGAGTTAGGCAAAGAGCTCTTAAACTTGACACTAAAAGCATGATCTATTAAGGGAAAATTTGACAAATTAGACCTCATCCATTAAGTTTTTGTTTGGCAAAATACCCTGTTAAAAAGATGAAAAGACAAGTTGCAGATTTAGAGAAAATATTTATAAACTACCTACCCAACAAAGGATTGGTATCCAGAATATATAAAGCTCTGAAAACTTAACAGTAAAAAATCAAATTCAAACAGAAAATAGACAAAAGGCATGAACAGGTACTATATCAAAGAGGATATGCTGATGGCAGATAAAGACATGAAAAGATGTTCATCATTGTTAATCATAAGGGAAATGCAAATTAAAAATCACAATGAGATATGACTTCATATCTATTAGAAGGGCTAAAATAAAAAAATGGTGACACCACCAAATCCTGGTGAGAATCCTGACAAGCTGGATCCTTCATACATTGCTGCTGGGTATGTAAAAAGACACAGCCACTCTGGAAAATAACTTGGCAGTATTTTTAAAAAATGAACATGCAATGAACATACCACACAGCAACTACACTCGAGCATTTTATCCTAGAGAAATGAAACGTTCACAAAAACCTGTACACAGATGTTCACAGCAGCTTTATTCATAATAGCTAGTAACTGGAAACAACTGAGATGTCCATCAACAGATGAACAGTTAAATTATGACATATCCACAATACCACTGAATACTACTCAGAAATAAAAAAAACAAACCTCTGATGCACATGACAACTTTACCTCAAGGAATTATGCCTAGTAAATAAAAAACGTCCTCAAACATCGCATACTGCATGATTCTATTTGTATAAGATTTCTTTAAATGTCAATATTATAGAAATGGAAAACAGATTAATTGTCGAACAGGGTCAGGGAAAAGATGGGAGGTTAGTGAGTGTGGCTACAAAAGGGCAACAGGAGGGATCCTTGTGGTGATGGAACTGTTCTGTATCTTGACCGTACCCATGTCAATATCCTGGATGTGATACTGTACTATAGTATTCCAAGGTATTATTGTTGGGGGAAACTAGGTAAAGGACAGAGTTTTCTGTATTATTTCTTGGAAGTACATGTGAATCTACAATTTTCTCAAAATAATAAGTTTAATTACAACCAACAATTAGGAACATAGCATAGATTGTAAGAATACAGGCTCTGGAGCTCTACTGACTGAGTTTTAATCCTGGCTCAACCATTACCAAGTATGGGACCAGGGGCAGATTATGAAATTTCTATGTGTTCCAGTTTTCTCATCTATAAAATGGGAACAAAAACAGTGCCTAACTCATAGGGTTAGTGTGAGGATTAAATAGTATGATGCTTATAAACCACCGTCACATTATGAAACATAAGGTAATTGAACAATAAATGTTGCTACTATTAAAAATAGTAATTAAAATGGAAGTAAGACAAAGATGTTCAACTTAACTGTTCAACTTCCTAAGCTTCAGAAATCCTTTCTCTAAGTGCTCTTTCAACACTGACTCATTTACTTAACTTTCAAATACTGTTCTGAAGGTATACAAGCAAATTATGCCTTGCACATGATAAATAAAACCCACACGTATTTCCAAATAAATAGGCTTACTTAACAGTCGAAGTACAAGGTATGGAAGTAATACCGACTGGAACAGTGTTGTTAATCCCAATTGATGTTCGTGGATTTAGATAAAAGGTAAAGCCACTGGTGGTTGTGGTGGTGGTGGTGGTTGTTGATGCTGTAGCTGGAAAATAGAATGCATTAGTAAGAAATGAGAAACTTTCTTTATTTAGTCCTTGATCAATCAGGATGAAAACCACAGAAGCATTTTTTGAAACATGAAATTGAATTTAAAACTGTGTGGATTTGAACTCCACATTGCTGTGATAGGAAGTGATATATGTGGCAGGCCAGGTATCTGGATTAACCTTCCTGCTAAAAAGTAAAAACCCCAGATAGGTTTGTAGAAAAATAAAATTTATAACTTAACCAGACCTATAGCCATTAAAGAAATTGAATCAATTCTCAAAACTCTTATTGTAAAGAAAACTCCAGGCCCAGATGACCTCACTGGTAAATTCTACTACACATTCAAGGAAAGAATAATTTTAATCTTATACAAACTCTCTGTACATCTGTATCTTTGCATACTTACATGAATATATCTGTGTAATTAATTCCTAGAAATGAAATTGTTGGATCAAAGGGTCAGCATGGTCTAAATTGTAACATATCTTGCCAAATTGCCCTACCAAAAAGATTTTTGCTAATTTACATTCTTATCAACAGGGGAGAGTGACTGTTTCTACATCACAGCCCATACTACGCATACATCTTTGCTAGCCTAATAGGTAAAAGCATCTCAAAGTTTTAACCATAGTTCAGACTTCTCTCCTTTGTGTCTCTTTCTATTGCACCCGAGAATCCCCTGCCTACTGTAGAGGAAATCCTTCATGACTTAGCTCAGATTCTTCCTTCCCCATGATTATCAGTTACTTCTCTTTTACTCATCATTATTCCTTGGTTTTTTGAACTTCTACAGCACTTCTGGTTTTTGCTATACACTGAGCACTTAAAGAACAATGCAGAGAAAACTGGTTGGTGGGTAATGGAAATGTTTTCTTCTTTTTGGTACTCTGCATTTTCAAATGTTCTTGCAGTTAATAAATGCTGCTTATGTAAGAAGAAATTTGTTACAAAATTATTAACATGTATACAATTGTTTGTTTTACAATAGCCTTGCTTTCCCAATGAGCAATGTTTTCAGGTTATTTATGGACATACTAAATAAATACATAAATCATGGGGCCTGCCAACATGCACTGCCTATTCTAAGGGAAACTAAACTAGTCTATACCTGCTCAGCGATCAGGCTCAGACACCCATTCTTTATTCTAGTAATTCTGTGTCTTTTGCTCATGGTTCACAGTTGACTGGAACAAAGGTAGGTATCTGATGTATGGGAAGCCATCCCATATGCTACTGGCAGACTATGAGTAGGTCTAGCACAAAAAAGCTCTAGCCAAACAGGGATGAGATGGATCAAAATCTCATTTTAAAAAATGCATAACTATACAAAGAATCAGACTGTAGGTAGAAATATGGAAATATTTCCAGAAATATGGAAAGTATCAGAATATAAAGCAGAAGTTTGGAAATATTTCCAAAAGTGTAGAAAGAATCAGACTATAGGCAGAGGGAGTTGAAAGGACAGAGGAAAAACATGTAGAATTAAGGAGTCATAAGCAAGACAAAATTAAGAATAAACAGTAAGGCAGAAAAAGAGGCAAGGAAACCAATGACATGTTAAAAAAAAAGAAAAAAGTAGATAATGAGAGAATAGTTAAATTATGTGTGTGCAGTATTAGATTCAGAACATCCCTAAAGCTGCCTTTAGAAACTCTTGTTAAATCCCAATGTCCTTGGAGTTCAAAGCCACAACAGTATCTACATTATATTTCCACAAGATTCCATTTCCCTTTTGGCCAAAATGATTCTTACAATAATTCCCCCCATTCGTGGGGTTAGCCCTTGCGAGGCTGGAATGACCACCACAAGGGAACACCAGAACCAATCATAAAGGATCCCTGGTGTCATCACCACTCAAAATGATGGAAGGATTACAGATTTGATCCCATATGGCTATAAATATACAAAAAGAGCCTCAGTAAATTCCAAAAGATTCAAATTGTACCAACCAGCTTCTCAGATCACAAAGGTATGGAACTAGAAATAAATTACACAAAGAAAATGAAAAAGGCCACAAACACATGGAGGCTTAATAACATGCTCCTAAATAATAATGGATCAATGACCAAATAAAAACAGAGATCAAGCAATATATGGAGACAAATGACAACAATAATTCAACACCACAAAATCTGTGGGATGCAGCGAAGGTTGTGCTAAGAGGGAAATATATTGCAATACAGGCCTACCTCAGGAAAGAAGAACAATCCCAAATGAACAGTCTAAACTCACAATTAATGAAACTGGAAAAGGAAGAATAAATGAGGCCCAAAGTCAGTAGCAGGAGGGGCATAATAAAGATTAAAGCAGAAATAAATAAAATTGAGAAGAATAAAACAATAGAAACAATCAATGAAAGCAGGAGCTGGTTCTTTGAGAAAATAAACAAAATAGATAAACCCCTAGCCAGACTTATCAAGAAAAAAACAGTCTACACACATAAACAGAATCAGAAATGAGAAAGGGAAAATCACTGCAGACACTACAGAAATACAAAGAATTATGAGAGAATACTATGAAAAATTACATGCTAACAAACTGGATAACCTAGAAGAAATGGAAAACTTTCTAGAAAAATATAACCTTCCAAGGCTGACCCAGCAAGAAACAGAAAATCTGAATAGATCAATTACCAGCAATGAAATTGAACTGGTAATCAAAAAACTACCTAAGAACATATACACAATGGAGTACTATTCAGCCGTAAGAAAGAAACAAATCCTACCATTTGCAACAACATGGATGGAGCTGGAGGATATTATGCTCAGTGAAATAAGCCAGGTGAAGAAAGACAAGTACCAAATGACTTCCCTCATTCGTGGAGTATAACAACGAAGCAAAACTGAAGGAACAAAACAGCAACAGACTTACAAACTCCAAGAAGTGACTAGCGGTTACCAAAGGGGAGGGGTGGGGGAGGGCGGGTGGAGAAGGAGGGAGAAGGGGATTGAGGGGTATTGAGATTGGCACACATGCTGTGGGGGGATCATGGGGAAGACACTGTAGCACAGAGAAGACAAATAGTGACTCTGTGGCATCTTACTATACTGATGGGCAGTGACTGCAATGGGGTATGGGGGGACACGATAATATGGGTGAATGCAGTAACCCCATTCTTTTATCATGCGAGACCTTCACAGGAGTATAAGAGTGTATATCAATAATATTTTAATAAAAAAAGGAAAAAGAAAAAGAAAGAAGAGCAAAAATATGTGTAAATACAATAGAATTTCCTGCTTCAGTTTTTAAAATTACATTTTATGGTTGAAGCAAAAATCATAACTCTGCCTGATGCAGTTCTAAATATATACAGACAAAAAATTTAAGACAATTACATTACAAGTGGGGGTGGGCTAAAGGATATATGGGGTGAAAGGTTTCTATACGTCACTCAAACAGGTAAAGGGACAAGATCACTAGACTATTGTAAGTTATGTACATGTAATACTCAGAGCAACAACTAAAAAAGCTATGCAAAGGGGTACTCTCAAAAATGCTATAGCTAAACCAAACTGGAATTCTGAACAATGTTCAAGTAATCAATAGGAAGACAGGATATGGAGAAATGAAAAATATAACAAACAAGACAAAACAAAAACTGCAAATTTAAGGCCTAATATAGTAATAATTATGACAAATGTAAATGGTCTAAATACTCCCAATTAAAATAGAGATTGCCAGAGGGTATTAAAAAATCACGACACAACTATATTTTCGTATCTAAGACACTCAGTTCAAAACTAATGATAGAGGCAGGTTGAGAGTAAGAAAATGGAAAAAATATACCATGCAACATTAATCAAAAGAAAACAGGAATGGATATATTATCAGATAAAGTAGACTGCAGAGCAAAGAAAATCACTGGAGACAGAGGGGGGTATTACATAATATAGTGACATTACATGAAGGGCCAAGGCCCCAAAAAGTCTTAGCCAACATGTGTATTATGCACCAAACAGAGCTTCAAAATATGTGAAACAAAAACTGATAAAACTGAAAGGAGAAAGAGACAAATCCACGATTACAGTTAGGGACTCCAACATCCCTCTATTACCTCTAGCTGAAAGAAGAGCTAGACAGATAATGAGCAAGGATATAATACTCAGCAAAAGCACTAGCCGTTAGAATCTAATTGACATTTATAGAACATGTCACCCAGAAAGGCAGAATACACATTCTTTTCAAGTGCGCCTGGAACATATACCATGGAGGACGTTTATCCTGGGCCATTAAAACAAACTTCAGCTAATTTAAAAGAATAAACATGGAAACAAACAAAAGTAAACAACTGGGACTACATCAAACTAAAAAGCTTCTTCCACAGTGAAGGAAACCATCAACAAAACAAAAAGGTACCTAATGAGTGGGAGAATATATTTGCAAATGATATATCTGGTAAGGGATTAATATCCCAAATATATAAAAAACTCATACAACTCAACACCAAAAATACCCAAATAACCTAATGAAAAAATGGGCAGAGGACCTGAGAGACATTTTCCCAAAGACATACAGAAGGTTTCTAGACACATGAAAAGATGCTCAACATCACCAATCTTTAGGGAAATGCAAATCAAAACCACAATGAGATTATTATCATCTCACACCAGTCAGAATGGCCAATATCAACAAGACAAGAAATAAACAAGTGTTAGCAAGATGTGGGGAAAAGGAAACGGTCATACAGTGTACAGCCACTACAGAAAGCTGTACGGGGGTTTCTCAAAAAGCTGAAAGTAGAAATACCATATGACCCAGCAATTCTACTTCTGGGAATTTACTCGAAGAAAAGAAAATCACTAATTTGAAAAGATACATGTAGTCCTATGTTTACCACAGCATTATTTACAATAGGCAAAATATGGAAACGACCTAAATTTCCCACTGTTAGATGAATGGATAAAAAAAGATGTGCTATATTTACACAATGGAATACTGTTTGGCCATAAAAAAAGAATGAAATCTTGCTATTCGTGACAACACGGATGGACATAGAGGGTATGATGCTAAGTGAAATAAGTCAGACAGAGAAAGACAAATGCCACATGATTTCACTTATATGTGGAATTTTAATAACAAAACAAAAGGACAAATAAAATGGAAACAGACCAATAAATATGAGAACAAACTGGTGGTTGCCATAGGGGAGCGAGGTGGGAGGATCAGTGAGATAGGTGAAAGGGATAAGAAGGAAGAAAGAATATTAATAAAACAATGAAGAAAAATGATAGTGTGCAATGGGATGAAAATAGAAATCAGTAACAGAAAGATAACAGGAAAATCTCCAAACATTTGGAAACTAAACACATGTCTAAATAACCCACAGGTCAAAGAGGTCTCAATGGAATAAAACAATTCATATTGAATTGAATGAAAATGAAAATACACCGTAACAAAATTTGTGCGACAGTTAAAGCAGTGCTGGCAGGGAAACGTACAGTAGTAAACATACACATCAGAAAAGAAGACATACAGCATGGTGACTATACTTAATCCTGTATTGTGTATTTGAAAGTTGCTAAGACAGTAAATCTTTTAAAAGTCCTCATCATAAGAAAAAAACTATGTAACTGTGTGTGGTGATGGATGGCAACTAGACTTATTGTGGTGATCATTTCACTATATACAAATATCAAACCATGCACATAAAACATAAGGGCGTATATCAATTATGTATGAATTTGAAGTAAAAACAAAACAAAGTTTCTAATTGATCATCTAAGCTCCCACCTGAGGAGCCTATTAAAGAACAAAATAAACCCAAAGCAAGCAGAAGAAAATAGGACCAGAAATGAATTAAATGGAAAAAAAAAATCAAGGGATACAAACAATTGATTTCTGGAAAAGGTCAATAAAAATGAACAAAACTTTAATAAGACTGAAAAAAAAACAGAGGAGACACAAATTAGCAGTATCAGGAATCAAACAGGATATCACGACACACCACGCAGACATCAAAAGAATACTACAACCACAAATTTGATAACTTTGAAAAAATGGACCAACCCCTCAACACACTACCACAACTCATATTAATATGAAATAAGATAATTTGAGTAGCCATATAACTATTTAGGAATTTGAATTCTTATTTTAAAAACTTCTAAAAAACAAATCTCCAAGTCCAGATTGTTCACTAGAAAATTCCAACAAATGTTTAAAAAAGAATTTCTTTCACAAGATGAGAGAAACACTTCCCAACTTATTTTATGAAGCCAATATTATACACTGACCAAAACCAAACAAAGACAATATAAAAAAGAAAACCATAGATCAATATCCCTCATGACTATGACTGTAAGAATCAAACACTACATATTAAACGAATATAAACAAATAGAATTCAGCAATATTTAAAAGGATTATACACCATGACCAAGTGGGATTTATTCTAGGAATGCAAGGTTGTTACAATATTTGAAAATCAACTGATGTGATCTGCATGAGCGTATCAACTAATGAAGAAAAAAGCATCTATAAAGTTCTACACGGTCTTGGTTAAAACTCTCAGAAAAACAGGAATAGAGGTTCATCATCTGGAACTTGATGAAGAGCATCTACAAAAAACTACAGCTAACACCATACTTCATGGTGAGAAACTAGATGTTTCTCCCTTAGATTGGGAAAAAGCAAGGGTACCTGCTCTCATTACTCTTATTCAATATAGTATGGAACTTCTAGCTACTACAATAAGGCAAGGGGGGAATACGACACCTAGATTGGAAAGGAAGAAACAAAATCGTCCTTGTTTTCAGATGGCATAATTGTCTATGTAGATAATCCTAAGAAATCTACAAAAAATCTCCTAGAGTGAGTTCAGCAAGGTCACAGCATTGAAATAAAAAATACAGTACCATTTATTATCACTTTTAAAAAGAAAAACAAATACAAATGCTCAGGTGTAAATCTATCAACAGGAAAAACATCCTAGTTGAACAGCACTTGTGCCTTTTATAAAACCGTATTACCCACTGACTAGACTCACCAAACCCTATGTGAAAAGGACCCATAGAATATATTGCTATTTCTTGAATACTTTTCTTTCTGACGATAAAATGATGAACAGATGGGATATACAGATGACAAATAAGCACAGGAGAAGATGTTCAATATCATTAGCCCTTAGGGAGATATAAATAAAAACTACAGTATGATATCACTATTTCTATTTATAAGAATGGCTAAAGTGAAAAAATAGTGATAACACCAAATGACAGGGAAGAGCAGGGAGAGTGGGTCACACACACATTGCTAGTGGCTATGTAAAATGATACAGCCATTCTGGAAAACAGTTTGGTTTGTTATGAGACTGAATATGCAACTCCTCTATGACCCAGCCAATCGCACTCTCAGACATTTACCCAAAAGAAATGAAGACTTATGTTCACAAAAAAAACCTATGCATAAATGTTCACAGCAGCTTTATTTGTAATAGCCAAAAAGTGGAAAGAATACAAGTATCTATCCATGGGCAGTGACACCAACTGTGGTACCTCCACACCACGGAATAGTATGCGGCAATAAAGCCAACAATTGAAACACGCGACAATATGACTGTATCTGCAGAAAATTATGCCGAGTGAAAAAAGCCATTCCTAAAATATCACATACTGTATGCTTCCATTTATATGAATTTTTGAAATGACAGAATTATAGTAATGGAGAACAGATTAATGGTTGCCAGGGTTAAATAAGGAGCAGGAGCAGATAAGTGGGTATTGCTATCAATGGGCAAAATGAGGGATCCTTGGCTGATAGAACTATTCTAAATCTTGACTATCGGTATCAACATCCTGCTTGTGATACTGTACTATAGTTATGCAAGATGGTACCACTAGGAGAAAATGGGCAAAAGATATGTGGGATCTCTGTAGTATTTCTTACAATGGCATAAGAATTTACAATTATGTCAAAATAAAAAGCCTAATTAAAAAAAATTAAAATCTTGTATCTATAAAACTCAGAGAAAATAAAATGCAAACAAATTGGGAAAAACATTTCTTAAACAAAAAATGTCAAAGTGTTAAGATACTGCAATTATAGCAGAAAATAGCAAAATACATAAACTGGAAATGCATTCACTTCCCCTCTCTGTCCCTCTCTCTCTCACTCACACACACATACACACAAACACAATTAGTCAATGAGTAATTTGAAAAGAAGTTCTCCTTACTAGTAGTTAAAAAATGTAAATGAAGGTGATGCTGATACTATACCATTAAACTACCAAAGCTTAAAAAACACCTTCATAAAAACATTAGCTAACTTTAATTGTGTGTCTATTATATGTCAGGCAAGGGTCTAAATATTTTACCTACATTAACTTATTTAATCCTCAAAAAAACCCTATGAGGTAAATGCAGAGCACTTACAGATGAGCAAACCAAGCTTACCATTGACAGGTTAAAGTCCCTTACCCAAGGTCAAGGTCAAAGAACTAGTGAATAGCAGAGCCAAGACTTAACATTTTATTTCCTAGTTGTTTTCTAGTAACATAGATGCAGTATTTGCAACACCAAAGTTCATTTGTACAAAATTAAAATGATGCCCCCCCGAAGGCAGTGAGCAAATATTCCAGCATCGTAATTATTTTAACGTTCCACTTCGCCTCTTTATCTTATAGAATGCTTCATCAACCAGTCAAAATGGGTATTATCACTACTACAAATTGGAAGTTAGTACTACATATCCGTAATTTTTAAACTATCTTTCCTTTTTGGTTGTTTCCAGAAGTCCTGAAATCATCACTATGAATATCTAATTTAATAAAGTGCATTATAAAGTAAAATGATCAATATCTCACTCAGTGTATTTCCCAAGTTCTAAAATATCTGAGGCATTTACAATAAAAACAAGTCTATATGGCTTATAAACCAGAACTCTGTATTAACTGCATTTTGGTTTAGCAAGATCCCAAATGTCTTCTCACTAATGTTTAATATAGAGAAAGTGTATTTTACTGAATCCTAGTTATTTGGATCCTGGTAACCCATGCATGTAAGATGTTTCCACTAGCCAAAATATTTTACATGCCATATAAACTGGCCTATTATTGCATTATTATTTTAATATTCCACAAAATTTTATACTACTCCAAAGATATTCTTTCCTGTCCTGTTGTACATCCTGATTTTGGATATTTCATTTTAAGAAAGCAAACAGACATATCAACAAGTTGTGATCAAGAATATACACTTCTTAAACACAAGCATTGAACAACCCAACAAAATATATCAGTAAAACTTTCATTAGTAAATGCCAGTTTGTCTAGACTACCAGTTCTGAGAAGCTTGTAATTTTTCCCCAAAAAAAGGCACTCCTTGGTTCTAAACCTAAAACTGCAAAGCCAGAAGGAACCGTTTGGATTTAACTTCTATCACACTCATCAATGACACTAACCTCCAACAAGGGAAATGAGTCAATCAATTAAGAATCCCCAAATCAATCTAGAATACAGTGCTTCTCCTGTAGAGAGCAGACGTCAAATCTTACCAGGGAAACCTCCTCCAATGTTCAAAGGAGCAACTGGTTGTGTAGCAATCGTTCCACTAGACGCCTGAGTAGCAGGAGTGAGGGGGAATCCTGCAAATACCGTTGGTGGAGCTGCGTTCCCCATCGAGACAGTACTGAAACCAGTGCCCCCAGCCCGATGTGCACTTCCACCGATGAATGAGAACCGTGTAGCAGCTGCATGCTGAGAAGCAGATGCGGTGGTGGAGCAGGAAGCAAAGGAGTAGATGCTGTCACCTGGTGGGATGAAGCATTGCTTGTTATAGCCTTCATAGGCGTGCTGATATCCAGTCCCAAAGCCCATGTAAACATATAATATGTTTAATAAGTTTAATTTTGGTGCACTTATTCTACATAGGAGAAGGGGAAAATCAATGTAATAGTTCTCTGACACATTAAATATGGCACCTAGACAACATAGCTCCTGTCAAATTAAATTTTATATATGAACAGTTCATGAGATTTTGTTCTATAGGTTATTTCATCTCAATGCAGAAGGAAAGACAACCAGATATTACAATGATTAGTTTTTTAACTAATTAATTAAAGTTATTAGATAACTAACAGAATAGGAGAGAATTCCAGCTTTCATTGGAGTATCAGGTGTTCCTGATAGAAATGGATGGATGCATCTGGATTTACATAGAAAGGTATGAAAAGAGTGCTCCCTTTAAAATTCTGAGGTGCAGGAGGGAAGAATGTATATTCAAGGTCATTAAAATGATCAATAGATAAAGATCTCTCTAAAGAGAGACACTTAATAAGCAAACAGCCTAATTTCAAGATGATAAATGTCCAGAACTCAGTGAGTACTCCTCCTATGGTTCACATAAAAGGAATGGAGGCCACAGAGCAGAATTCAATGTGCCTTGTGCCTCAAATCTGAGATGGCCTCAATTTATAGGACTATCTTGGGAATGAGTGGCATAATTCCAAACAGTTGACTTAGACATGCCATATCACCTCTTTACCCTTTCCATACTCTAAATTGAAAATTTGTCTTTGAGAGATGATTACCTTCGCAGCCACAAAAAGAATTAAACAGTATTGTTCTTACCCTAAGAAAAACCCAATTCCTACTGGAACAGGAGTTGATACAACTGGTGTTCCAAAGTCGAAACCTGTAGTCTGTGTAGCTGGAGCTGTGTTACTGAATTGAGAACAGGCTAGTAGAAGGTGTACTTGTAACTGGTTAGGATGGAGTCCGAAAATTAAACCCTCTTGTACAAGGTGTACAGAAAGTAAAACATGTAGCTGAAATGCTGGTGGCTGTCTTTGCAGAGCCAAAAGTGAACCCAACACACCTGGAGGGTACCAGTTATTCCAAAATTAAACCTGCATATGACTCCAAACCCTAAATGGGGGGAAGACAGGAGTAGAAGAAAAAATTTTTGAGAGATCTCAGTGAGGCCTCCAAGTCAAAATGGTAGATGGAAGCCACACTGGAATCATTCTCTCATACTCCACAGTCCTAGAAATATCAGTTAAAAAGCACTTAATAAAAACACTTTTTAAAAATCCAAAGCAGGGGGATGGGAAAAGATGGTGGCATGAGAAGTGTGGCGGAAATCTCTTCCCAAAAGCACATATGTTTTGAAAATACAGCAAATACAACTATTCCTAAGAGTGACCAGAAGTAACAGTACACCAGCCAGTCTACATTTGGGAGAAGACAACATCTCATGCAAGAAAAGGGTAAAGTAAAATGCTGAACCCGGTGGGACCCAAGCACTCCCCCACCCCAGCTCACCGGTGGGAGAAGAATCAGAGCAGGGAGATAGTGGAAGCACAGGACTGCTAAATTACCAGTCCTGGGGATCTGCCCTGGGAGCACAGACCCACAGTGCATGGTGCTCTAGAGATTAGAGGAGCTGAAAAGCAAAGTCTGAGACTAAGACTGCAAACAGGTTCCCACAACCGGCTGCCCTGGGACAAAAGAAAAGCAGGCGCTTTAAAAGTCTTAAAGGGGCAAGGATTTAACAGGTGGACTAAATCGTCCTGCCACACTCAGGCCAGCAGGCTGGGAACTTTCAGGATCTTCAGGCACCCTATCCCCCTGGTTGGGAACGCAGCCCTGAGGCCCCCTCACCACGATAAGCAGCCTGCCTTTACTTCCTCCGCACTGGCACTGGCACGTGAACCAGCTGTCCCCACCATTACGGCCTACCAGCTGGAGGGCAACCCCGCCTACAGCAACTACAAAGCTTAACACAGAGGCTGCTCCCTGCGCGTGGTTGCCTTGCACAGAGGAGATGGGCGTGGAGACCGGGAGGCACGAGGCGGCCTTCTCCTTGGAACCAACACACACGCTGCTGGCCTGCGACCCCCGTCAGTGCCCTAGGCCATCCCCAGGGCCGTTCCACCCATGGCAGCCTAGGGGATTAATCCAGAGGTTGCTCCCTGTGTGTGGTTAAACCAGCGCAAACAGGGGAGACAGGCAAGGTGACTGGCAAGCAGGAAGACACTTTGTTCTCAAAGCTGACACAAGCGCCACTCGCCGGCGAGCACTCCTGCTTTTTTCTCAGTATTAGTTGCACGAAATATCTTTTTCCATCCCTTTACTTTCAGTCTGTGTATGTCTTTGGGTTTGACGTGAGTCTCTTGCAGGCAGTAACTCTATGTCTTTTGATTGGTGCATTCAGACTACTTACATTTAGGGTGATTATTAATCAGTACATACTTATTCCCATTGCACACTTTAGATTCGTGGTTACCAAGTTTCCAAGGCAATTCCCTTACTATCTAAGTCTAATTTAACTTACTTCGTATACTATTATAAGCACAACCTAAAGGTTCTTTTTTTTTTCCTCCTTTTTCTTCTCCTCCATTCTTTGTATGTTATGAATCATTTTCTGTTCTCTTTGTCTTCCCTTGGGTGACATCTTTTTAGCCTTAGGAATGCTTCCATCTATAGGAGTTCCTCCAAAATGCACTGTAGAAGTGGTTTCTGGGAGGTAAATTCTCTCAGCTTTTGCTTATCTGAAAATTGTTTAATCCCTCCTTCAAATTTAAATGATAACCTTGCCAGGTAAAGTATTGTTGGTTCAAGCCCCTTCTGCTTCATTGATTTAAATATATCATGCCACTCCCTTCTGGCCTGTAAGGTTTCTGTTGAGAAGTCTGATGATAGCCTGATGGGTTTTTCTTTGTATGTGATGTTTTTTCTCTGTTGAGCTGCTTTTAAAACTCTGTCTTTATCCTTGATCTTTGCCATTTTATTTATTTATTTTTTTAATAATTTTTTTTGGTATCATTAATCTACAATTACATGTGCAATATTATGGTTATTAAACTACCCCTTACATCAGGTCCCCCCCACCAACCCCATTACAGTCACTGTCCATCAGCATAGTGAGATGCTATAGAATCACTACTTGTCTTCTCTGAGTTGTACAGCCCTCCCCATGCCCCCCACACATTACATCTGCTAATCGTAATGCCCCTTTGTCGCTATTATCCCTCCCTTCCCACCCATCTTCCCCAGTCCCTTTCCCTTTGGTAACTATTAGTCCGTTCTTGGGTTCTGTGAGTCTGCTGCTGTTTTGTTCCTTCAGTTTTTTTCTATGTTCTTATACTCCACATATGAGTGAAATCATTTGGTACTTGTCTTTTTCGGCTTGGCTTATGTCACTGAGCATAATACCCTCTAGCTCCATCCATGTTGTTGCAAATGGTAGGATTTGTTTTCTTCTTATGGCTGTATAATATTCCATTGTGTTTATGTACCACTTCTTCTTTATCCATTCATCTACTGATGGACACTCAGGTTTTGTTCTTGGGTAGTTTTTTGATTACTGATTCAATTTTGTTGCTGGTGATTGGTCTGTTTAGTTTTTCTGTTTCTTGCTTGGTCAGTCTTGGAAGGTTGTATTTTTCTAAGAAGTTGTCCATTTCTTCTATGTTTTCCAGCTTGTTAGCATATAGATTCTCATAATATTCTCTTATAATTCTTTGTATTTCTGTGGGGTCCGTCGTGATTTTTCCTTTCTCATTTCTGATTCTGTTTATGTGTGTAGATTCTCTTTTTCTCTTAATGAGTCTGGCTAGGGGTTTATCTATTTTGTTTATTTTTTCAAAGAACCAGCTCTTGGTTTCATTGATTTTTTTCTATTGTTTTATTCCTCTCAATTTTATTTATTTCTTCTCTGATCTTTATTATGTCCCTCCTTCTGGCGACTTTGGGCCTCATTTGTTCTTCTTTTTCCAATTTCAGTAATTGTGTCTTTAGGCTATTCATTTGGGAATGTTCTTCCTTCTTTAAATAGGCCTGGACTGCAATATACTTTCCTCTTAGAACTGCCTTTGCTGCGTCCCACAGAAGTTGTGGCTTTGTGCTGTTGTTGTCATTAGTCTCCATATATTCTTTCATTTCTGTTTTGATTTGGTCGTTAACCCATTGATTAATTAGGAGAATGTTGTTAAGTGTCCATGCATTTGTGAGCCTTTTTGATTTCTTTCTAAAATTTATTTCTAGTTTTTTACCTTTGTGATCTGAGAAGTTGGTTGGTAGGATTTCAATATTTTTGACTTTACTGAGGTTCTTTTTGTGGCCTAGTATGTGGTCTATTCTGGAAAATGTTCCATGTGCACTTGAGAAGAATGTGTATCCTGTTGCTTTTGGGTGTAGAGTTCTGTAGATGTCTGTTAGGTTCATCTGTTCTAGTGTGTTGTTCAGTGCCTCTGTGTCTTTACTTATTTTCTGTCTGGTTGATCTGTCCTCTGGAGTGAGTGGTGTGTTGAAGTCTCCTAAGATGAATGCATTGCTATTTCCTCCTTTAATTCTGTTAGTATTTGTCTCACATATGCTGGCGCTCCTGTGTTGGGTGCATATATATTTATAATGGTTATATCTTCTTGTTGGACTGACCCCTTTATCATTATGTAATGTCCTTCTTTATCTCTTGCTACTTTCTTCGTTTTGAAGTCTATTTTGTCTGATACAAGTACTGCAACACCTGCTTTTTTCTCCTTGTTGTTTGCATGAAATATCTTTTTCCATCCCTTCACTTTTAGTCTGTGTATGTCTTTGGGTTTAAAGTGAGTCTCTTGAAGGCAGCATATAGATGGGTCTTGTTTTTTTATCCATTCAGAGACTCTATGTCTTTTGACTGGTGCATTCAGTCCATTTACATTTAGGGTGATTATGCATAGGTATGTACTTATTGGCATTGCAGGCTTCAGATTTGTGGTTACCAAAGGTTCAAGGTTAACTTCCCTACTATCTAAAAGTCTAACAACTAACTTAATATGCTATTAGAAACACAATCTAAAGGTTCTTTTTTTGTTTTTTTTGTTTGTTTCCTCCTTTTTCTTTCTACTCCATTCTTTATACATTAGGTATCATATTCTGTACTGTTTGTCTATCCCTTGATTGACTTTGGGGATAGTTAATTTAATTTTGCATTTGCTTAGTAATTAGGTGTTCTATTTTCTTTACTGTGGTTTTATTACCTCTGGTGACAGCTATTAAACTGTAGGAACACTTCCATCTATAGCAGTCCCTCCAAAATACACTGTAGAGATGGTTTGTGGGAGGCAAATTCTCTCAGCTTTTGCTTATCTGGGAATTGTTTAATCCCTCCTTCAAATTTAAATGATAATCTTGCCGGATAAAGTAATCTTGGTTCAAGGCCCTTCTGCTTCATTGCATTAAATACATCATGCGACTCCCTTCTGGCCTGTAAGGTTTCTGTTGAGAAGTCTGTTGATAGCCTGATGGGTTTTCCTTTGCATGCAATCTTATTTCTCTCTCTGGCTGCTTTTAATAGTCTGTCCTTTCCCTTGATATTTGCCATTTTAATTACTATATGTCTTGCTGTTGTCTTCCTTGGGTCCCTTGTGTTGGGAGATCTGTGCACCTCCATGGCCTGAGAGACTATCTCCTTCCCAGATTGGGGAAGTTTTCAACAATCACCTCCTAAAAGACACTCTCTATCCCTTTTTCTCTCTCTTCTTCTTCTGGTACCCCTATAATGCGAATATTGTTCCGTTCGGATTGGTCACACTGTTCTCTCAATATTCTTTCATTCTTAGAGATCCTTTTTTCTCTGTGTGCCTCGGCTTCTTTATATTCCTCTTCTCTAGTTCCTATTTCATTTATTGTCTCCTCCACCATATCCAATCTGCTTTTAATACCGTCCATTGTGTTCTTCAATGATTGGATCTCTGACAGGAATTCATTCCTGAGTTCTTGAATATCTTTCTGTACCTCCATGAGCATGTTAATGATTTTTATTTTGAACTCCCTTTCAGGGAGAGTCATAAGGTCCATATCATTTAAATCTTTCTCAGGAGTTGTGTTCATAATTTTACTCTGGACCAGGTTCCTTTGGCGTTTCATATTTGTGTATGACGCCCTCTAGTGCCCAGAAACTCTACTCATTTGAGCTGCTCAGCCCCTGAAGCAATGTGGGAATTGTAGGGGAGTGGTATTGGTGCCTCCTAGGAGGAAAGGGCTGTTTCCTGGTTCCTGGCTGCTATGCCTGTCTCCACTGCCTGAACCAGTGGGCTGAGCACACAGGTATAAGCCTCTGTGCTTTTCGTTTTTAGTTGCTGTAGACAGATCTTCCCTCTGGCTGGCCTAACACCAGGGAAGGATTTCCCGGTTTGCAAGCCCGGTGGGGCTGGCCAGAAGAAAGGCGCACTAGTCTGCCTGTCACAGAAGGGGTTCTTGGAGCTGTGTAGGCAGCCAGGGAGCTGGAGCACCTGAAGATCGTGAAAGCTCCCAACCTGCTGGGCAGAGTGCACCCGGACAATTTTGTCTGCCTGTCCTTTCTCCTGAACAGTAAGCTCTGTGCAATCCTTGCCCCTTTAGCAGCCCTCTTGCTAAAGGTTTCTTTGTTAGGAAGTCTCTCAGACTGCCCACCCTTCTTTTGTCCCCAAGCAGCTGGGTATGGATCCCTGCTTTCACAAGCAGCTGGAATCTTAGTCTCTCCAGGAATTCTGCCTGTCTTAGCTTTCCAACCCCCTAATTACAAGAGTATCATGCAAGCACCATGAAATGTAGGTTTGTGCTCCCAGAGCAGATCTCCAGAGTTAGGTATTCAGCAGTCCCACATCTCCACTCCCTCCCTGCTCCGTTCCTGTTCCTCCTGCAGGTGAGCTGGGGTGGGGGAAGGGCTTGGATCCCCCAGGACCACAGCTTTAGTACATTACCCTTTTCTGTGAGGGCTGCTCTTTTCCCCAGGTGTATGCAGTTTGTTGCCGCCCTCTTTCCCGTTGCTCTTTCAAGAGTAGTTGTAGTAGCTTTATTTTCATATTATATGAGGTTTTAGGAGGAAGCCTCTGTCTCACCTCTCATGCCGCCATCTTTAATCCAATCGATCTTTGCCATTTTAATTATTATGTCTTGATGTTGTCTTCCTTGGGTCCCTTGTGTTGGGAGATCTGTGCACCTCCATGGCTTGAGAGACTATCTCCTTCCCCAGATTGGGGAAGTTTTCAGCAATTACCTCCTCAATGACACTTTCTATCCCTTTTTCTCTCTCTTCTTCTTCTGGTACCCTTATAATGCTAATATCGTTGCATTTGGATTAGTCACCCAGTTCTCTCAATATTCTTTCATTCTTAGAGATCCTTTTTTCTTTCTGTGCCTCAGCTTCTTTGTATTCCTCTTCTCTAATTTCTATTCCATTTACTGTCTCTTCTACTACATCTAATCTGCTTTTAAAACCTGCATTGCATATTGCACTTCAGATATGGAATTTCTTAATGATTGAATCTCCAACTTAAATTCGTTCCTGAGTTCTTGAATAGTTTTCTGTTCCTCCATAAGCATGTTTATAATTTTATTTTGAACTCTCAGGAAGATTGGTGAGTTCAGTTTCCTTTGGCCCTCTTTCTGGGGTTTGTGAGATTTTGGTCTGAACCATGTTCTTTTGTCATTTCATATTTCTGTGTGGTGCCCACTAGTGCGCTGAAACTCCAGTCTCTGGAGCTGCTCAGCCCCGTACAGTGAGGTTGGGGGTCGTAGGGGAGCTGAGCTGGTGCCTGGGGGGAGGAAAGATCTGTTTCCTGATTCCCGTCTGTGGTGCCTGTCTCCAGTGTCAGAGCCAGTGGCCAAGCACACACATGTAAACCTCTGTGCTTTGCGTCTCTAGCTGTTGTAGGCTGGGCCTCCCTCTGGCCAGCCTAACGCCTGCGCAGTGACTGCTGGTTTGCGACCAGTGGCCTGTAGGCCAGTAGGAAGGTTTGGCAGGCTGTGTCACAGAGGGGGGCCTCGGATCTGAGTAAGCAGCCAGGGGCATGGAGCACCTGAAGCTCCCCAAAGTTCCCAACCAGCTGGGCAGAGCATGCCCAGGCAACCTTGTCCAGCTCTCCCTTCTCCTGCATAGCAAGCTCCATGCAATCTCTGCCCCTTTAGCAGTCCTCTGGCTGCTAGGAAGCCTCTCACACTGCCTGCCTTTCCTCTGGCACAGAGTGGCCGTGTGTGGATCCCGTCCTCCACAAACAGCCAGAATGTCAATTTCTCAAGCACTCCGCCTGTCCGAGCTCCCCAACGTCTGGAGCACCACACACTATAGGATTCTGTTCACAAATCAGATCTCCAGAGCTAGGTGTTCAGCAGTCCCAGTATTCCACCCCCTCCCCAGCTCCATTTCTCTTCCACCCACCAGTGAGCTAGGGTGGGGGAAGGGCTTGGGTCCCGCCAGATTAAGGCTTTCCTACATTACCCTGTTTCGTGAGGTCTGCTCTCTTCCTGAGGTCCATTTGCAGTGTGGTTCAGCCTTCTTTCTTGTTGCTGTTTTAAGGTTAGTTGTATTAATTAACTATATTTTTGTACAATTTGTGGTTTTGGGAGGAGCTCTCCGCCTCACCTCTCATGCCGTCATCTGGCAAGTCCCTTTTAACTTTTAGATCTCTCAAGTTTCATTTACATTAGAACCAAACAAGCAGTCAAAAACCAGAAATTCTTTTGCCTCTGCTTCTGGATGGGCAAGTCAGGGAAGCTCTCTTTCTGTTTCAAGTTGTGCCTCTAGACCTGACCTGCTACAATGGCATAAAGGACAATAAGGTTAGATTTAATCAAGTGATTTTTATCCCTGAAAGCTACTCACTGAAACATGACCCTGAGCAAATCATTGAACCCCTCTAATTTGTATGTTCTTCAACCAGCTAAATTTCTGTATTTATAAATTTCTCCATAGAAGTCAAGTGCTTGAAAATTCATTTCAGATCCAGGACCCATTCCCTACTATCCTACTTCCTCAACCCTGGGGAAAACAGTGCTTAGCATTGTATTCTATGCTACCTTGCTGCAGGCAGGCCAAACTTTGAAGAAGTGATTATATTCGTAAAGATGAACAGCATTTGTACTCCAAGAGGAAAACTATTATTTATTGAATACCTGTGCATCTGGTATTTTATCAAGAAATTCATATAGCTATATGAACCCCTTTCCATGGTCCACAGAACCCGTTCCCCGGAGTGAGTCTACATTTGAAACAAACATCCTAAATGATTACTAAACACACACAAGGTTGAAAACCAAAGGTCTAAGGCCAGTGTTTTTTGCACTGCAAATGACAGTTCATTAGTGGTCTCCATTTTAAGAGGTGTAATGGAAGTATCAGAGTAAATTGCATGCAGTAAGTACTGATTTTGCGAAATGGCTGTCAGTTATATATTGTGTATGTATGTACTCGGTCACAATAAACATAAAATTTATTTCTTACTGTGAATCACGAACAAAAGTCCGCAAAGCACTAGCTAGCCATTACTGACTTAATGCACAATGAGGCGGAACAAAAACAAAAAAAGATAGCAAAGAGACAGCATAGCATATATAACTTAAGGTCCCCAAATATCTAGAGAAATAACAATTTTTAAGACACTTAAAACTCTGATCATCTATAGTAATAAGGTGTATTATGGTATAGATAATTTGGCCAAAAAGCCAATAGCTTTACTTCAGCCAGTAACTGAAACATTCTACCTCCATTTTTTGCTTACTGTTGTAATAACAAGCAGAATGGTGAGATTACTCAAGTTTCACTATCCCCTTCGCCAGATAGGGCAAAAGCTAGAAAAACAATAGCAGAAAGAAGGAAAGCAATTTATTTAACTTGCAATTGAATTCCAATTTCTGGATAACCAAAAGGAACCATCCCTTACAGCCATCCTATTTCTCCTTGCTTACAGCACTCAAGTAATGAAAGCCGGGCACCGCTATCGAACACAGCTAATCAGTTCCGAAAACTCCAAATATTTATTAAGTCATCCCTTATTTTCCCCCTTTGTTTAAAACCAAACCACGGAATTCACGGGGAACGAGGGTCACAACCGTACCTTCAGATGAAGTGAAGAAATTCAAATTGCGAAGCTGTGTCAAGCGCGCAGCGGGTCTGCGTGTGCCGATTCCAAAGCCGGAAAAGCAGGGCGACGGGTGCAGCGAGGGTCCCATGAGTGAGAGCGACGCGCAGCTCGTGCTGATGCTTCCCAGGAGCCGAGCGCCAGCCGAAGTGGGGGGATCCCGCTGGGGTTTGGGGCCCAGAAGGCCTGCCTACAGCACAGCAAAAAAGACCGCGATCCCACCTGTACCCCACCTCCCTCACAACACACACACTTGCTGAGCTAGGACAGATCCCACCCTATACAGACACTCTAACTCTGGGGAAAAAAAGGCCATCTCACACTCACTCCCCCCAAGCAGGAAAAAATACCGCGATCCCACCTGTACCCCACCCCCCTCACAACACACACAGTTGCTGAAATCCCACCCTACACACACACACACACACACACGGAAAAAAAGGGGGGCGATCTCACACACTCCCCCAAAGCCGGACGCGCGCACTACACACACAAGCTGAGCCAGGTCAGCGGTTGGGGAGGGGGTGTGGGGAGCGCGTGGAGAGCGGCACCCAAACGTGCCAAATTCCGGGGCGACCGAGCCACTCACTACGGCTCCCGCTTCTCCGGATCCGCGCAAGAACTCGTCCGACCTGGAATTCACGTGAGGGAAAAGAGTAAAGATGAACGAGTTTGCTGACGACCGGGACAAACGAAAGCCCCACAAACTTACCTCTGCGGCAGCCGCCGCGGCCGCTCGCTATCAGAACCGCAAAAGTAAACGGGTGAGCTTCTGAGACGGCGTAGCGGCCACAGAGGCTGGATCGGGCCGGCTTGGACGGGAAAGAGTTGACATCCACAGCGAACAGGTTCGCTGAAGTGACTGACCCAACCCGAGGCTCAGCAGGGGTCGACCTACTTAACTGGAAACGGTAGTCTTTGACCCCAACGGCCACGCTCTCGGATTGGTTGACTGTGACGTTGTTTCAAAGGAGACTTCTATGATTGGCCAGGAGACTCAAGCGGGAAGCCGGAGGGGCTGGGGGCGGGAACAAAACTGGTACTCAGGCAACAGACAGACGCACAGCTCTCCGCAGGTCTATTTTCGGAGTCCAGTCAGCCACCTGAAAATTTACCCAGGTGAGGAAAACCGAACCTTAGGAGGGGGAATGAAGGGGTCCTCAGATGCCCTGGTACTAGAAAAACTAGGGATAACTCGAAATACGACTCTGAGAGATACCGCAAAAAGCCAAAAGTTGAAAATAGGACAGACTCGTTCCGTAAGTTCCGCTGCTCTAGACACTAAAAGCAGACGCAGCTTTCACAAAATTCAGTCTATCAGGATGTGAGAGACGGGGAAGTTTTGCCACAAAGGAGATAGATGCTGATCAATTGTTAGAACAAAATGAACATGTATGTGAAGGCTTCCCAAAGCCTTTCTCTCCACTCTCACACACGCTTAACATTTGTAGCACTGATTTGAGAGTGAAAAACTGTTTCCTTATAGGTAGATCTGGATGCGCCAAGCTAGAGCAGCCACTTCACCTGTTTTATATGTACAAGCATGATTTATCCTGGATCAGCATGCCTTGGTTGAGATATGGTTTTTAGGGAGTATAACGCTGTTCAGACTGAAAAAATTGGCTTGTGCCTCTTGCCTCGTGGGCAGTGCCCTGTGTGCGAGAACGTGAATGTGTGGCCTGAGGGTTCCAACGGACATTGGTCAGATCCCTTGAGGACTGAGCAGCAATCAGACCTCACTTAGTGGTCTAAAACGTAGTGTACAAAGACTACTTTTACCTACTAAACCTCCTACTCACCAAGGGCTGACTGGGGGGAGCCTGTCGTTACACCGTACATGTCAGGTAAGTAACTGCGCCAACAACTAAATCTGAGTCAGGGGAGAAAACAGTTTGACCACACAGGTAGGGGTTATTTCTCCTAAGAGACAAGGATTCAGAACAGAGACCATTTCCTGAAGAAATGAAGAAGACAGGCCTGTTGGAGAGAAAATTTCAAAGTACTGAAGGAAAATTTGCTGTCTAAACTCCTTTTTAGGTAGAGGTGGAGTATGAGAATAAGACAGAAACAGAAATTATTGACAAGTATATTAAGTTTGGCTGAAATAAAAAATAATAGAGGAACTATTAAATCAAAAGAGGCTCATTTCTTGACCTTTAGTTTTATGAAAATTTCCAGGTACTTTCAAAAATCATCTTTTATTAATGATATTTCAAGTGTGTAACAAAAACTCTGTCCCCATAGTACTTATAATTTGGTACATTTGATGACAGTGAAAGCTAGAGACCTAAAAAAGGAAGTCATTCTTGGTATTATAAAGACAAAATCAAAATGAATTACTTTTTTAATAGGCAGGGAATCATTGATGTATATAGTTGTAAAAACAAAAGAATTAGCTAATATATAATTTAATTCAGACATAGGCAGAGATGATATCTACTTTGGGGTTTTCAGAGGAACTTTAATACAGGAATTGCTAAATAAGGCATAATTATGTAAATGAAGTTGCAGAAGAAAATGCCATATTTATTTGAGAGTACATGGACTTTGAAATCATACAACTATAGTTAGCACTTTACATAAGGATATGTGTTTACCTGTTAAGCAAGCTCCCAAAGGACACTATTTGGTGATTCTTTATTAACTTTGATTTTTTTTAATTAAAAGTAGAGTTGATATACAGTATTATAGGGATTTCAGGTGTACAATATAGTGATTTGGCAATTATATGCATTATGAAATGCTCACCAAAATAAGTGCAGTTATACTCTATCACCATTCAAAGGTACTACAATATTATTGACTATATTCCTTATGCTGTACTTTTCATCCCTGTTATTTTATAATTGGAAGGTTGTACCTCTTTATCACCTTCACCTATTTTGCCCACCTCCCACCTCAACCATGGCAACTACCAGTTTATTCTCTGTATTTGTGAGTCTATTTCTGTTTTCTCATTTATTTATTTTTAGATTCCACATGTAAATGAAATCATATGGTATTTGTCTTTTTCTGACTTATTTCACTTAGCACAATACCTTCTATTTCCATCCATGTTATCATGAATGGCAAGAGTTCATTCTTTTTTATGGCTGAGTAATATTCTATTGGGTATATGTATCACATCTTTTTTATCCATTTATCTATGAATGGACACTTTGGTTGCTTCCATATCTCGGCTATTGTAAATAATGCTGCAATAAATATAGTGGTGCATATATCTTTTTGAGTTAGTGATTTTCTTTTCTTCAGGTAAATACCAAGAAGTGGAATTCCTGGGTCATATGATATTTCTACTTATAATTTTTTGAGAAACCTCCATACTGTTTT
>JAVSCE010002412.1:600000-1108397 GCA_032199065.1 Smutsia gigantea
ACCTCTTCTCTTGGTTTCCTAATCTTTTGTGGTTTATATATATATTTTGAATATATATATATCACTAAGAAGTGTGTACATACATGTTTTAAATTTATGTAAATTGTATTGTGCCACATATCTCATTTTCATTTCTATTTTCACTTGTCAAAACATCTAGCCATGTAACTTTAGTTCATTCCAGACTGTTGCTTGACATTTTATAGTATATATCCAAGTATGTTTTACTTCTCTATTTTGGTAATTATGAGCATTAAGGCTGCCTCTTAATTCCCTGCTACTCCAACAAGTGTCTGGCTTGTTGCAGTATCCTTATACATATTCCATGTTGACAGATGTGAACACTTCTCTTAGCTGTGTTTACACACACACCCACATGCACACATACATTACACAGCCACATATACACACACATACGTGTACACATTTACATATACTCAGGGACTCAGAGATGTGTAGATATATATACTTATACCTATTTACAGGTATATATATCATCTCAAGAGTGGGACTACTGGGTCATAAGTATATAATTAGTGTAGATTGCTTGCCAGAATATCTCTGTGAATATTCTTGTTTCTCCATATCCTCCCAACATACTTGGTATTCCAATTTTCTAATAATTTAATGGTAATAAAGTATTATTTTATTCTAGTTTGCATTTTTTGATTACTCATGAGTTGGAACATCTTTCCATATACTTGAAAGGCAGTGTGTTTTCTCCTGTAGTTAGGAATTCACATTCTTTCCCATTTTTTTCCTATTGAAATTTTGATCTTGTATGTTGATGTGTAAGAGTTGATTGTGTTTTCATCCTGCAGGCAAATTGAGCCACACCGGCAGGGGCTTAATCCATTTGTGATTTCTTGCCCCTTTCTGATGATGCCATTGTGTCAGGGGTCCATAAAGTTTTGGGGGTTTGTAAACATTTTGGGGGGTCTGTATAAAGTTCTGGAGGTGATATAAAATTTCAAGTGTCAGTATAATGCTTGACTGGCTGCCAATTCATATACTTGCTATGATGCCTGTACTTGTGCTTAGATCATCTAGCTCATCCTCCTTGAATGCTATCGATTGGCAGGTTGTAAATAGATTGCAGTTTTTCCCAGAATTTACTCTGGGTGTTTTCTTGCCTTTTAAAACTGGGAAGAGTTCCTGGTGTTTTGTTAGGGTTTTCTCTTTATTTTTATAATTTCTGTGATATTTCATCCCTTGGGAAGTGGCGTGGTTAGTCCGTCTTTATCTTGCTTTGTTTTATTCTACCTGTTTCTAATAGGAATTCCTTAAAGTTTTTAGCTTGGGTGGATTCCATTCTTCTCACGTTTCTATCACTGATGCAGAATTTTCCATATTCTCTTTGTATTCTGCCATTTACTGCATTTCAAATACCAGGAATTGTACTGAATACCTCATAGGTATTTTGTTAATCAGTACGGTGATTTTATGATGTAAGTATCATGCCAGTTATACAAATGAGGAAATAGGACTAGAGAGATTAAACTACTGGCCCAAATTTGGAAAGCTGTAGATGGCATAGATAAGATAATTTCAGTTGAATTCCATTTTTGCTGGAGGTCTTGACTTTTAAAGTGGTTAAAAAGCTAGCTTTTGTTGGTAAGAAGACTTCTCTTATTCTAAGAACTAAGGAGGCTTCTCTTTAGTTCACAAGTTACTCAGAAGCCATTCCTTAAAAGCTGCTAGTTTAAAGTGATCTGATAGTAATTTTTAGGTATTTGCATACAAGTTTTAGTAGTAGGGGAACACATTGTGTTGTATAATGTCTTTTTTTCTTTCATACATGTCTTAAAAAAAAAAAACTAATGAATGAAATAAACCTATTGCCAGTTCTTCTAGTTTGCAAGCCAAACTCCTTGATTGATTTTTCTCTCATACCCAACATCTAATCCATAGCAAACCAAAGCTCTACCAACAAATTATATCTAGGATCTGATTGTTTCTTGCTAACCCCACTGCTATCACCCTAATTTAATCCAGCACCATTTCTCACCTGGATTCTTATACTTTTTTATTTTCACAATTGCTTCCCTTTAGCTCCTTTAAACATAAAAGGTAGACTGATCTGGTTCATCACAGTGCCAAATCTTGTCACTTCTCTCTTCCAGGTTCTCCAGTGAATTCCTTTTTAAAATGAATGTAAAAGCCAAAGTCCTTAGCATGATTTAAGGGAGTTCTTTGACATGGCCTTCTGTTGTCTCTCTGGCCTTATCCTTATTTTCCCACTTGCTTATTCTGCTCTACACTGGCCACCTTGCTAATTTTTGAAATGGCAGTATATTCCTACCTCAGGACATGCTACTGGGTTGCTGTGCCCCACATTTCTGTGCAGATCATTTCCCTACTACATTGAAATAGTTATTCAAATGTCAACTTCTCATGAGGCTTTCCTGACTACCTTGTCTAACCCAACCCAACACTTCCTATCCCTCTTCCCTGCTTAATTTTTTTTTCTTATCACTATCTAACCTTAATATATAAGGTCTTTCTTACTTATCTTGTTTGTTGTCCATCTTTTCCACTAGATTGTAGAACCATGAAGGGATTTTTGTTTGTTTTATTAACTTCTTTGTCTTTGGTATATAGAATAGTGTCTGTTATGTAGTCAGTAACTAATATGTAGTATGTTAAGTGAGTGAATATTTTAAAAATTGTGAAATTTTCTGGGAGTATTGGTAAGTATTTACAGTTGGTTCATTCTTGGTGTGGGGGCCAGTTCTAACGTGTCCTTTTGTGGCACTGTTGGAAATCCGGACTGAGAGATTAGTCTTTTAAGACATTTTTCATCTTGCTTCTGAGCTTCATTTAATGTAGCATAAAGCAGTGATGTTGATATTATTCCTAAAACTTATAAAAATGGTTAGTTTGGGAACAGAAAAGTCTCTTTCCTGAATCTTAAAAATTCTTTATTAAAGCTACTGTTTAAAAGGTTAATGTATTAATATCTAGACTCTCTGTGATAGAAAACTTGGATATTTGCTGTAGTCCCCTTAACAGTTGAGTTTTAGGAATTAATCAGTATTGAGACCGAGGAGTTTCATCCAAGTGGACTTTTTTTAAAAAATCAAAACAACTATGGAGTAATTAAGATATTGTGGTATTGGTAATAAAAGATAGATCAGTATTACAGAATAGAGAGCCCAGAAATAGACCCACATAAATACAGTCAGCTAATCTTTGGCAAAGGAGCAAAGGCAATCAATGGAGAAAAGGTAGTCTTTTCAACAAATAGTGCTGAAAACAACTGGACATCCACATGCAAAAAAACAAATCTAGACACAGACCTTATGCCAGTTGCCAAAATTAACTTAAAATGTATCACAGATCTAAATATAAAATGCTATAAAACTGGAAAATAACATAAGGGAAATATAGATAACCTTGAATTTAGTGATGACTTTTTAGATACATTAAAGGCATGATCTATGAAAGAAAGGATCAATAAGCAGAACTTCTTTAAAATTAAAATTTCTGCTTTGCAAGAAGATGAAAAGATTAGCCACAGATTGGGAGAAAATATTTGCGAAAGACATGTTTTATAAAGGACTTGTATCTAAAATATACAAAGAACTCTTTAAAACTCAGCAGTAAGACAACACCCAATTAAAAAAAATGGTTCAAAGGCCTCCATAGACACCTCACCAAAGAAGGTATATAGATGGCAATTGAGTATATGAAAAGATGCTCCATATCATGTCATCAGGGAAATACAAAAGCAAAATGACAGTGAGACATCACTATACACCTGTTAGTATGGCTAAAATCCCAAGGACTAGCGTGACCAAAAACTGAGGAGGATGTGGAGCAACAGAATTGTCATTCTTTGCTTCTGGGAATGAAAAATGTTACAGCTACTTTGGAAGACAGTTTCGTGGTTTCTTATAAAACTAAACATACTATTAACTGTACACTTCAGTAATCACTCCCATTGGTATTTACCAAAGAAGTTGAAAAATTATGTCCAACACAAAAACCTATACATGGATACTTCTAGCAGCTTTATTCATAACTGCTACATCTTGGAAGCAACCAAGATGTCATTCAGTAGGTGAATGGATAAACTATGGTACATCCAGACAATGGAGTGTTATTTAGAGGTAAAAAGAAATGACCTATTGAGCCATGAACAGGCATGGGGAAATCTTAAATTCATTTTACTAAGTGAAAGAAGCCAATCTGAAGAGGCTACGCACTGTATGATCCCAGCTATGTAACATTCTGGAAAGGACAAAACTATGGAAGCAATTAAAAGATCATTGGTTATGGGAGAGGAGAAAGAGATGAGTAGACCGAGGATTTTTAGGGCAGTCAAAAATAAGTGTATGATACTATAATAGAGGATATATGTTGTTATACTTTTGTCCAAACCCACAGAAGGTATAACACGAAGAGTAGACTGTGGACTTTGTGTGATTGTGATGTGTTAGTGTAGGTTCATCCTTGGTCAAAAAAAAAAGTACCATTCTGATGAGGGATGGTGATCATAGGGGATGCTATGCATGTATGTGGGCAGGGGCTATATGGGGAATCTTTATGTTATGCATGTATAGGGGCAGGGAATATATGGGGAATTTCTGTACCTTCCCCTCAATTTTTTGAAAACCTAAAACTCTAAAAAAAAAAGTCTTTATAAAAGGGTGTGGGGGATAAATGTTGCCTCCACCCTGGGTTTTGAGCCTTGAAGATACTTGCCTGAGCACTTAGCACCAACTGTACCTATCAGATAAAACCTGTCCATTCCAGATCTGCTCTTCAGCACCCTTCAGCCACAAACGGGTCACAGAACATCCTGCTCAGCTCATCCACACACTGTCAGTAGGGACCCCAGCCCTGCTTCCTTAATTCTTAGCTAACAAGAGGAAGATGGACATTGTTTAAAAAGAAAAGTTACCAAATCCCCACATTAGGAGACTTCTCTTTCTTAGACTAGCAGAGTAAAGGCTAACAAACCCAGTCTTAAGTCAATGTACTACACGTGGTCAAACTCTGAGCTTGTGCAGTGTTGAGATCTTACAACTTTTTATAACCTCACACTCTTCAGACAATATTTATGCCCAGATTTTTCTCGAAGGAATAGGTATTTTTAATCAACAGTTTAAATGTCATGCATCATCAGTTAAGGGTTGGATTCATATGCCAGTAACAGATAACTTGATAAATACTGCCTTAAGCAAGTGAGGGTTTACTCTTTTCATGTAGTGTGAAGTCCATGGGATGCAGTTGCTCAAGGATGTAATCAAACCGTATTCTGTTTTCCTAGCTTAGGGTTTTTGTGTTCATGGTCACAAGATGGTTGTTTCTCTGGAGACTTCATCAGTGTTTGGAAGGAAAAAGAGAGAAGGATAAAGGAAAATCTTTTTATAAGGCATTGCATTTTTCTGGGAGACAGTGCCCTCTCACAGATTTTTACTACCTTTTGTTGGCCAGAACTATGTCATAGTTGGTATGACTTGATATTTAACTCATAGTATCTGGAATTAGTATAGCATAGTGGTTAAGAACATGGATTTGAGTTTGAAAATTGGCTGTGTTACTTCCTAGCCGTGTGACGTTAACTTCTTTGTGCCTCAATTTCCCCATCTATAAAATGCATCTTGTAGTAGGTACCTACCAACACTGCAGTGTTGAAAGGATTAAATGAACTAACATAATCATTGTTTTAATGGATATCGTTTGTGCTCTTTTAAGTATTAGCTATCATTAATCTTCATTACCTAGATGAATTATTGAAATTGGAATTGTAAACCTATCATTTAGAGAATTAGATTTCTTTGAGATAGGAAATAAAGAGAGCTTTTAGATGAGCAGGTCTGGGTACGTGCCTTTGAGTAGAGGGATAGTTGAAGAAGATGGTAAAACTTTCTTAAGAACCCTTGTGATTGCATTGCACTATTAAAAATTATGGGCAGTTTAAAGTATTGGGGCCATTTTAATTTAATCATTTAATTCATCTTACAGTTTGATGGCCCTTAGGGTCATCCATAACAAGTTGTCATTGTTACCAGCAGTCCTCTATAAAGTTCTTTCAGCTCTATAGAAATATCATCTTTCTTTGATAGAATGTTAAAAGACTTAGCTATGTATTGAAATATGATTTTTTCTGGTATTGTTACTGGCCTTTTCCAATTTGCAGTCACTCTACTTAAAAAAAAAAAGTTTCAATTCTTTTTCTTTTTTCTTTTTAGCCCTATCTGCTTTGATATGATTGAGGAAGCATACATGACGAAATGTGGCCACAGCTTTTGGTAAGACTATTTTATTTAGCAAAATTGTTTTTTGGCAATTTTTAACTTGTGTGTAAATATAGCCAGTTTTGTTTTTTAAACTAGTTTTGGTTACTTTGTAATCATTCCTTTGACTGAGATAGCTTTAGAGGTGCAGCAGCTCAAGGCAGTAACATATGGGTGGTGCATAATTTCTGTGAATACTTAGATTTACCATAGGCCTACAGATGGATTTTAAAAACTTGTTTGATTATTAATTATTTAGGAGGTTTGATTGATCTGTAGGGGTGCTGGGTAGTCAGCTTGAAGCATGAAAATGCCTTTCTCACTTGTGGGGATAGGTGTGAGGCCCAATAAAGCAGGCTAGATGGTCATTGGAAAATGATATGGAATATTGGCAAGTTCTGTGTTCTCTTAATACTTTGCTCAGTGTTATCTTTAGGTTATATGTCACATTAATCTGGGTATTTAAAAAAATTTTTCATTGTGGTAAAATAACACATAAACACAAAAGTTACCATCTTACTCATTTTTAAGTTGAGTAATACTATGTTCACATTGTTGTGCAATCAGTCCCCAGGACTTTTTTCTCTTGCAAAAATGAAATTCCATACCCATAAAACAACTCCCATTTCTCCCTTCCCCTAGCCTCTGTCAGTCACCATTTTACTTTCTGTTTCTATGAATTTGACTCCTCTGGATAGCTCATGTAGGTGGAATCAAACAGTATCTGTCTTTTTGTGACTGGATTATTTCACTTAGCATGATGTCCTCAGGTTTCATCCCTGTTACAGCAGGTGTCACAATTTCTTTTTTAAGGTGACTATTTCATGTATATATCATGTTTTGTTTGTCCATTCATCTGTTGATGGATACTTGGGTTGTTTTCACCTCTTAATTGTTATTAACAATGCTCCTTTGAACATTGGGGTTTAAATATCTCCTTGAGACCCTTCAGGTCTTTTGGGTATATAATTGTGGATTCACTGGATCATATGGTAATTCAATGTTGAATTTTTTGAGGAACGTCTGTAATGTTTTCCATAGCTATAGTACTATTTTACATTCCCACCAACAGTGCACAAGGGGTCTGATTTTTCACATCCTCAGCAACACTTATTTCCTGTTTTTGCTTTTTTTTTTTAAATAGTAGTCATCCTAGTGGGTGTGTAATTTGTATAGTTTAATTCCTTTTGTTTGTTGGTTTTGATTTTTGATTGGGGGCGGTATATTCTACTGCAGTCAATCATCTTCATAAATTATTTACACTGCTGATATATATTTTCAGTTTAGTACTTCTGTTGTGTTCTTATAGTCCTTATATTCCAATTCATGTTGAAGGTAGACCCATAATTTTATGCTGAAGTTGAATATGGTGTCTGGTAGGTTGATATCCATTAGCAAGAAGAGTACTGGGTGTTACTACCAGTACATAAATTCTCCGGTTTATTCTGGAGTGTGATGTTTCATTGACAGATATATCGAATCTACCAGTCATTTAAAAAGAAGTTTAGAATAAAATGGCTTTCTTAGCTTGCATTGTCTATGTTCTTTATTAAAATAAAAGTATGAAAATAAGAGCCATGTATATTCTTGGCAATAAAAACAACTTTTACTGTACAGAAAGATTTAATATGAAATGTAAATGTCTCCCTTCTCCTTGTCCATCTCTTCAAAGGTTATCACTGGTAAGGAGTGATTGTGTGTTCTTTCAGAATCTTTCTGCTGGTTTTTAAAAAAAGACAATCTGGGGGCTCTCTTAAATAATTTTTATTTCCTGGTATATCATTGTACTGACATTATTATGGTTCATGAATTATGTTCTGCTGTATATTGCTACTGAAATTCCCATCATGTGGGTCTTGCTTTTAAGTTGATTTTATATATGTATATATATATATAGTCTTGTTCTTTTCAGGCTGATCATTTAGCAGTAGTGTTCTTTTGGTCCAACTGGTCCAGCACCTTAGCATTGCATAGGAAACTATGTACTTCTCTTAGAGACTTTAGATTTTGATTATTCTGGAAAATTGTGTGATTTAGACTTGGCTTTCTCAACCTTGGTAGTATTGATGTGTTAGACCAGATAATTCTTTGTTGAGGGTGCCTATCCTGGGTGTTGTAGTATTTAGCAGTATCCTTGGCCTCTACTTAGTAGCAACCCCTCTCCCTATGGTGTGTTAATCAAAAATGTCTCCAGACATTGCAGCACATCACTTAGGGGACAAAATTGCCTTCAGTTGAGAACTCTTGATGTAGAGCTAAAAGAACAAGCTCTTGAAGCTCAGGATTCTCTTTCTGGCTCTAAAACTTACCTTTGTCAAGTCACTGAACCTTTCTCTTCTGCTACTGCTCTGTAATTTCCATTCTCTTCCTATTCCTTTACCTCCTTTTTTACAGATTTAAAGGTGTTGAAGTGTGATACAGTTTGTAAAGTGAGCTTTTAATTTCTTCTAACTGCCCTCCTCTAACTTATATATTCACAGTGGCATTTTAAAAAGTCATTCAGTAGTCTTCTCAATCAGATCAATAATCTTGCTTCACTATGTTATGAAGTATAATAAATTACTGACTTGACTTTTTAACTAGAGAGGCCTGGCTTTTTCAGTGAGTCCTATAATCTTCATGGTGTGTCTTTACATCATTGTTGAAAATATCCATTGGTTTCTTAAATACCTTTTTTCCTTCATATACAAAGAGTTGATGCTTCGAACTGTGTTTTAATTCAAGTTACTATGTTACAATATGATGTGAATGCATTTTAAAATACCAGAGAGCAAGTTTTGGTAGGGTAGAGGCCATAACGTTGTCAGGAGGCTGGCATTCTCACTGTAAGGCTTGCTAAACTGAGAGACATTTTTTGCACTTTTGTACTTCTCTTTAAAGCAAAAGCTCACAGTTATTTACCCTGTTCTAATTTCTGAGGCTTATGTAACTTCAGTTATTAGCACTAGTCTGTTGTATCAACTCTTTGCTTACTTGAACTCTGGCTGGTAATTGGTAGCCAAGCAGTTAACACCATTTCAAGTCTCCATCCAAATTAACACTAAATCACATTGGACCTCATCAACTGTTTATCCCTTGTCCCACTTACAAATGCTGTCTTCCCTAGTAACAGGTTGAGAACTTCATTCATTCCCACCTGATAGTGAACCTGCTGTTAGCTCTAGTCTGAGACTCACTGATATAATTTTAAAAATCTGACTTTTATATGATAAAAGGTTTGCTCTTTCTCTTTCCTCCTTTGGTGCCTCCAGCTTGTCCCCTGCACCATGCTTCTAAGACCTCATGTCTACCAACCAAGTCCTTATTTGTTATTTTGCTTCATTACAAATTAATTATTAACAGGATGTCCTAATCCTAAGCATTGTCATCTCCTAGCATACCTATTAAGGTATATACTTAATAGAAGCAACAGAGCAGCCATATTCATCTATAGAGAACTAGTCATTCTTTTTTTTTTTTAATTTTAATATAATTTATTTTATTATCATTAATTTACAATTACATGTGCAATATTACGATTATTAAACTACCCCTTCATCAAGTCCCCCCCACCAACCCCATTACAGTCACTGTCCATCAGCGTAGTGAGATGCTATAGAATCACTACTTGTCTTCTCTGAGTTGTACAGCCCTCCCCGTGCCCCCCCAACATTACATCTGCTAATCGTAATGCCCCTTTTCCCTCTTATCCCTCCCTTCCCACCCATCCTCCCCAGTCCTTTCCCTTTGGTAACTATTAGTCCGTTCTTGGGTTCTGTGAGTCTGCTGCTGTTTTGTTCCTTCAGTTTTTTTCTTTGTTCTTATACTCCACATATGAGTGAAATCATTTGATACTTGTCTTTTTCGGCTTGGCTTATTTCACTGAGCATAATACCCTCTAGCTCCATCCATGTTGTTGCAAATGGTAGGATTTGTTTTCTTCTTATGGCTGAATAATATTCCATTGTGTATATGTACCACATCTTCTTTATCCATTCATCTACTGATGGACACTTAGGTTGCTTCCATTTCTTGGCTATTGTAAATAGTGCTGCAATAAACATAGGGGTGCATCTGTCCTTTTCAAATTGGGCTGCTGCATTCTTAGGGTAAATTCCTAGGAGTGGAATTCCTGGGTCAAATGGTATTTCTATTTTGAGTTTTTTGAGGAACCTCCATACTGCTTTCCACAATGGTTGAACTAATTTGCAGTCCCACCAGCAGTGTAGGAGGGTTCCCTTTTCTCCACATCCTCGCCAACATTTGTTGTTGTTTGTGTTTTGGATGTTGGCCATCCTCACTGGTGTGAGGTGATATCTCATTGTGGTTTTAATCTGCATTTCTCTGATGATTAGCGATGTGGAGCATCTTTTCATGTGCCTGTTGGCCATCTGAATTTCTTCTTTGGAGAAGTGTCTATTCATGTCCTCTGCCCATTTCTTAATTGGATTATTTGCTTTCTGTTTGTTAAGGTGCATGAGTTCTTTATATATTTTGGATGTCAACCCTTTATCAGATACGTTTTTTATGAATATATTCTCCCATACTGTAGGATGTCTTTTTGTTCTACTGATGGTGTCCTTTGCTGTACAGAAGCTTTTCAGCTTGATATAGTCCCACTTGTTCATTTTTGCTTTTGTTTCCCTTACCCGGGGAGATATGTTCATGAAGAAGTTGCTCATGTTTATGTCCAAGAGATTTTTGCCTATGTTTTTTTCTAAGAGTTTTATGGTTTCATGACTTATATTGAGGTCTTTGATCCACCTTGAGTTTACCTTTGTGTATGGGGCTAGACAGTAGTCCAGTTTCATTCTCTTACATGTAGCTGTCCAGTTTTTCCAACACCAGCTGCTGAAGAGGCTGTCATCTCCCCATTGTATATCCAAGGCACTTTTATCAAATATTAATTGACTGTATATGTTTGGGTTAATGTTTGGATTTTCTATTCTGTTCCACTGGTCTGTGGGTCTGTTTTTGTGCCAATACCAAATTGTCTTGATTACTGTGGCTTTGTAGTAGAGCTTGAAGTCAGGGAGTGTAATTCCCCCTGTTTTATTCCTCCTTCTCAGGATTGCTTTGGCTATTCGGGGTCTTTTGTGGTTCCATATGAATTTTAGAATTATTTGTTCCAGTTCATTGAAGAAAGCTGTTGGTAGTTTGATAGGGATTGCATTGAATCTGTAGATTGCTTTAGGTAGTATAGCCATTTTGACAATATTTATTCTTCCTAGCCAAGAGCATGGGATGCATTTCCATTTGTTAGTGTCCTCTTTAATTTCTCTTAGGAGTGTCTTGTAGTTTTCAGAGTACAGGTCTTTCACTTCCTTCGTTAGGTTTATTCCTAGGTATTTTATTCTTTTTGATGCAATTGTGAATGGAATTGTTTTTCTGATTTCTCTTTCTGTTAGTTGATCATTAGTGTATAGGAAAGCAATAGATTTCTGTGTGTTAATTTTGTATCCTGCAACTTTGCTGAATTCAGATATTAGTTCTAGTAGTTTTGGAATGAAATCTTTAGGGTTTTTTATGTACAGTATCATGTCATCTGCAAATAGTGACAATTTGACTTCTTCTTTACCAATCTGGATGCCTTGTATGTCTTTGTTTTGTCTGATTGCTGTGGCTAGGACCTCCAGTACTATGTTGAATAACAGTGGAGAGAGTGGGCATCCCTGTCTTGTTCCCGATCTTAGATGAAAAGCTTTCAGCGTCTCGCCGTTAAGTATGATGTTAGCTGTGGGTTTGTCATATATAGCCTTTATGATGTTGAGGTACTTGCCGTCTATACCCATTTTGTTGAGAGTTTTAATCAGGAATGGATGCTGAATTTTGTCAAATGCTTTTTCAGCATCTATGGAGATGATCATGTGGTTTTTGTTCTTCTTTTTGTTGATGTGGTGGATGATGTTGATGGATTTTCGAATGTTGTACCATCCTTGCATCCCTGGGATGAATCCCACTTGATCATGGTGTATGATCCTCTTGATGTATTTTTGAATTCGGTTTGCTAATATTTTGTTGAGTATTTTTGCATCTACGTTCATCAGGGATATTGGTCTGTAATTTTCTTTTTTGGTGAGGTCTTTGCCCGGTTTTGGTATTAGAGTGATGCTGGCTTCATAGAATGAGTTTGGAAGTATTCCCTCCTCTTCTATTTTTTGGAAAACTTTAAGGAGAATCGGTGTTATTTCTTCTCTATATGTCTGGTAGAATTCAGAGGTGAATCCATCAGGCCCAGGGGTTTTGTTCTTGGGTAGTTTTTTGATTACCAATTCGATTTCGTCACTGGTGATTGGTCTGTTTAGTTTTTCTGTTTCTTGCTTGGTCAGTCTTGGAAGGTTGTATTTTTCTAAGAAGTTGTCCATTTCTTCTATGTTTTCCAGCTTGTTAGCATATAGAGTTCTCATAATATTCTCTTATGATTCTTTGTATTTCTGTGGGGTCCGTCGTGATTTTTCCTTTCTCATTTCTGATTGTGTTTATGTGTGTAGATTCTCTTTTTCTCTTAATGAGTCTGGCTAGGGGTTTATCTATTTTGTTTATTTTTTCAAAGAACCAGCTCTTGGTTTTATTGATTTTTTCTATTGTTTTATTCTTCTCAATTTTATTTATTTCTTCTCTAATCTTTATTATGTCCCTCCTTCTGGTGAGAACTAGTCATTCTTTTAGAGAACTAATCATTCTTTATTGTCCATTATACACTTAATAGAGGACCTAGGCATCCATTTATGTCAGCACACTGAATAATTTTTAAAAGAGTTTCAGTGTGAATAGCTTTTGAAGATTTCTCAAGTGGACCCAAGATATATGTATTTTATATATATATATGTATATGTTAGGCATTTAATCTTTGTGCTGTGCCAAAGACCACTGTGAAATTGATCCTCTATAACAGATTCCTTTTTACTTATCTTGAAAGTAAGCAATTTGAGATGAGAAAAGTAGTTGATAAGCAGAATGGAGAAACCTGCTTGGATGTAGGTTTTTGTTTTGCTAAGTTGGAGGGGAGTAGGTAGATATGAAAATCACCTTCAAATGATAAGGCTGAAGTAAATTTACAGTAACCTGGATACAGAATAAAAAAGGTGCTATCTTTTTAGGAATCTTTATAAAACTTCTTTGTAATTTCTTAGAAAAAATTATTTTCTGATTGGTAGAAACAATGCATTTTTACTGGAGAAACTTACAGATATTTACTAAGTTTCCCATAATTATACAACCCAGAGACATATACTGTTTACATTATGGTGAAGTCTTTTTCAATTTATTTTAAATGTACAAATACACAATTTTTTTTAACAAATGGAATTATACTGCATCTGTTGTGTTATAATCATTTTATTCAGCAATATAGTGATACAGTGACTTTTTTTCTAAGTCAGTTTGATATTTGTGGTATAGTAGAATATTTAAAAACTTTCTTATTACAGTTTAAGATAATACACAATTATAAAAAGTCAAACTTCAGAAATATATAATATGAGGGAAAATTTCTTAAAAATCATGTGTTACCTGTTATATTAGTAGTTATTAGATTATTTTTATGGCATATTACAATAATTTTTTTTTGGCTGTATACATTGCATTGGATTGATAATTACAAATGTATTGAGACAGTTTCCTAGTGTTTTGGTTGCTTCGGATTTATTTTGGCATTTACAGACAACCTTGAATAAACACTTTTCTACATATATCTATCTCTTCTTATTTCCTTAGAATAAATACCTAAAAGTAAAATCACTTCATCAAAGGGGATATACAGCCTTAAGGTTTTCTGTACAACTTGCCTTCTAGAAAAGTTGTGACAGTTACAGTTCCTGTGACAGTACATCAGATTGTTCATATCCACATATACTCCTTAACTCTAACAGTGTTTTATTTTTCCATTCTGATTGGTTAAAAACTAGTATATATAATTGTAAATCAATTTTTCATCCTAGTGAAGGTGATTTTCTCATGCTTATTGACTGTTTTTTGTCTTGTTGATTTTTGTATTCTTTTATTTGAATGAGTTCTTTTTTTGTTAAGGATATTGGCAGTCAAAGAACACGAATAGTCTGTTTGCTTAACTAAATCATAGGTATTTGTTTTTTCTGGTGGTATATAATATAGAAATTGCATAAACTTAAAGTTTATAGTACATCTTTTAAAATTTTATGCAGTAGACTTTTTTCAAGTTTATTTTTAAATAACTTTTGTATACTATGACCTAATAATGGCCTATGTCTCTTTACTATGTAAAAATACAAGCTGAAATAAATTTGATAACTGTTAGATTACTTATGTGGAAAAGGAGAAATAGAAGACTAATATGTGTTATTTCATGACCAGTTTATTCATCACTGATTTAATCAGACCTATTTTATTTTTTCTCTGCTAATAGCTACAAGTGTATTCATCAGAGTTTGGAAGACAATAATAGATGCCCCAAGTGTAACTATGTTGTGGATAATATTGACCATCTGTATCCTAATTTCTTGGGTGAGTGTTTGGAAAGATTTTTTATTTCTTTAAATATTATTTCCTGAAAAGTGTGTGCTAGCACTTAAAACATAGCTTTAGAGGTAAGCAGGTTTCTATTTCCTACTCACCAGGGTGCTTTCCCAGTCTTCCTTGGGTTATGATATAGATTCCATGCCATATTGTTGTTAGTACCATATTGTATTATTTTTAAATTTCACTAAAAAAAATTAACGTAACTATTAGATTTTTACATAGATGGTTGAACAGAATGTGAGGCTGAAGAGGAATGCCAGAGGCCCAGAATACCTGTGTCTTCATACATACAGTATTGTTCATTCCTGCTGTTTCTGTTTCTGGGGTCAAAGTGAGAAGCAATGGAGGAAAGGGCTAAGGGAGAGGGGAAAGGGGGAAAAAAGCTTGGATATGAGGATTTCTGGATGGGGGAAGAGAGTCTGTGAACTGGGGAGGAATTGGAAAGTCAGAACATGGTGAAAGATCTTAGGAAAAAAAGAAGTACGATATTCTTCAGGACTGGACTTCATGGGCTAGGTTAGGTAGAAAGAAACCAAAGTCCTGCAAAGCAGAATCTTTTGTCCCTGAACTTCACAGACTGACGCTGCTGTGTGAGCTCTAGAATCACTTCTCTATCAGTTGACATAATTTTGGAAAACTACTTCTTTTGGGATGTTAAATACAGAATAGAATCTAATGTTCTGAAGATTTTGGTACTTATTAAAATTTTAAGGCAAATTCCTTAGTGGGTCCTTAAGTTAGAAATTATGTTATGTGAATTTCTAGAGAACACTATATACTAATATGAAAGGAATATAAAATATAGTGCTGTTTTAGTTGGAAAGTGGCTTCGTACATTTTATATATATACACACACTCTGGAATATCCAGTGAATAATGAAATCGCAATTACTGATTTTCTAAGCTAGAATTTATCTTGGGTGTGATCTAGTTTTTAACCTTCTCTTTTTATGGGTAAAAAATTGTTTTTGGGTAATGGGAGTATAAGTATTTTATGCCAGTATTTGAAGTCTTTTAATTATAACGCAGCTTCCAATGTTACTATATGTTATACATGGAAATAACATTTCTTCCTGATACACATTTTTGGTTTTCTGCCCATCACCCCTTGCAGTCTTTATCTTTGTACAGTGATGGTCAAATACTTATGTTCCCTCAGTAGGTTAATAAGGGACTATGTCTCCCATGAACTGAGATTTCAGACCATCTGTTTCTGAAAGTAGACTACCACTTGTTTTTTTCTATACTGAAAAAAGTCTTCTAACTTATTTATTTCCATTGCTTCATCTTAAAATAACATAATTTGTATAGTGCCTGCACTTCTTGGTTGGATTAAGAAGACTTTGAGCCTTTTAAAAGACAGATTTCCTCTGAGCATATACAAAATAAATAAATGTTACATAGTTCTGAATTATTCTAGGTAGCCTTGTACTTTTTTTATTGATAGGTTTTCTTCACTTGTAATGCTGTACATTTAACTGAGTCACAGGTAGAGGGTTGGGCAAACCATTTTCTGTATGAAGGTTTTCAAACCTTTTTTTTTTTGCTTTGGTCACCCATATAAAAATCTGAAAAATGAAGTATTTCTTCACAACTGATACCCATTTAAATTAGCATCCAAAATCTTTATAAGTTTAAGCTGTAAACTTAGTTTGTAAAGGATGTAAACTTATAAAAGATGTGATTTTTAGAGTTGTAAATATGGTTATTTAAAAATAAAAGTTGTAGTGTTTTTAAAATGTATTGAATGGAGTCTAAATATCAGTGATTTGATACTAATCAGTGATTTGAAAGCACTTTTCCCTAACAATGAGAACTTAAATTCTTTTTCTTTGAATTTCTACTTAAATTGTATATTGCCCACATAATTTATCCTTGTATAAGGTATTTTCATTCTTGAAATTCTTATTGCCCTATCTGTACTACTTTTCTGTAACAAAAATATATAAGTATTAATTACAGACTTAGAAGTGTCTTTCAAACAATTTTTTATTTAATATTTTAAAAACTTAAATATTTTTTCTGGGTGAGTATTGGATTTACTAGTAGTATGTAATTAATCAAATAAATAATTACAAATTTTATAAAGTACTAGACAAAAAAACTTATTGCAAATGTGCTGCTTAATGTTTGATGGTGCCCTTCTCCTCAGTTAGGTCCAGTAATAGCTATTGATGGTCATTACTATGAAAAGGATTCAGTTTCATTTGTATTCTTTCTATAATTTATTTAGAATCATCATATTAAAAAAAATTGAGATATAATTGATACATAACATTGTGTAATTTAAGACTTTTCCTTCATATTTTTAAAAAACCTGGGTCTTAAGAAACTTTACTTACGTAATTAAATTGATGGGTATTGAAGAAATTGTGTTACAGCAATGTCACTCAGTTCTTTGACGTCCTTCTGAATTATATGCTTAAAAAACCACTTACTGGTCTATTGTCAACAATTTTTTTAATGCCCTGTTAGCTAATAAGTCAAGTCCTTTTTTCAGTTTTAATGAAAGCAAAGAACTGGTTGTCAAACACTCAGAAAGGATTTGGTTTTCTGGTCATTAGAGTTAATACAGTTTTTTGTCAAGACAGTTATTTTGATTTTTCCTTTCCTGCCCTAAGCACTGCACTATAGTCCTTCTCTTTCTGACTTCCCTCCCCCTATCTCTTCTACATTTCACAGTATTGTATTCCCCTCTACTCTCCACTGTCCACATACTTAGTCTTCTTTCCATTCTCCTTGGTGTTGAGAACTCTCTTTTTTTCCTGATTCTGGAAGGCTCATGCAAGGTGAGGGGGTGTTTAGTCCCATCTCCACTCCCCATCTCTGCAGTTGGTCTTCTCTACTCCTGCCAGGGCTTGTTCCCTTGCTCTTCCTGTCACTGTATGGTTCAGGATCTCTCTAGGTGCCTGCCCCTCTCTCTTTCTCTCCTTCCCTCTTTCCTTCTCTCTCTAGTAGTCCCTTTATTTAGCTTTCTTTGTCTATATATAAAATTGGTAAATTGAATTTTCTTATTTCCCTAATGAATGACCCTCTTACTCTTTAATGTTAAGGGGAACATGTGTATAAAGTTTAAAATCCTTGTTTAAAAAGTAGCTAATGCATGACAAATCAAAAAGTCTGCAGACTGAGAGATCTCTGAAATAAAAGAGTTTATTGAGCCTTTACAGATACATCCAGAAACAGGACTGAGTCCTGGGCCAGAAGTTTCTGCTTCACCAGCAGCAAGGCCAGTTTCTCAGAAGCAACTTGTCTTCCCTACTCAAGACACAGGGGACATTTATGAGGGGGTCTCAAGGAAAGAAAGTTGTTTAAATTTATAGTAGCTATAGATACGGAAGGTGAGCTAACGTGAAGAGGGGAAGGTCTGGGGTTAGGTGTTTAGTCCTTAGGGAAGAGTCATGGGTGGTTGATGATGAGGCACTGTTCACGTGCAAGGGGGAATGCAGTGGTTCCAGGCACCTTCTAGATAGTGCTGGAGTTTCTGGTTAGCTCTGGCCCACTGCCATTGACTGATTACCTTCCCTTGTCTCTCCCCTGTTCTCTATTCCTTATGTCACTTAATTTTAGGTCATCTCAGAATTTTTCCTTATACATTTAACAATCTTACTATTGCCAGGCGCTGTTCTAAGTGTTTTATGTAATTTAACTCATTTAATTCCCAGTCCTGTGAGATAGATACTGTTGTTGTCATCATCCTCCTTCCTCATGTGCGGAAACAGGCACAGAGAAGTCGAGTATCTTGCATAAAGTTACATGGCCAGTAAGTGGTGGCATTGGAATTTGGTCCTGTTCAGTCTGGCTCAAGAGTATTAGCTTTTACTATACTCTCCTACCTCTAAAAAGACAGTTGCTGGAATGGAAGCTTTAGCAATAGAAATGCATTGTTTGTTCTTAATACTGTGGCTGTTTTGATCCAGAGAATTATAATTACGGATATAGACTATCCTTCAAGCTCAGCATATATGAGACTTCTTGGTAAATGCGATGAGCTATACACATGTAAAGTACTACAGTTACTTAAGTTACAGTTTTTATTCAAGTGATTAATTCTGTAACTGAAACATTACACTATTATTCACATACTTTTCTTTATTCCTACTACATTATTTCAAACCCTCTCCTTTGTCTTCTTTGGATTGTAATAATAATTTTGCTTGTGAGATAACATACCAGGCTCTTCAGAATCAGGTTCCAGTTTGCCTATATTTATAGCCTTAGTTCTTAGCCCCTGTTAATGATTAACAAAATCACTCTGACCCTGTGTTTCAGCCACATTGATTTTTTTTATTTTAATTAAGGTATCACTGATATACACACTTATGAAGGTTTCACATGAAAAACATTGTGGTTACTACATTCACCCATATTATCAAGTCCCACTCATACCCCATTGAAATCACTGTCCGTCAGTGTAGTAAAATGCCACAGAGTCACTACTTGTCTTCCCTGTGCTACACTGTCTTCCCTGTGACCCTCTGACACACCATGTGCACTAATCATAATACCCCTCAATCCCCTTCTCCCTCCCTTCCTCCCCACCCACTCTCCCCCCGCCCCTCCCCTTTGGGAACTGCTAGTCCCTTCTTGGAGTCTGTGAGTCTGCTGCTGTTTTGTTCCTTCAATTATGCTTCATTGTTATACTCCACAAATGAGGGAAATCATTTGGTACTTGTCTTTTTCTGCCTGGCTTATTTCACTGAGCATAATACCCTCCAAGTCCATCCATGTTGTTAAAAATGGTAGGATTTGTTTTCTTCTATGGCTGAATAGTATTCCATTGTGTATATGTACCACATCTTCTGTAGCCATTGAGCTACTGATGGGCACTTAGGTTGCTTTCATATATTTCAGCCACATTGATTGTAAATCATCCTGCTCTTTTATTACTGTACCCTCACCTCCACACTCTTAACTGAATTCTTTTCCACTTCTCTTTCTGTTTAATGAATCTCTGGTTACCTGTTAATGGCCCTATTCTAATATCACCTTCTATGTAAAGCTTGCTTACTAACATTTTGATTCCTCCTTGTTCTGTGTTCTTTGTAAATCTATTTTGATGATAGTACTGATTATCGTATTATATTACAACTACTGGATCAAATATATATATATGTTTTTTTCTTCCTACTCTGAGTTGCTTGAGTCTTAGATTGAGTCTTAGATTCTGAGTCTTAACATATCTTTGAATCCCAAGTCTTAAATACCTTGGAAAGCCTAGAGTGGGTTTGACATCTCTCTGGTTTGTTTGAAAGTATTTATAGCTGGAAGGTATTGAATAGTTAGATTTATTTCCCAACTCTGTCTTGTGTTACATGTCACAATGAGTACATTCCTTTTGCCCTAATTATCCTCTCATCTCTAAAATAGAATAGCTGTAGGATAATGTCTATAAATTAAAGTGCCTACCTAGCCTAGTGCTAGTTTTCCTTTTCTTTATAAGTTGTTGTTGTTGTTGGTATCAGTTGGCTGTTAAAGACAGAAAAATCCTGTAAAATTCCTTCCATCCCCAGCATGTGCTTTGGTTCTTCAGCTAGATCCCTTCAAGATTGCAGAGTGGCTCTCAGATATCATCCCTTAATGCAGGCAGGGAAAGAACTCGTTTTCCTCCTACCCTTCTCTTTCTGTAAAACAGCATACTCCTCATTGGTCAAAACTAGGCCACATACTAATTAACCCCAGTCACTGTCAAGGATGTGAATGACTAGATAGGCTTAAGTTAGTCAAGAGTCATACCATGGGGCTGGGGTCATCTAGCTTCTCTGAAAGTACATGGCAGTCTAAAAAAATCCTGTTGTTATTAAAGAAAAAAAAAGGTAGGATTATTTTTGGATAGGTAACTTACTGTGTCTGTCATGATGATATCTCTAAAAGGTCAAACAAGAACAACAAATAAAAATCTATAGTGCTTATTTCCTTATAAAATCAACCATTAACATCAGAGCATGGGACATTTTTACACAGTGAAGAACTTCTCTCCAAGTGCCAGTCATGTCATCAGTGAGACATGTACAAGGAAGTGCATATTCTGAAGAATTCTGTAGTAATAGTAGTAGGAATAGTAATAATAGTTGTAGTAGTAGTTATAGTAGTAGCTGCAACAAAACTTTGTAATTTGAAATAATAAAATAAAAACTAGCATTTTTTGCTTAGCATCTTTTTAATTTGTTTTTTTTTTAAGTTAAAACAGAATCCATCTAACAGAACAACTAGATGGTACATTTAACAAAAATACACATTATATGTGCTTTTTGTTTTGTTTGTTTTCAGTGAATGAGCTCATTCTCAAACAGAAGCAAAGATTTGAGGAAAAGAGGTTCAAATTGGACCACTCAGTGAGTAGCACCGTATGTTTCAACTCTTACTACTATTTTTTATCAATTTTAATTTGTGGTTTTATTGGCTTAATATTAATTAGATATTAAAACTTTGTGTATTATTGATTTTTCTTAAAGAAAATTTAAGATTGTTCTTCAGTAAAGAACATTCTTCACTGCATTGTCTCTAGTGATCACCTTAAAAGGTGTGGTGGGATCACAATGAGTCAGTTGACTTAAAATACAAGATGTAAAGGATTATATAGCAAGGGTGAAACTCTGGGTGGTAATTTGGAAAAACTATCAAAAGATTCTCAATTTCAGAGGATTACCCTCATATTGTGGCAATGAGCTCAAATGAATAACTTAGTAAATACAAAGTTAAGACTATGGCTAGACAAATAATTAAAATCCAGGCACTTATTTTGAAGGGAATTACACCTTTAGAGATGCTAAGTTAACATTTACCTTAAATATGCCTTTCATATATCTGCTATCTAAATTCATTTAAGGGAAAAATAGTGTTTATAATTAGAAGGCAGTGGGAAGCCACTAGCTGGGAAGTAGTAGGTTAGAACATTATGGTATGTTTTGATATCTGTCATAAACATATTAGGAAGTAGCAGTTAAACATTTGTTGTGGACTGTCTAAAACAATCTTCTTAGGAAGTTACTGTGTTTCTTCTCTTCTTCATTTTTAGAATGGTCACAGGTGGCAAATACTTCAGAATTTGTTGGGAACTGACCAAGATAACCTTGATTTGGCCAATGTCAACCTCATGTTGGAGTTACTAGTGCAGAAGAAGAAACAACTAGAAGCAGTAAGTGGCAGCTGAACTTCACAGATTTTATTTTAAATGGTGTTCTTTATTGCATTGAAAAATCTAGAAATCTTTAAAAATAATAAGGTAGTGTTAGTCTATGCAGTTGTATTCAGCAAGAAATGTTTACAAGGTACCACTTCTAACAGATTCCTCTTTTTCAAGTAAAAGACTTAATTGCCATGGCCCACTGTGTTAACAAATGCTGAGTGTTAAGAAAGATCATGAAAAAGTAAAGTTTCATTTTAATAGGGAATAATTATATTGGCCATTTTTTTATTCAAATGAATATCTTCCTTGCAATATCTTCATCTCTTCATGTATGAGATTTAAAGGAAAAAATAGAGATTATTTTTATCTACATAAAATCTTTCCATCGAGCGTCTATTGGCAGCAGCAGTATTCTATGGTTTAATTAAGGACATTTAGAAAGATGGGAACTGGAACTTAATGTATCCTGTTTCATATGAATAATGTAAATAAATGTGAAATTGCATTTATTTCATGTAAATAAATGTAAGCAATGCATAAAATGAATTTGCATGTATTAGTCATGAATTCAGTATGATTCATTTTAAGAAATGCACAGCTTAGCATAAATACCCACCCTAACCTGGCTTAAGCAAAAAGTGGGTGTTTATTGACAGGATAAGGAAGTGAGTAGGTCACACACATAAAGAGTAAGAGTTTAACAACCAAATGTTGGGAAGATTGGAACCATGGCTTCTCTGGAAATTCTAAGGAAATGAGATCAGGCAGTTGAATGTTGTTGGAATTTTTTTTTTGTCCTCTTGTGTCAGTTTCTTTGGGACAGGTCTGATTTTATTAAGATTTTTATCACGTGGTAGATAATGTGGACACTTGGACTTCCTCGTTTATATTTCTTTTTTGATAAGGAAGAAAAGAGGCTTTCCTACTTAAATTCTGTGGTAAGTTCTGATTAAGGGTGAATCTGGATCCCACCTAATAGAGTGGCAGTCGTTTAGTAGGAGAAAGGAGTAGTTGAGGTGGAGTTACCAGAATAAGTCTGTTATGCTGCATCTTTTTGGGGAGCAGGGTTGGTGGGAATTTGTCCTATATATTTTTGGGGGTTCTTTATCCTGTATTGTTTTTCTTTTAGTTTTATTGAGGTGTAATTGATACACAGGACTGTGTGAGTTTAAGGTATATATCCTAATAACTTGACATACATATGTTATGAAATGATTACTGTAATAAATTTAGTTAACATCTGTCATCTCACTAGATACAAGAAAAAAAGACAAAAAAGAAAAAACTGTTTTCCTTGTGATGAGAACTTTTAGGATTTACTCTCTCAGCAACTTTCAGATATACCATATAGTAGTGTTAACTGTAGTCAGCATGTTGTACCTTACATCCTCAGTGCTTACTTATATTATAACTGGAAGTTTGTGCCTTTTGATCACCTTCACCTAGTTCCCCTACCTGCTGCTGCTAGTAACCACAGATCTGATCTCTTTTTCCATGAGTTTGGTGTTTTGCTTTGATTTCACAGATTCCACATATAAGTGAGATCATACAATATTTGTCTTTCTCTTGTCTGATTTACTTCACTTAGCATAATGCCGTCAGGGTCCATCACTGTTGTTGCAAAGGGCAGGATTTCTTTTTCATGGCTCAGTAGTATTCCATTATATATATATATATATAAAATGAATATTCCGCATTTTTATCTGTTCAGGCACCGATGGATTGTAGGTTGTTTCCATATCTTGGCTATTTGGCTATTGTAAATAATGCTGCAGTGAACATGGTGCAGATATCTCTTTGACACAGTGATTTTTTTTTTTTTAGTTGGAAGTATACCCAGAAATGGAATTGTTGAATCATACTGTAGTTTCTATTTTTAATTTTTGTAGGAAACTCCGTACTGTTTTCTGTAGTGGCTCTACCAATTTATATTCCCACCAACAGTGCACAAGGATTCTCTTTTGTTTGCATGCCAACATTTATTATCTCTTGTCTTTTTGGTGATAGCCATTCTAACAGATGTGAGGTGATATCTCATATGGTTTTGATTTGCATTTCCCTAATGGTTTGTTGACCACCTTTTCATGTACTTGTTAGACATTCTAATAGCTTCGTTGGAAAAATGTCTGTTCAGGTCATTTGTCCATTCTTTAATTGGATTATTTCGGTTTTTTTGCTATTGAGTTAATATGAACTCTTTACATGTTTTAAATATTAACCTCTTATCAAATACATGGTTTGCAAATAGTTTTTCCCATCCCACAGGTTGCCTTTTCATTTGATTGTTTCTTTTGCTGTGCAGAAGCATTTTAGTTTGATGTAGTTCTGCTTGTTTATTTCTGATTTTGTTGCTTGTGTTTTAGGTGTCATATCCCAAAAATCATTGCCAAGGCTCTCCTATGGTTTTAAATATGGTTTTCTATTAGTATCTAGTATGTGCTAGGTGTTGTGTTAAGGTCAGTAGAAAAGACAGGATTCTGCTGTGTGTCGGGGTGGAGAGGGGAGTTAAACTAAATCAGTTAAGTAAATATTTTCACATAGTGATAAATGATCTAAAGAGAATTTGCTGTGATAGATTGAACATATGCAATTACCTTGCTCCCTTAACGCTGTGAAAATGAGAGTAAAGGTGCTTTAAAAAGGCAGAAGAATGGGAGAAGAGACAATGACAGCAATAGTTGATAAGCTATAAAGGAGGTGGCCAAAGAGTAATAACTAGTAGATTATATCTAAGAAAGTTGAATACTGAGACAGCAGTGGGGTAATAGCTAAGAACCAACCCTATTTATGTTGTAGAGCAGAGGCCTTGGAAGAAGAGAGCATTACTTACCTCATATAATAAAGGCTAAAAACAGGCTGATTGGTTGAGAACCTGATTAAGAAGCGGTTGGAATCTCTGATCCCTCCCTATACAACTCACAGAATGATTCTGCCTTTTCTACCTTAGGGGAACACTAGAATTTTTTTCCCCCTGTGTTGGTGGTAAAAAGCCTCTCTGGGATATTGCACAACAGGCACACTTAAAGATGCAGTTACCTTAGAAGATAAGTTTACATACTGAATGTGAGATATGTTAACTTTCTTCCCACCTTTTGACATGCTAACATTAATTTTTGCTTGCTTTTTGTTTTTTCATCTTAGAATTGAAGAAATACAGGTGTCTTATTTTTGATCACAGATCCTTTTGTCTTTATTTTTTTGAAGAGGGAGCCAGCTCAGAAGAAAACTTCCTGTGATAGGTTTTTATAGCTTTTTTATGTTACTGTTTTCCTATTTACATTGTATTATTATTTAACTTGATGAATATTTCCAAGACGCAGAAAATTACAGAATATAATGAAATTCTTGACATACCCCATCTCAGTTTTAGCAATTGTTAACACTTTGCTGTGTATGTCTTAAATCTGCCTTTTGAAAATTAAATTTTTTTGTATCTAAAGCCCTCTCATCTCATTCTGTTCTCCCAGATAACCACCACATGAAGTTGGCAAGGATTCTTCCCAAGTGTTGTATATGCTTTTCTTTCGTGTATTTGTATATGCAACCATATGAAGTATTTTGTATAGTTTAGAAGTTTATATAGTTTCATACATAATTATCTTATAGACATATGGCTCTTTGCCTTTTGAAGTTCATGTTGATAAATATAGATCTAGTTTATTTATTTTAACTTCTCTATAGTAATCCATTGCATGAACATATCTATTCCCCTATGATGGATGTTTAGGTTCTTTCTAGTTCTTGCTATGAGGGTCAGTACTGTATTTAACATTGCTATACATGTCTCCTTGTGGTCATATATATATATATGTGTATATATATATACACATTTAGTGATTTAAGCAGTGGAATTGCTGTTCATAGGGTTTGCATGCTCATTTTAACCTTAATAATTATTGCCAAATTGCTCTTCTGTGGGATTGTAGCATACCAACACTTGGTATTTTCTCAATCTTAGTTTCTGTCAATCTGATAGTTGTCACATGCTAGTGTGTTTTTTTGTGTGTGTTATTTTGTCTTTTTTTTTTTTTGCATTTCTGTGATTACTAGTGAAAAGAGAATTTCTTCATTTGTTTGGCTATCTTGGTTTCTTATTTGGTGAATTACCTATTCATATCCTATACCCATTTTCCTAATGGTTGTTTTTTTTCTTACTGATTCATAAGAGATTTGTATGTGTATATGTTTTCGATATTGCTTATTTGCCAAATATGTATTTTGGTAATTGAATTCTAGGTGAGTTGCATCATAGTCAGACAATGTGGTTTATATGGTTTTAGATTTACAATTTTTCATGATCCCATTTTACTTTGTTGCTTTATCAGATATAACATTTTGTTTTGTTTTTTAGTGGTTGCTTTCAGGTTTTTAAATATACTTATTATTACATTGTACCTTCAAGTAATGTTATTCTACTTCATCTGTATTTTAAGAAACTTGCAACAGTATGCTTCCATTTCCTCTCTCTTGGCCTTTGTATTACTTTTTGGCACATATTTTACTTCTGTATATGTTATAAACACCACAGTAAATTGTTATTAAGTTTGGTTTCAACAGCAAATTATATTTTATGGAGATTTTCAGAAAGACCTAGATTTACCCATATATTTACCATTTCGCATGACCTTCATTGTTTTGTTTTCCATTCATTCTTTGAATTCCATTTGTAATTTTCTTCTGCTTGAAGGAAAACCTTTCTTCAGTGTAGATCTGGTGATGAATTCTTTCAGCCTTTGTGTCTGAGGAAGTCTTTATTTTGCCTTTGTATTTATTTGAAGGGTACTTCCAAATAAATATAGAATTCTAGATTTTTTCTTTCATTATTTTAAAGATATTGTCCCATTGTCTTCTGTCTTGCATTGTTTCAGATGAGACGTAGGCTGTCACTCATCTCTTGCTCTGGGAATGAAATGTTTCTTCCAGTTTAAGATGTTCTTTTTGTGATTTTAAGCATTTTGATTTTGATATGTCTTGGTATACTCTCACCCCCTTTTTCTTGTTCCTGGAGTTTTTTGAGATTCTGGGACCTGTGGCTTTACAGTTTGTATCAGATTCAGAAATTTTTCAGTCATTGTTTTTTCAAGTATTTTTTGTTTTCTACTTTGAAACTCCAATTACACATCTGTTAGGCTGGTTGAAGTTATTCCACACATCATTGATAAACAGCTCTGTTCATTTAGTTTTATCTTTTCCCCCATCCGGTTCATTCTGGATAATTTCTATTTCTGTTGTTAAATTCACTGATCTTTTCTATCTTCCATGTCTCTCCCTAACATGTTTATGCTTTACTGTATTATCTAGAACATATATGTTATTATAGTTTTTATTGTCTTTGTTTACTAATTCTGTTATTTGTGTCATTACTATGTCTGCTTTTATTGATTGACTTTTCCCCTAATGGGATGTATTTTTATTTGCATGCTTATTAATTTTTTGATGGGGTGCCAGACATTGTGAATTTTACCTTGTTTAGTTGCTGAGTAGGTTTGTATTCCATTTTACATTCCTGAGTTGTATTCTGGCATGTAGTTAAATTACTTGAAAATAGTTAGATTCTCTTGATGCTTGTTTCTAAGCTTTGTTCTATGGGGCCAGAACAGATTTTTGTCTAGGCTAATTTTGCCCCGCTAATGAGGGAACCTTTTACCTGATGTCTGTGTATTTCAAGGTCTCCTGAGATTTCCTGTAGTATTTCTGGTCCTTTGTCTGAAAGCCATTGTTTCATATGACTGGCCTGCTCTTTTGTTGTTTTGTTTTGGATTCTACCCTTCTCACTGCATTTTAGCCACATGCATAGTAAGTTCAATTTGTATGCTTTTGGTTCATTTAAATTTTATTGAGATTTTTGTTATGGCCCAGTATATCACCTGTTTTGTTAAATCTTCACTTGCATTTGAAAACTGTGTTATTTTTTGTAGTGCATTATAAGTGTTGATTATGTAGAGTTTATTAGTATTATTTGTAGATTTTTCCTCCTTGCTCCATCAGTTACTGATAGGGGTGTGTTAAAAGTATAATTTTGGTTGTCTGTTTTTTGTTATTTTCTGTGATTTTTGCTTTATGTATTTTGAAGCCTGTTAGTAGGTACTTATATGTTTAGAATTGTTATATCTTCTGGATGAATTATCTCCTTTATCATTATGAATTTTATGTTTATCACTGGAAATATATATTTCTTGTTCTGAAGTCTGCTTTTATATTTTCTGATGTTAATATAGCCATAGTAGCTTATGATTAAAGTGCCTATGGTATATCCTTCATCCTTTTACTTTCATTCTATGATTATCCTTCTATTTTAAAAATGTGTCATTTAATAGTGTGTAGTTGATTTTTTTTAAACACCATTTAAATTTAAATTTTAGTCATCCTATGAACTACTTATATTGTCACTTTTATATATACTCCTCTTGTGCTTTGAAGCATATGTTTTCTGAAATTGTTTCAGGGGTTCTTTTATGTTCTTTTCATTTAATTTGTTAATTGGGTGTTTATATCTTTCTATTAAAATTTTTCTATTAATTTTTTTCAATATAAAATTCTGTACAATGCAAAGGCAAGGTATATCAATATAGCAGTATGATTATGGATTTAAAAAATTTCCCTCCAGTACTGTCAGCTTTTGGTTCATAGACCACATTGTGTTCACTGCAAAGAATTGGGAACTACCTGACTTACAAATATATTTGTTTTCTAGTCTTTACGTAGAGTAATTCACTTTTTAAAATATTATTATTATATATTGCCTTATTTTGTTCCAGAGACTTTTATACTCTAGGGCTTGTATCAAGGTAAACTTCTGGTTGGGTAAAAGATATGTCTTACTCCCTACCCAACCCTCCACCTTTTTAACCCCTTTAAAGAATGAAAAGAGAAATTTTTAAAGAAGATGTTGGAATTGAGAACTGTAGTGATACCTGGTGAGCACATTAGTTTTAGGAAAGATAAATATCAAAGATTGAGGATTCGGGAATTAATTTCCTCAAAATCCTGTGTCTGCATATACTTTGGAAGATCTACATGCACCCTCAGGTATACTGTACCCAAATTCGAAGTAGTCAGTCATACTACCAGAGTGCATATCCCTTAGAATTTTTTCTTTTGGACATTAGATTTAAGGAAAAGAATGTATTGATACAGAGAAAAATTATCACCTAAATAATAGTAACTCATAAGATGCAGCAAAATGACTCTAGTTTATGAAATTTTACCTGCTTATTTTATGGATGAGGAATCTGAAGCCAAGTAGGGGAAGCACTTAAAAAGTTTTACAGGGTTTTTAGGTTAGTATCCTAGAACTCTGACTTTCTGTCATACCTGGAAAGTCTTCTTTCTCTTTACTCTTCTACTCTACTCCTTTTCTCTTGTCCCATCCTCTCCCCATTGTTGATTTCCCTTCCCTTAAAAAAAACAAATCCAAGTAATAAATAATCCTGATTTACAAAGTCATATGATCTTACAAGGTTTATAGCCAAAATCTGCATTTCTCAATTTTCTTTGTCCCTTAAATTAACGGTCTAGAAACTGTCTTCTCAACTTTTATTTGTTTCTATTTACTTCTCTATTTCTCAGTCACACACATGTGTTGTTCCACTTGGAAAGTCTCATGCTGGGAAACATTTCTTCCCTCAAGATTCCAGTCGCCCTTCTGTTGAGAAACTATTGTAGAGTTAGTTGCACTTGGGAAGATGAACTCATGGTACTAAACTCATAAGGGTTACGTTACTCATTTATAGTGAAATAAGATCAGTTAGACTAGATGTTTTCAGAGATCTAACCAGTATATTTTCACCCAGTGGGAAAGTTATCTAGAATGCCAAATATCTTTACTAAACCATGGATTTGGAACAAATACTAATTATACAATTCACATGTTTAATTTTATTGGGATCTGATCAAGGAATTGCTTCCATTTGCATAATAGGCATGATCTTATCTTTAGATTAAAAATGAAAAGAATAGGAAAATGTAGAAAACCAATGTTCTATAAAAATATGAAGCATATTCCACTTCAGATGGCAGACATTCTCTCTTTTGGGACAGTGGAATACAAAGCAGAGGGTGGCAAATATGACAAAGTTTGCTATATTGGAAAGAACACTAGAAAAGAGAATAAGATTCCATATGTTTTTCTTTTTTCCTATATGTTTCTTTCCATTCTTTCTCTTACTCTAGTTTCCTCATCTAAAAGTTAGATAATTGAGCTAAATGATCATTATCATTTTTGGAAGCTTTGACAATGTAAGAGATGTTTAGAGGATTAACTTCTTGCACTTCTATTTTTAGTTATGGGCCAAATAACTATCAGGCATTACTTTCATGTTCAGTTTCTAAGACTGTTCTAGAACATTATATGGATAAACATTTTGATATAATTGGCTATGCTCTTTCCATTTTTAAGCATTCTCTCTTTTCTCCTCCACTATTTCTTTTATATAGTTTTCTTTCATATTTACATATGAAATTATAGTTTCCTAAATTTGCCATTTATCTACTTTGTTGAAGTTATTCATTTAAAGAAGATTAAATTGTAGGAGAAGGTGATACTTACTGAATTCCTGGTGTAAATAGTTGGTCCCAAGTTTCCTTTGACCCTGAAGCTTTGGGAAATTTTTCCCCTTCTTTCTATGGATTAGTTGCATTTTTACTGTATTTACATTTCCTGCTTGATAAGTGGAAACAAAGTATTAAAGTTAACTACTTTGAAGATAGTTTGTATACTTCATGTACACATGAACTATGTTATAAACAGTTTGGGCTGTGTATATTCCTTTTGTAAAAAGATGTGGACTTTGCTTTCTAGCCAAATGATCTATATACAGTTACAGATAATCAGTATAAAGGAGTCCCAAGAAAGATATAGAGGATCCTAGGATACTTGGTTATCATTATTGATACACAGAGCCCCTGTGAGTTTGTTCAGTGTAGTAGTTTAACTTCTCAGGAAAGTGTCTAAGGTCTAATAAATATTACTTTGCTATGCAAAAAAAAAATTCACTTTTAGATCTTCATGGTACTGTGTTTTATAAATGTATTCAGTTATGAAACATTAATTCAGTTGAGTTTGTTAATTGGAAGATCCTAATGTGATTGTCAGTTCATATTTGTCCTTCCTTGTCCTTACTGTCTTAATTATTTCATTGCTCTCTTTTGCTTCTCATCCTTTAAAATGCAAAGATTGCTTTCTTCTCCTCAAAGGGAGTAGAATCAGAGAGTGGGTATGGTATGAGGCGGCCATGCTCTTTTGTAGTATGTGTAGTATTTTAGTGATTGTTCAAATTTGCTTGGCTTATCCTTATTTATCATCCAGGGACTTACTAAACAAAGATTCCTGGAATCTTTCCTAGATTTAGGAAACAACAGAATCAGATAAAATCTGTCCCAATGTCTGTTGCAACAATGCCTCAGACAATTCTCTTGCACAGCCAGGTAAATGAAAGTTTTATTGATCTTATTTATTTAATTTGGTTTATTTTAGAAGTGCTCCCCTGGGCTGCTTTATGCTTTGAAAATATATATTAAAAAAGTAGAATTATATTTGTTCCAAATTATCTCATTGTTATTCAGTTTTTAGCTTTTGGTATTCTTTTTACATATATTTATCAGATTCACTTGGAATTTCTTTGTTCTTTGTGTAAATTTTAACAGAAAAAGATATATATTTGTAATCTTATTTTTTGATATCTGGAAAATGCCAAGCTTATAATCATTTATCTGTTACATCGCTGTTTCAGTTACCAATTTGGTTATTTACTCCTTCCTCTACTTGATTATATTAAAATTTTTCTTCTTAAATGTTTTGTTTTAACTGAACTCTTCTATAGAAATGTATTATCTTTCACGTCTGTGTGAATAGGTATTAACCAGAAGTAGTAAATTTAACTTCTGAAAGATACAGATTTCTTTCCAGTCGTTAACGCATCTTACTCCCTGCAAATGAAATTCTGTGGAAAATGATTTTAGTGTCTCGAAACTGTATTGGCTCCACTATGATTTGTGTCTGTGTGTTTTATTAGTTTGGTTGGAGAAGAGAAGGTTAGGACAGATAACAGAATTCCCATTTCCAAATAAATAGCCTTTTCACTATGGTAGATGAATTACGCAATTTAAAACAGCTGTGTTTTGAAATTAGTTTAGTTAGTTTTTGGGAAAATGGCTTGCTTTAAAAATTCCAGTTAGCAAAGTTGAAAACTGATTAATTAGAAGTAATAGACTAACTTAAATGGGTGCTTAAAGTTGCTTCATGCTGTTACATTATGATGTTAAAGAAAACTTTGAACTCATAGTTATATTTTTAAAAGAACAATTATGATTTTCTATTATAGGAATCACATGCAGCCCAACTACAGATCCTAATGGAATTCCTCAAGGTTGCAAGAAGAAATAAAAGAGAGGTATATTATTTTGTGTGTTTTACATAATATTTTATTTACTGTTATTGACTATTCCTACTTTTTCCTCATTTTTGTAAAAGCATTTCAGGCTGTTTTCTCTATTTAAACATTTTTAAAGCATGTGAGTTTTCAGGAGTTTTTCTTAAGCTTTGATATTTTAACTTCTTTTACCTTTACAGCTTGTCACTTTAAAAATCCTTTTATGAAGATGTGTCAGAATTGTATAGGATTGAATATAGTGACTTATCTCAAAGCATAAAAAATAGAAAATAGAATTATTAAATAGCTGCCTACTCTTTACCATGAAAAGAAAACTTAGGAAAATTTAGATAATAAGGCCTTAAGTAGAGAGGGTTATGATTTTTATGGTAAAAATGCGTGCCCGGGGTAAAACAAGTAAAATCATAGCTACCTATTTAGAACTTGGAAAGTACAAGTTATATAGCCAAAAGATAATTTTTATTAACAGTTTTATAATCAGTATGTTCTAATTTAAATGTTTATAAAATTCTTGTCATTTCACCGTTGAACAAAATATGAGAAAATCAGGTGAAATCCTGTACTCTAGGCAGCATACTATAAAATATTAACATTGAAAGCTGTTTTATATTTAAATTCCTGCCTGTCTTCAAATCTTATATTTTTACTTTGAGCTGTCTAATTTGGATATTTCTTACTCATTAAAAAATAATACATATAACTCTTATTATGTGCTAGGTTCTAGGCTCCCTTCATTTTTTTTGAAAATAAAAAGATGAGAGATGTTTTTATTTTGATGAAGTTCTTTCAAGTGCACAGTGACAGAACCTTACATTATCTGAGTTTGATATTTCCCCCTTTTTTTGATTATTCATGATGTCTATTTTTAGCTTTTTCTTACTTTGTTCAGGTTGGGTTTTTCTATATTATGCCATTGTTGATAGCTAAACGTTCTTTATATGATTTATGACTGTATTTTTATCTTTAACTTTTGCTGAATTAACAGTTGTGACTTTTAATATGTCCAATAACAAAAACATTATCTTTGCTTAAATTTAAGACTTACTTGTTCCTCTTGGTGTATTGTTGTTGGGTACTTGTTAAACTTGAGAGTTCATGGGAGTCACCCAAGGATCTTTTTAGAATCCAATTGTTGCAGCCTAGTAAACTGAATTTCTAGCAAGTGCTGGGTGATGGTGCTTTTGGTCCTTGGACCACACTTAGAGCAGCAAAGCTGAAAACTATAATAATATGGAAATAAAATTATTAATTCATTATATACATTGAACATTTTTTGCTATAGAAATTCTTTGGAAAAGTGATAATTTTCATATTCCAACATACCCCCCCATTAAAACAGAATGTGAAATTGTTTTACATAGTTTTACACGTTTCTTTCTGCCTTGGACTTTGAATACATTAAGGGTAAAATTGAGTAGATAGGAAATTTCCTGATTATGAGTGAGTAAATGAATCAATTAATAGTCTAAACATGAGGATATCTGGGGGTTAAATGAAATGGCTGGTCATTATTTGTGTCCTGAATTATTTAAGGTTTTCATTAGTCCCTGAGGTATTTCACTGCTTCTCGAGGGGTCTATTAATTCTTGTAACAAATTGTTAGACTTAAAACTGTCTCAGGTGAAAGTTCTGAGAAGGTTCCGAGATTTTTTTTTACCCTACTAGCCAGCTGATAATTTAGCCTGCCACAGTTTAATAGATGCTGGCAGAAGACATGAGACTTTTGGGTTGGAGATAAAGAACTTTATTATTCACAGCACATCTGGAAGTATCAGTTTCATGTCTGTATCAATATCACTGACCCCCAAGTTCCACAAGGGCTATGTAGAGATGATCCCAAGTGGGTGCTGCATGTACAGTGGATTTATGTTTCAACCAAGGAACCCTGAGATTAGGAAACCCTCTTCTTTTAAAGGGGTGTGCTGGCAAACCTGTCTAGAATTGCCCTGCAGGGACAATTTTTATAAATTGATCAGAAAACAAATCTGCCTTCTGTGTTAGAGGAAGTCACTATTTCTGTCTTGCCAGGGTGTTTGCTAGGCAAGCATCCTTGAAAATATAATTTGGAACAAAATCTGTCGCAAGATGAGCAGAACAGGAGAGATCAGAGAATTGTTTCCCACTAGAGAGTTGTCTTCCTCTAGGAAGTACTTGTCTTCTCATTGATTGATGTGGTGGTTTGTGGCCTCCAGTAACATTTTCTGTGATACTGCCTTTGCTCACACAGCTCTTAGTGTCAGGGTTTATATATTTTTCTTATTAAACATCTGGGTTAATTGTGCTGTAGAATTTTTCAGCTTGACTTTTGTTGGAATCTAATATGATCCTTGTGAATGATCTTTTTTCCACTTGGACCATATTTTCTTATTATGGTAAGCAGTTTAACCAAGAAACATACTAATTCCAAGTAGTTCTGGATATTGGTTGCCTCTTTGCACTGATTATACTGTCATGATTTTTTTTTTATATATATGATTGAGTGATTTTGAGTACTTAAGGTTTAATTACACAAGGGACTCTGAGGAGATAGGTTAAGCAAAGCTGTAAACATTCGAAAATTTAGAGCTAGGTTAACAGACTTAAAAATTTACCATTTACTTTGATTAAATTTCCTAAATTTCTTCATGATTGGAATTGGCACAGTAGTGATTTGTAATCATGATGAACTTCAGCTTAGAAAATATAGTTGATTCATACTTTATTTAATACAGACAGAATAATGAAGTGAGTGGTTATGTTTTCTTGCATTTATTTTAAAGTATATTTGCATGTTTTATCCTCAAAATGAATATAGTTGTTAATGGTCTCATCTCTTGTAGTATAATTTATACTTGAATTTATTCAAGCTAAATATGGACTGACTAGGAAGCAAGCTGCTACTTTTGAATTTACTTTCTTAAGATTAACATTCAGACTTTGAAAATTAACTTTGTAATTTCATACTTCTAATTGGGGTATGATGAGTCTTGGTTTAGACATTGATGTATACCAGTCTAAGAAGTTAAATCTGTCTTTCAGTTTTAACATACCTTTTTATTCCAATATCACATCTTGCTAGTATTTTAGGGTTATTAAGGTCCAATATTTAATTTTCATTTTTGATTTATTTTTCCCTACTGACTCTCTTTTGAATAATAAGAGAACAGAATGTGCAGGACACATAATAGGCTTTTGTATTAGTCATCTACTTCTGTATAACAAGTTACCTTCAAATTTAATTGTTTAAAACATTTAAATGTCTTGGGTGAGGAATAGTAGTGCAGTGTAACTGAGTGCCTTGGCTCAGGGTTTCTCACCAAGCTACAATCTAGGTGTTGGCCAGAGCAGCAGTTATCTCAAAGTTTGACTGGGATTAGGAACCCTTACAAGCTTACTCCCTAGTTGTTGGAAAGAGATAGCAATTTCTTGCCACATGAGCTTCTTCTTAGGATAGCTTACTACATGGCAGCTGGCTTCTGTCAGAGGGAACAAATGAGAAAGGAAGAGAGGGTTTTGAAGATAGCAGTCTCATACTTTTTGTAACTAATCTTAGAAGTTATATCCTAACTGTGTTTGTCAGAAGCAAATCATTAGATTCAGCCCACAGAAAGAGAGGGTATTCACACACAAGGGTATATACTTCTGGACATTTGTGGTTATCTGCTTTATTTACTAGAATAGGATAGTTTGGTAAGTCTTTGTTTCTTTTTGGTTTTGTTTTGAATTGTAATGAATTGAATTTTGCAGTGCTTTTATGTGAAATAAAACACAGAAAAGTCTGTAAAACAGACTTATAGTTTAAAGATTCATAGTTGAGTGACCATCCATGTGACCACTATCTTGATTAACTGTAGATTGTTAGGACCCCCAAAGCTTTCTGCCTACATTTTCCAGATTAAAGCTTTCTTCCTTGCCTGTTAGGTAGTCAATATTCTGATATTTATGATAATCACCGCCCTGTTTTTCTTTATTGTTTTGATGCTGAGCATTTACAAGTCTGTTTTTTTGAACTTGAATAAATTCACTTTTGCAGTATGTAATGTTTTGTTTTTGTCTTTTTGGCTTAGTGTTAATATTCACCATATTATTGTATAAGGCTATAGTTGGTTAATTTTTGTCACTGTGTAGTAGTCTGTTACATAAATATACCCTAGTTTGTTGTTGATGGACTTTTGAGTTGTTTTCAGCTTTGGGCTATTGATAAAAAATGCTACTATCTTATTATATATTCAGGTATATATATGCATATATATCTGTATGGCATGTATGTAGAGGTGAAGGTGATGAATCATAGTATGTATGTATCTTCACATTTAATAGATAATGCCAAACTGTTTTCCTGAGCAGTTGTATTAGTTACTCTTCCTACAGGCACTGTATGAGTGTTTTCTGTTGTATGTATTCTTGTCAATACTTGGATTAATAGACTTCTTTAGCTAATCTTGGGGTATATATTGCTCTTTGTGGTTTTAATTTGCATTTTCCTGATGACTAATGAGGTTGAGCACCTGGTAACTATATTTATTGGCCATTTGAATTTTTTTTGTGTGTGTAAAGTACTTGTTTAATGCTTTTTGCATCTTTTCTATATAGTTAATTTTTTAAAATGGTTTGTTGTTTATGTATTGTAGACAAAAATTCTTTGTCCTATCTATCTTTAGCAATTATTTTTCCCCTCTAATTGAGCTGTTTTTTTCATTGTCTTAATGATGTCATTTAATGAGCAAAAGTTTCTGTCTTTAACACAGTCAAATTTATTAGTCTTTCCTGTTAAAATTAGTGGCTTTTGACCTGAGGTCAGGAAGGCATTTTGCTATATTACCTACTTGAAGCTTTATTCTTTCATCTTTCACATTGAGATCTGTAATATACTTGGAAATGTATTGTATATAATGTGAAGGATAGGGAATTTTTCATATGGATATCCAGTTGTCCATGCATCCTTAATTAAAAAGTCCATCCTTTCCCCATTTTTCTGAAGAACCACCTTTGTCTTACAGCATGTGTCCTTATATGTGTGGGTCTGTTTCTAGGCTCTTGTCTGCTCCACTGATCTATTTGTCTTTTTGGCAGTACCATTTTGTATTAAATACTAGAACTTTAAGTTACTATTTTTCTTTAGGAAAGTCTCAGCTATATGTGGCTCTTTATATTTTTATATAAATTTTAGAACCAGCTGGAACATTTCCATGGTGGTTGAACATAAACCTGCTGCGATGTTTATTTGGATTACTTTGACTCCACAGATCAATTTGGGAGACTATATCCTTACAATATTGAGCCTTCTAACACATGAACATGGTATTTCACTCTATATATTCAGGTCCTTAAGAATGCCTTTCAAAATCTTGATATTTTCAGGGTATTATTCATGCATATTGTTATTTTAGATTAGTTCTTAGGTCTTCAGTCTTTTTTTATGCTACTGTAAGTGTTGTCTGTATCTTTAATTTCACTTTCTTACTATTTGTTGCTGATAAATAGAAATAGTTAATTTTTTACATGGAATTTTTTAAATCTAGCAACCTTAAACTTTCATTAATTCTAATAATTTATTTATAGATTCTTTTGTTTTCTGTGTACACTTCATCATCTGTAAATAGTTTAATTTCTCCCTTTATGATCCTTATATCTTTTATTTATTTTTCTTGTCTTACTCTGCTGGCTAGGACATCCGGTACAATCATGAATAGAAGTGGTGATAGCGGGGCAGCCTAGTCTTGGTGCTGATCTCAAAGTGAAAGCTTTCGACGTGTCACCATTAGGTATGATGTTTTCTGTAGGTTTTTTATAGGCATTTTTGTCATTCAAGGAAGTAAATTTCTATTCCCAGTTTCCTGAAAGGATTTTTTTTCCCTTTAATCATGAGTGCCAGTTGAGTATTCACCAACATTTTTGTGCATCTGAGATATATAAATTTTTTTTCATTCTGTTAATAATTACATTGGTTTAACATTAAAAAGTCAATCAGCTTTGCACCTGGGGTGACCCACCATCCTGATTTGCCCAGGAGTATCCTAGTATTATCACCATACATTCTGTATTCTAGGATACCCCACCAGGAATGACAGTTGTTCACCCTCCGTGCATCCCTTTTTTAAACTGAATGTGGTCATGATGTATATCCTCTTCTATATTGTTTGGTTTGCTGATATTTTATTTAGGATTTTTGTTTAGTGAGATTGGTAATTTTTTTTTACACTAATCTTGTCCAGTTTTGCTATAAAGATTGCTAGTTTTATCAAGTGAGTTAGAGAATATGCCCTCTTTATCTATTTTTCTGGAAGAATTTATGTAGTCTAGGAAGTATATCTTTGCTGGATGTTTAGAGATTTTGTTGGAGAAGCTATCTGGACATGTTGTTTGCAGAAAGTCTATTGATTCAGTTACATGCTTATTAAGGTTTTTGTTTTAGATATCACTACATTGTACTTTTTCTAGGAGTTGTTTGTTTCATCTAAATTTTCAAATGTACTGGAATTGTGGAAGATCGGTCTTAATATTAAGTTTTTAATGCTCCCAGAGTTTTTAATGTGTTATTCATTTCCAACTTTGCTTATTGGTGCTATTTGCTGTGCTTTTTCCTCTTTTTTTTCTTAATCATTTTTTGCTAGGGATGTATTAGTTTTATGAGTCTTAAATAAGAATCAATTTTTTGCTTTGTTTATGTTCTCTGTCTTTTTTTTTTCCATTTTATTAATTTATACTCTATAGTTTCCGTCCTTCTCCTTTTTTTGGTTTTATTTTGTTTCCATTTTAGTTTATGTACATATTATGATGCAGACTGTATTTTTTAATGTAGGCACTGAAGGCCTATAATTTTTCTTTTAGCTACATGTAATGATTTTGGTTTGATGTTTTGTTTATTATTCCTTAGTTCAAAATAGTTTCTAATTCTCATTATAGTTTTTCTTAGGCCTGAGGGTTATGTAGAATTAAACTTATTACTTGGACATGGGGATTCTCTTGTTTTCTTTTTATTATAGATTTGTTGTAATTCCATTGTTATCAGAAATTACTCTGCATTTTATTTATTTGAAAATGATGTTTGTACTGTCTTCTGGTAGTTGGTTAAATTTTGAAATATTTGTGTTTGAAAAAATTTGTTTTCTTCAATTGTGTGGTGCAGTGTAAAGTTTGTTAAATGTAAAGTGGGAATTTTCTGCATTCTTACTGAGTCTTTGTTTCTTGTTGTATCAGTTGCTGAATCATTATATTTGAGGTGAGTTTCTTATAGACAGCAGAGGTTTTTTTATCCAGTCTCCTAGACTCAGTTTTAATTGTGACTCAGACTGAGATCTAATTGTGTATTTGTTATTTTTTTAATGTAAATGTTATGTCTTAAGCCCGCCATTTTATTATTTTATGTTTCTTTTCTCTGTTTTGTTGTTTTTATATTTCTCTCCTTATGAGTTACTTGAATGTGTTTTAGAATTCCATTTTGATTTATTTATAATGTCCTTGAGTACTCTTCTGTGTATAGTTTTTAGGAGTTGCTCTAGGTATTAACATTATACATTTGTAACATACCATAGTCTACTATCTAAAGCTATTTGCTTTTAAATAAGCCATCTCAATATGCCTCCTGTAGTCTTTTTTTAATCTGGTCTTGCTTGTTCTGTTTTCTTCTCAGTTAAAAAAAAAAAGGGCTGAATGAAGCCTTATAATGAACAGCCTGTCATTACAGGAACTAGGCATTAATTGTGTGTATGTTTGTGGGTAGTAATATGGATGGTAAGACTAATTTGCATTTCATATGGCAAAATTTGCTTTTAGTAGTAACTCTCTTAGAAGAAATGTAAGTATATATGTGTGTATATATATTTTAAAGACTGTGTTTTTAGAGCAGTTTTCAGTTTGCAGCACAATTGAAAGGAAGGTGTAGAGAATTCCCCTGCCCTCACATGTGCACGGCTTCTCCCATTATGGGCATTCCTCACTAGAGGGTACTTGCCACCGAGCCAGGCCCCAAGCTTCATGAGGATAGAAGCTCCTTTATTTGGGACCCTGCCCTGTGTATCTCTTCACGTGGCTGTTAACTTGTATAATTTACTGTATCCTTTATTAAACTGGTGAAAGTGTTTCTCTGAGTTATGTGAGCTGCTCTAGCAAATTATTCAGACTAAGGCAGAAGTCCCCAGACCTTCCGATTTATAGCTCTTTGGTCAGACACACAGGTAACTCTCTGGGACTTGTGATTGGCATCTGGAGTGGGGGATGGAAGGCAGTCTTGTAGGGTGGAGGCCTTAACCTGGGGAATCTGCTGCTGTCTCTAGGCAGATAGTATCAGAATTGAGTTGAGTTCCTGGATACCCTGCTGCTGTTCGAGAACTGCTTGGTGCTGTGCATAGGACACACACACACACACACACACACACACACACACACACACACACGTGTGTAGGAACACACACACAAAAAACTCCAAGTGATGTTGGCTGTCTCTGGATGTTGATATCACAGATGTTTAGTTTCATCCCTTTTTAGATGTATTTTTTTTAAAGCCATCATACTAAAGACCCTCAGCATTTGTTTAAATAAAGATTTCAGGAGGGGAGCATTTCAAGGTACTCAAGTGAAAACTTTGCTAAATTAGAGTTTAAGATTACTAGAGTTGAAAACACCCATGAGCCAAAAAGGCAAAAGGCTTCAGTGATGGTGGGAAATAGCTGGGATGTTTATAGATGGCTAAGCACAGTGGCTCTACTTAGACTGAGCCAGACCAGAGTGCTTTTTTATATTAGAGTGGAAGACTAATTATTGGAAGTGGCCATGGAATGTGGTAGAATCCAGTCCCCACCTGGTCCTGTGAAACCTGGGGCATGAAGAATTTATCAGTTGGCCAGCTTTTACTTGAAAGGGTCCCAAGACAGACAGTGTCTTTGAGGGAGACCCAGTTTTCAGTTAAGGTAGGAGTATTGTGTGAAAAATTTTAGGGTGGAGGAAAGTTTATCAAAGCAAGTGGAAGAGTTGAAAGCATTTGACATTGTTAATCACACCCCCGCACCCTCATGGTTTCAAATCTATATATGTTTTCCTAGTATGCGGTCTTCTCCTGGTCTTGTGGCTGCTGCTTTCTTGATAGTTTGCAGGGCTGTGCCTCCTCCTTTTGCCCATCTCTTAAAAGTCAGTGTTCCCTACAATCTAGTTTCTGTTTTCATCTCTTCTGACTGTATTGGGTGACATGGGGTGATTTCATTTATTGTCATAGCTTCAGATTTATTACTTTCCTTTCTCATAGCTATTATATATACCTTTGTATATGTAATTATTTATCATGCTTATTCTGTCTTTCCCCACTGTTTTCTGCCTAGAGGAATTCTGTTAGTCCTTTAAGGCTTTTATTTAATTCAGATTTAATGTCCTTTATCCAGTTGCCTTTCCCCTCTCCCTGAGTTTTCCTTCTAGGTTAGGAGCAGTCTATGTTCCTTTAATTATTGTGTATACACCGTCATCATGTTTACTGTGATAGTTCAACTGTTGGTTTATTTGTTTGCCATCTCCACTTGACTAAGATCCATGAAGACAAGGACTACAGTTTTCTAAATCCTGTTCTTTCTGGTGTTTAGCAAAATGATTAGGATTGGTGAATATTTGAATTAACATAATCAATTATATTATCAATTTTGTATATATTGCCACAGAAGAGACAGTGCTAATATTAATAAACCTAAAAAATCTGTTTCCCTGACCAGTCATTAAGTAAATGAAAGTTAAATAATAAGGTACTGTTTTCAAGAAGCAGTATAGCATCTAGCTTTGAAGAAGCATATTCATTTCACAAAGGCTACCTTGATTTGAGCTCCAGCTCAGCCACTTGCTGAATGATCTTGGACAAGTCATTTAACCTTTGTGTACTTCATTTTCCTAATGTGTAGTAGTACCTGTTTTACATGTTGCAATAAGTATGGCATAAGTGTTCGTTATTGTTATTTTACATTTAAAGAATTGGTTCAGTATATTAAGACAGCCACTTGAATATACTAGTGATAGAAATTTTGTGTAGTGTTTTTGGAAAGTAGTTCTATTTTATATAGTGAATATTTCCTATTTATTTTAGTCTAATAATTTCATTTTTAATAATGTCTTAAATTTGAAATGCAGATTCATAAGTTCCAGATTTACTCAGGGTAAATTTGCAAACATCTTAAAGCTCTAGTAAGAGAGGAATGGTTAAATATATCTTGAATGTGACAACAATTAAAATATTTGCATTTTAATGGCATGGAAAAGACCATGATGCAATAGGGAAGATATCAAAGATAAAATATTATCTTAACTATGTTTTTAAAAACACGTAAGAGGGAAATGTTAAGATACTAACTGTGATTGCTTTTGGGTGGTGGGATCTAATTCTTGTTTTTAAAATGGGTTAAAAACTCACAAAGTTACTTGCTGACAAAGTAATTTGAAAGTTCTTTGGATAGCTTGTATTTTTATTAAGTCATGTTGTCATTATTCATCTTTCACATTTTTATCATAAGGTCATGTTGTTGTATTAAAGAAGTTACAACAATGTGTTTTCTTAAATATTAAGGCTCTGCCTTTACTTTTTAACATAGAACTTCCAGCTCTTTTTGATGGCGGTTCTTCATCCCAACAGTTTACTCTTAGTGCCCAGTTTCCCAGAAATCATTTTCCAAATGTTAAGTTATTTTATGATCATGGTGATGCCAATGTGGTTTCGTTTAGGCTTTTTTTTCCTCTCTTTTATCTACAGCAATTGGAACAGATCCAGAAGGAGCTAAGTGTTTTGGAAGAGGATATTAAAAGAGTGGAAGTAAGATATCAGGAATTTCTCAAATTTCTAGAAGTTTTCAATCTCATAAAATTGTCACTTTTCCTTAAATTGCTGCATTAAATTTATGGAGTTGGTCTCCATTATATGGAAAGTAACAGATGTTACTTTAATTTTAATGGCAAGTGCATTTTTGTAGAAAATGCATTTTGAACATCTTCTTTATTCTAAAAGGTACTCTAAATTTGTTTTCACAGTGTTTATTGCCATAATTTTTCTCTGATAGATTGAAAAAAACATTCAATTTTCTTCGTGTGTCATCATATTAACTTAAATCAACTTCCACAAAACCCTCAGTTATTAACATTAAAATGGTATATCAGAATTCTATTTTTTATTAAGTAAATAGTTTTTTACACATATCTGTTGTGCTAAGGTTAATTTAAAAAGAGACAGGGCAACACAATACAAATAATCTAATACAGTTTACTAATAGAAATCCATGGGAAGATCTTTGGGAGGCTCATAGACTATTATGATGTGGGTTTGTTTTCTACAGCTATGTTTAAATTTAAGGTATTTTTAAAATTATTCACATGTTGTAATTTTCTTCTGATATGTAGGACATGTGAAACGATATTGAGTTTAATATTTTGTGGAAATTCAGCATCCTATGTGACATTCCTAACTTATTACTATTGTATGTCCTTTGTTTGGCTATGTAATTGAACTGAGCTTGGATTAGACAGAAATAATTTTAGCTGATTATGTATCTTTGGTGGCATTTTAAAATTTGCTGTTTTCCCATGAATCAAATACTACATTAAAAAAGGAGGGCAGGTTGTTATGATTCAGAGGCATAATTTATGCAGTAATAGTTGATTGAAAGGCCTTTTCCTCTTGAGTTAGTGACCAAAGTTAGAATTTAACTCATTATTTTAAGAAGGATTATATTTAAATCAAGAGGAGTGCTACTTAATGTTTGCAGAGGATATTTTTAGAGACTGAACATACCCTGTTTTTTGGGACTTCAGAGAGCTGAACCTAATGATCTAGTTACCATATTGTAATGTTATCTTAATATTTATCAATAGGTTCTCACCTGGATTAATTAGCTAGTTCACTGTTCACATAAAGTACATCTCATTTAAAATATTTACATTTGTCTTTTTCTTCTTTTGGTGACTTCATTAGTGATGAATAGTATTTATTAAAGAGTTGCCAGTTCTTTAAGAAAGTGTACCATAGAAAAGGTTTGTCTCTTTAACTTTTTAGATTCTTTGCTTTTGCATTCTGTGAAGAAGAAGTCTTGAGAAATTTGGATGTTGAGAGAAAAAAGGGACTGATAGATCTGGGATTGGAAAGGAACATGATACCATGTCTTATTTTGATTTATACATCTTCTGTTTGGAGTGTCTGCTATAACTTAAATAATTTTACTTTCAGGAAATGAGCGGCTTATACTCTCCTGTCAGTGAGGATAGCACAGTGCCTCAATTTGAAGCTCCTTCTCCATCACACAGGTACAAAGCTTCAAACTTATGATTGCTTAGGATTTATGCTACAGAGTGCACATATGGTGCAAGTCCTTGGGATCTTTTTCCATGTAATGTACAAAACCCCTGAGAAATTACTTTTGGTCATGATCTAGAAATGAGATTCAGATGGCCCATCTGTTTCCTTAATGCTTTGATTTTCATGCCAGGAACAGTAAGTGAGTAGAATATAATATTACAAATTCAATGTTGTATTAAAAGTTGGGTGGATTTCTTGAAATAATGGTAGCTTTAAATATCTTGTGAATTAAAATCGGATGACATTAAAAATCTTTAATTTGAGATTATGAAATGGTAATATTAGGGAAAATTTTGGTAAAATAAAACCTTAGCCTTTCTCCCTAGCTTTTTGAATTTTCTTGGGCAGATCACTTTCCCCAGATTTAAAATGAGAGCATTAGGTAGATCTCTTAGCTACTATCTCCCTGGCATTTTCTTTATAATTCTCCATTATTAATTTAGTAAGGTCTTCTCTGTACTATTAGAGCAGGGATTATATTAGTCTTGCTTATGACTGTTTCTCTAGGTTTTAGAGTAGCAGTAGTGACTGGCTTATTGAATAAGTGTGAAATATAATGAATGTCTGTGGTCCTTTATAGCTCTAAAGTTCTATTTGATGAAATATTAAATTTATTTGAACTTTTTTGCTTGAAATGTTTAAAGTAACAACAATTTTATATGTTTTTAACGTGCTAAACCATTTAAGATAAGGTCCAATAGAAGCTTTTCAGACCAACAGTTTTAGGATAACATGCAGATAAATAGGCAGTCCAATGCCAGTGCAAGAGATTATTACTCTAGCCTTGGTATGATATGTAGGGGAAGGGGTACAGGGGATGTTCTAGTTAAAGAACATTCCTGAGATGTTTGATATTTTTCCTATTTATCATACGAAGAATCATTGTGAGTTCTCATTGATTCTGGGGCACTTTGCTTCTTATTCAGCTTGTTTTCCTCCATATTTTATTTTCTTTGATACACTTGGGAATGACTCAGTCTATGGGATATTATCTTTAAGTTTAGCAATCTCTTCCTGAACACATGAGATCTTTGACAATGGAATATTAATAATGTGAGTACTAAAGGCAAGCAAAAGCTATATCACAAAATATTTACTAATAAACTGGCGGTTTCCATTGTTGTATCCTTTCTGTTTGGTAGTAGCATTTTTTTCTACCTGTTGTGTTCAGGTCTTTGTTACTCAGTCTCTAATGGCTTTTATTAATATGTGACAATATGGTATTATATTCGTTTGACTGGCTCTATTTATTAAATGCCTCTGATGTGCTAGACACTCTTCTAGATGTTCAATATAGCTGGCAAAGTCCCTGCCCTTATGGAGCTTACCTTTTGGGGGATTGTGTGTGTGGAAGTTGCAGGAGATACTAAATAAGCAAATATATAGTGTAGTGGTAGTGGTAGTACATAACATATAAGTAATACCTCAGGAAGAAAAATTAGGCATTTTAGGGGATTGCAGTAGGATTCTGTTTTAGTTTGGAGAGTCAGGCTTCTCAAAGGAGGTGACATTTAAGCTGACACATGAATGAAGTGAAGTGTAAAAATGATAGAAAGTCATGGGAGAGTTTTGAAGCGGGATCTGATTTAAATTTTAGAATGTTTACTGGGGCTCCACATAAAGGGTAGTAAAGAGACTGTCTCTGTGCCTCTTAGCTCACTGCCATTGGAAGCTGGGAGGAAAGTTTAGGAAGCATTGCAGTAGTCCAGAAGAGAGGAGATGATGGCTTGGATTAGGATTTTATTGGTGGAAGAGATGAGAAGTGGTTGTATTGTAAAATAAAGTAGCAGATCTTATAAAAGATAAAGGATTTAATGAAGTCTGTGAAAACTTTGCTGGAGAACTACTAAAATCTTATGTAAATTTATTAAAAGAGGTTCTGGCAGAGTTAGGTTAACAGTTGAAGAAGAGAAAATAGGCAAATGTTATATTTTCTTCAAAAGATTGTTTTGGTATTTTCTTAGAACAAGTAATTTGAATATCTTTCAAGGTTTGAGAGGACATGTGGGAAAAATGATATAGCCTTTAAATGCTCTTGGGAAATGACCCTTAAGATTAATATGTGAAATTAAACATTCTGGGAAGAAATGTTATATTATACTGTCAATATTGGGTTTTCTTTATTTTTAAGAAATACTATGTAGTTATAATTATAATAACTTTTACCACCATAATTATCAGCTTCATTATTTAAATGTCAGTTGTTTTTATTCTTCATGGTAATGTTTTGGTCTCTCTTTTAAACAGGCTTACTTTAAAAAGCCTTTTTGTAGATTCATTATTTTTTTTTCCTGTAATGATGTATGTCAGGTCTTTGAATCTCTTAAATAGATTCTGGGTTTATGATGAAATTATGTATTTAAATGAAAAGAAAAACAAAAGACATATAAGGGTATTCTCCACTCTCCCACTCTACCCAGGATTTTGTCTTCTATATACCATGATTAGCTTTAATTGTCATGTCCCGTCTGTTCTCTTCCTATTGCTTTGTATAGACCTTCAATATCACATGGAGGCTAGCAGTGGTCTTTTAACTGTCTTCCTACAGTGTGTTGCCAGAAATCTAGTCATGTTTCTTTCGCACTTGAGACCCTTCAGTGGCTTTCCATTGCATGTAAATTGGTTTAGATCCAAATCTTTTGCATGGCTTTCCGTGATCACTGATACACTCAATTTTTTTGAGCTTTAGAATTGAATATAACTCCCCGAATATATGTTAGGGTACCTTTGCTTATACTGTGCCAATTTTCCCTAGACACTTCTACTAAATTCATCTCTTAAGTAGCTTTTCTTCTGCCCCCTCTATCTCAGGTCCCAGGAATCTAAGGGTGAGCTCTTCCCTATTGTTTTTTGAACCACCATTTCTCTAAAAAATAAAGGGGAGAAGAGAAGGGGGAGATAGAATAATCACTATTTTTTCTTTTAAGATTCCTGCTAATTTTGTTCCTGCTTCTGTAGTGTGTGTACTAGTTGGTATTTTACATGCTGTTCGGTAATCCTGGTGAATATTGGGTTTTTCGTACACTCTCACATGTTTCTATGAGCATTTACATATAATAGGACTTAAAATACGTTTTTGAATAAATATACCTAACCTAGAATATCATTTAATTTTCAAAGTTTATGATATTTAGATTGAAGCATGACTTTTGGTATAACAAATAAGTAAACTAATTGATCTTTAAAAACACAAACTTGTCAGCCAGGCATCATTGGGTAGGGTTGGAGGTGAGTGTGTGATTATTTCCTTGATAAAATCATTGGGAAACATTTTTTTTTAACACTTTTAAACCTTCATCCATTGCAAATTTCTCATATTAGAATTAGTTCAAAGCAAAGATTGCTGCTCTCAGGGCCTTTTTTATTCTGCTTTAATTCTGAGGAAGAAAGTCTCCACAATTCACAGTGTAAACTATAGTTTATTATTGTTGCAGAGTTATATGTGTCAAGTTATGAGTAAATTAGAGAATGGTAGGCAAGCATGGTCTTTCTTATCTGTTGCCAGATGGAATTGGTCCTTTTATCTGAGAGTACAATTATGAGTATATCCTGATTCATTCTTCTAGAGGAATATTAATATATTAGGCATTTTTAACTTCTTAACTCAGACTGTAAAATAATAAAACAAAACATTTTTGCCAGATTTTCTTCTTGACAAATGACAGTTATGATTTGTTTAGATTAGGACATTCTTACACCAAAAAATCAAAAGTATAAAATTTCGATTTTTAAGTCCCCTTCAAAAAACCCATTGCCAGTAACTTTGCTTGTAAATTTTGAAATGCTTCTCATGGATGTGATTTTTTAGAAGTAATTGTCTCATAATTGCTTTATTCTTTGTCTTTAAGCAAGTATTTTAGTATTGTCATTTAGTAGTTTCCTAGTTCTGTGTTTCTAGAACTTCAAAGAACTTAGTTTGAAGATAATGTATTAGTTGAAGTTTCTCTATGTCCTTAGGGTGGATATACTTCAGTGTCACCGCCAGATAATTACTGGAGTTAAATTTACAGAAGAACTCTTATTTTCCTGTGATAAAATAGTAAATAAATACAATATAAACACAAATAATAAAATTTTTCTGATCTAGAATCTTCTGATCTTTAAAAAGCTTTTAACAAGAGATTTGCTATTGATCACAAATATAATTCATTTTTAAAAAGACATGCATAGTTTGAATTAGGAGTTGCTTATTAAAGTTTTCTGTAGAAGAGATTTATAAATAAAATCTATAGATGAGGCTTTTATATAGGACACTTTTGCTTTTATTATTATTTAATCAGATATGTTTGAGACTTACCTTTCACTTGTGTTTCTGTCATTTTTGACAAAGGTCCAGATGAATAAAAATGTAGGTATAATAAAAGGGAAAAAGCAAAGGGGTACTTTACATATCCTAGATTATTTTAACTATTAAGAATATATACATAGGGTGGTGAGTGAGTACCTTGTGACTTTGTATATTTTATAATTTGATTAGGTAAACTAATGAAATCCAAGGAAATTGATACTGTATGGCTCCTGGACTAGATTAATAAATTCTTTTTTAGTTAACCCACATGACCCTATGTAAAAGGCTCTTTGGTATAGTGGATGGAAATGCACCCATTTTTCCCTACTCTTCCATAGGGCTCTTAGGTAGATTATGGTCCATGACTGGGACACTGTTAATGGCTGCTTCTTCACATATTAATGCTTCAGTACTTGGTACTTTTTGTTAATTATTATAGGTTCAACTGCTTTATTTTACTTGGGAAGATAACTTTTTTAAAATGCAGGAATTGAAATATTTTTATAGTCAAGTATAACTCTAATCCTTATAGATTTATTCCTAATTTATTACATATTTTAAACAAATCTTCCTACATACACCTAAGAGTTTTTATATAACGATTATTTCCCTTATCCAAGAGGAGAATTGCAACAATATAGGAAATTCTCCATATACAGGCTGATACATTTTTCTGTATCTCCAAAGTTAGGTGATTACAAACAGATCTTAAGAAATCTCTGCCACCCTGTACTGAGGACTTTTGAGCATGAATGATACTATAGACGATGGAGGGCATTGACGAATCTTAGGAATTTTCAATTTGGACTAAAAAAGTAGCAGAAAATAAACTTCCTTGGCAGTAATGTGGAGGGTACTCTCCATTCATATGTGATTTCTCGTTAAGTTGATAGGTAATAGAAATATAGTAAATTATAAAAACCCTTTTTGAAACTGCTATTTCCTTTATTTAGAATATTTAAAGAATTTATTCTTCAGTCTCTCAGCTAGTTTTGGGGGAGGTATCAGGCCGTATAAAACACTGTTTTAGGCATTGAGGATACAGTGGTGAATATGACAGAGCCTAGAAACCTGCTCTCATGATTACATAGCCTTAGTATGAAAAATAACCCATGCTGGCAAATTATTTTGCTTTAAATATGGTGTACATAGATTTTTTTGATTCCAAGACTTAATCAAAATGAGTTAAACTCTAAAACTTCGGTAATTATATTTGATTAGTAGTAGGCATTTCAGGATTAAAAGAAAACACCTTTGGGTTCTTGTTATAAACTGTAATTGTCACTCCTTGATGAGGACATTAGCAATCCATTCCAATTCTGAAATCTGAGGTGTAAATAGGCCAGATTTCACTGTGCATGAGTATCAACCAAGATTCTTGTTTAAAAATGAAGATTTTTTTGAACCCTGGCCCCAAATCTGATCATTAGTTCTGAGGTGGGTCCCAGAAATTGAAATGCTTTAAATCATACTTTACAAATATATACACACTGGTTTAGTAGACTGTCAATATGTCTGTAATACTGACATACATTTAAACCCCAAATCAGGTATGGTTATTTTCTTTTTCATAAAAGAAAGCTCAAACATTCAACACTAAAGTTTTATAACTTTCTTTAGCTTATTTCATCTCTGGGGAAGATAGAGTAAAGATTTCTGTTTATTTTACTCTCTACTCTCTAAGGTTGCATATCCTTCTTAAAAAAACACCTCAGTTAAGTTCTGGGCTTGGGAGAGCCAGAAAAACTTTCTGGGAAGGAAGCAAATGATTAGTATTTACCAACTATTCTCTGTTGATTCCATTAATATACCATGAATAGATCTCCTACTTACAGCTTTTTCCCATTCAGGTTATAAGTCATAATAGGAAACTTGTCACCGCTTTGATTACTATAAGTGTATCTTGATTCTGGGAGGTCAGGAATGGGAGAAGCTGGGAAAACCAAAGCAATACACAGTAACCCTGGTTTAGATATAAGGATAACTGAATACAAGCATAAAATTTCATGTGTTGTTACCATTTTCCATTTTTGCTATTTCCTGTTTCTCTTCTACACAAGTCCCAGTGTATCTCCCCATTCTTCAAATCCTCCACGTTTGAATCTCTTCTTAGTGTTTTTGGAATGTTTCCTCTACTTTCTTTGCTTTTAAAGTCTGTTTCTGAGGTTATGATATTCGGATTTGTAGTAATTACAACATCTGATAATTAAAAATATCTTCTCAGTGTATTGTAACTAAATTATAATCTTCCCAATCATTGGAAAGTAGTGGTAGAATATTAAGTAGTCAAATACAGCACTTAGCCTAATGAACTGGGACTTACACTAGTTTTGTTGGAGGCAGATCAGTCTTCTCAGTCATATTCCTTTAAGAATATTGTTTTCTGATTTTGAAATTCAGCCAAGCAAGTTATTTACTTCCAAAGGCTGTGAAACAATAGATTCAGACCTGTTCCATCTTTCAGAAATTTTCCATCATATTTGCTTTTTACATCTGCCAGCAGTTTGTCCCTGAGGAAACTCTTCTTACAAAGAAAACTTTAAAATGAGTTACCCTTTTGCTTCTCTTTTTCAGCCTTAGGAATATTATGGAATTACAGGTATTATATAAGGCAGTATAAATATTAGGTCCATACAGTCTCCCTATGCACTATGTAACTACAACCTTTTCTAATCTTCCACAATTACAAGGGGACAAAAGGGGGTTGGGGAAAATATTCTCTGGAGTTCTGAAGTACTCTGATGACTTCTATTCTTTGAAAAATAAACTGAATCCCTGTCTTTTTCCTAGAGGCCATAGGTATGTACTCTTTACCATGGTATTTTTATTAGAGCTAACCTTTTCTTCCTCAGGTAAATCCAAGCTTGTATGATGTATAGGTTCCCATAACTTTTTTTGCAAATCTTTGGAATTGGAAGTTTTCAGTATAGTGTTCTGTCTGCCTGCCTGCACCTTACCTCCCCATTTTAGAAAGGTAACACAGTACATAGACCACATGTTTATATAATACTGTTGGAGAAGTAAAAGGCAGTTACCACAGAATCAAGCACATTAATTTTTCAGTATTGAAATATGAATGCTTACTGTTAGTGAGTTAAATGATACCAAATCTGTTCAGGTTAGATTTTACTTTAAATATGTTTTAAAAAGTATATTAGATTTTAAGAGTTTTGGGTTTTAGGAATTGAAGTCTTATGTAATCTTTTGAGCCTAATATTTTTAAGACCAAACTGTGTATTGCTAGGCCATTGTAGTCACTGGTGTTTATTATACAAAATTCCTTGTATGAAGTTTATTGTAAAATGTCACATACAAATTCTTTCAAATACCACAAGATGAGGGTAGTACTGTAAAGAGTCTGAAACAGTGTATAAGGGATTTTATGTTAATTTTCAGTGTCATTTTTTATCAAAATCAGGAAATATTTACTGTCCTAGAGGAGAATCATTTATTTGTAAAAGTTGTAACTGTCAGAGTAATACAGCATCTGTGTATTAGGTACTGTTTTGTAATTTATATGCATTATTTCATATAACCTCCAGAACAAATGCTGTGTAATAGGTTTTTTTTATCCTTTTCGTTTTACAGATGAGGAAATTGAATTATAGAGGTGCAATAATTTGCCTAGCATCATGCATTTAGTGGCACAACCAGTATTCTAAATGCAGGCACCCTTACTCTAGAGCTTATAAAGTCTTGGGAGTTGAAAGAGTTTTGGAAATCATCATAGAGTTGAGAATGAAACATTGGAAAGAAGATAAGTAAAAACTAGCTGTTCAAAAATGGCAGGGCAGTGATTCTTGAAGAAGAGAAAAAAATGTCACTGTGGCAGTCTTAATATAAGATTCTGGAATTACACTACCAGGGTTCAAATTTCAACTCTGCAACTTATTAGCAGTTTGATCTTAGGCAGGTTTATCAACTTCTGTACATCTAAGTTTTCTCATTTGTGAAATAAGAATAGCAATACATGCCTTGACTGGAAAAGAAATGTGATAACACATTTAGAGAAATGAGAATAATGTCTGGCACATAGTAAGCACTCAAAGGATGTTAGCTGTTGCTGTTACTATTGTTAGTAGACACATTAGTCAAGTTGATTTTGGATAATTTGTTTGAATAACTGTGTCCAGTGTTAAAGGGTATGTGGAGTTAGGAAAAAACAAACACAAAGACTGATTTCTAGTATCTCTGAGGTGTCTGCAAAATTGGGGCCAATAGAATTTTGATTATTTAGTAAATAGGATTTACTATTAATTTGAAATTCAGTGCTTCAATTCTTATGTAAAGGACACAATAATACAATATGTCTTTATATAGCAGAGAAAAAGCTTTATATTAAAGTAACTGACAGAAAAGCAAGAGACTTAGCCTTAATTTGTAATGCTAGGAATTACTGCCTAGGTTGAAAGGGAAGACAATAATTTGGCTTTAATTAATCATCATTAAAATTTGTAAGTCAGATTTTCAGATTACATGTTGCTTAATGTAATGTATGTTTTGTTTTGAGGAACTGGTTCAATGCTTTTTATGTAGAATACTGGAAAACATACATTTTGGCTTACCTCCTTAACCTTAATCAAATGTAGGAGCTTATTTTTTTCTGTTTTATCAAACAAACCAATGACAGCAGTTAGTCTAATTTCATGTGTGCACATAGCATTTTTTTAGTTTATTCAATTCCCTTATTTAAAAACTTTATTTTTATTTTATGTTCAGCATTAATCTCAATATGCTTTATTTTGCTCAGAGATTAAATAATTCTCTGTAATTCAATTAGCTAATGTGTCTATCGGTAATTTAAGTGTGACTCATCCTTTTCCAAATAAAAGCCCAATCTAAAACTAGTCACCTATTATTTTTTACCAAGAATGAGCCACTGTTTTCTCTTAGCTACCATTTACTTGTAGATAAAATTTATATGCAAAATGGATTTAACAGTCTGTCTTTTAATTATGAAGTATATCTTTGCTTTTGGAAGCAAATAATTTACACGAGAGCAGTTGTATAACATCTAATGCATAACTTTGATTTCCTTTGTAACTTGGATTAACGGCTGTACAGTTCTCATTTATGTTTTCAGGCTAAGTTTCTCACCAGCAAGAAGATCGGAAATTTTTTATCATTTCATTTTCCCATCTTGATTAAAATGTATTTTCCTAACTCAGTTATTTAGTTACTACCCTGAAATATTGTTATTGCCATTTTTTGAAGTCTTTATTAAACTTCTATAATTTTATTGGCAATTATTTGAAATATTGATTCTCTTTCCTATTTTTAGGTTGCTGTTTTTTTACTTTTTCCCTTAAATTATGTCCATGAGTTGAGTTGGACTAATGTAGGATTCCCCCACTCTTTAGTTAGAGAACACGATGTGCCTAGGGAGTATAGCACAGTAGTTCAATGTAGACTCTGGAACTTGGCTGCATGCTTTTGAGACTTAACTGCTGTCCAATAACTTTATTACCTTGGGCTAAATATATAATATCTCAGTGCCTGAGTTTCTCCTCACTTGAGAAATAGGAATGATAATAGTATCCACCTCAGAGTTATGAGGTTTAAATTATTGAGGTCAGTGCCTAGTGCATAGTAAGTGCTTGATAAATGATAACTGTTTACTGTTTTATTGTTGTTATTACCATCTGGTGACTGTGGCTAACTCAGAGCTGAGGAGTAGCGTAACACCAGAATCAAGAGGACTCAGGCCAGTCAGTGTTCTTGAATATTCTCTTTTAATCATGTTACTTTACACACACACACACAATTTAAAAAGCAGAATTAAAGGTGTGTATTTTTCATATCCTTCTGTTGCAGTCCTGTATGCATTAACAAATTTTTCTTACTGAATAAGATTGAGGTCTAATATAAAGTTGAAACTCTGTGGTCATTGTTAATGAAACACTGTTTAAAACCTTTATCCAGTGTCTTAAACATATTGAGTATTTTTTTTACATATATTTGAAATGTAGTGTTATCTCACTGTATGCACTGACCTATCACTATTACTGTTCAGGTTTACAGTCAAAGAAATGTGGATTATAACCCCATAATAAAGCATATCTAAACATTGCTCAGTCCTATTAGCCTCTAAATTTGCAGCCACAAAATTTTGTTAATGTATATACAAATGTCCAGGGAATTAGATTTCATTAGCAAAAGGAACAGAGAGATTTTGAATGCATGGCATCTCCACATTTTTAGCCCTTGTAGTCCCTGGATGGAGTATATTGAAAGAGAATGTGATTTTGTCATACCAGTGCATGACTCTGCAAGGAAGATGAGCACTCGGTATATTTCATCAAGAGAAACCCATTACAAGATTGTGTATTCTATAATTTTTAGTGTAAGTCCTTTGAAGGCTCTTTCTTGTATAATTGAGCCTTATTAAAGAAACAGTTGAGAACACAGTGAATTACGATCTATTAATATGTGTTACATTTTATTTAAGATTACTGTGAGGACAGTTCCATCTGATTTATTATAGTTTTGAAATCATGAGGTTGTGTTACCAATTTTATTAATACAGGATAAAAAATTTATTGAATGTTTACCATAGTTTGGCATTGTATTGAGAACTTAACATACTTATTTAAATCTCATACTTTTCTGACATTTCTTCCTCATTTAATAGGTGAAAAAACTAGAGGTCAAATAAGATTAATAACTTACCCAGGGTCATTTAGCTGCTAAGAGATAAAATTCAGACCTGCACCATACTGTGCTTTTAAGAGTGCCTCTCATGTTTTGAAGCTGAGTACTAAAGTAAATAATGATTTTGTGTATTTGTGGAGAGAGAACCATTTTAGTCAGTTTAATTTGATTGCTTAAATTTAATTAGAGTGGACAAGAATATAAACATTTTTATAACAGAAGTAGGAAAGGAGAATTTTTAAAAATGTAAAAATTGTAGGTTTATCATGGCTTATATATATACATATATATCAGATATATATATATATATATGTTAATGTCATTTTCAGGCATCAGTAGTCTTCATATGCTAATTTATTTAAAGATGGAAAAGATACAGGTGTGATGAAGTGCTAAAATAGAAATGGTAAGATAGAACTAATAGGAAGAAAAAGATAGTCTGGACTTCTACAGGTTTTTCTAGGTTTATGTAGGAGAATGCACAGAAAAAATACAAAGAATAAAAGGAACCAGTGTAGAAAGGAGATTATGTTTGACCAGAGCAGAGAAAACTAGTATATAGGTTTTGGTTATGAAAGAAAGATCATTGGTATTTTATCATTTCATTTATTCCATTCCTTTGATAGTTTTCTTTCACATGAGTTGATTATCATAATATTTTGGAGCTGGAAGGGACTCTAGATAATCTAGAGATAGCTAGTCCCCAATCATCTTAACTCTGTATATAAGGAAACTGAGTGAGTATAAGGTACTTGTTTAAGGGCACGTAGCTCTTTAGTGACATAGCAGGATCTGTTAACCATAGCTTTTGATTGCATGCCTGTGCTCTTCTCCCAATGCTCTGTTCCTTAAATAGAGTTCTAAACATCTTGTTAACCTATCTGAAAATTGAGGCATATACATCTGTGTATACACCTGTTTTGTGATTATTCCCTACTGACATTCTTTCATGGGGTATATGTTTAAGGTGGTAGCATGAAAGAGGTAAATTGTTGGAATATTTGCTAATATTTTATTTATGAGCTATGCATTTATTTGATGTCTAATTAAATTATTGCCAGTAAATATTTATTTGCTTAGAAGTTAAAATACTGGATTTATATATGATACATTTTAGATTTGCTTTTTCTCTTGCTAAAATAATGTAAACACTGAAATCATTTTTCTGTCTTCATTTTGCAGTAGTATTATTGATTCCACAGAATACAGCCAGCCTCCAGGTTTCAGTGGCAGTTCTCAGGTAAATGACATTTAACAGCCTGTTTTAGTGGTATATATATGAATATAATCTCCTGAGTTGTAAATCATAGATTGGTTTACTGGAGTGTCCTGTCATAAAGGTAGCTGTTTTGAAAGCTGTGGCATAGATAAGACTTAGATAGTTCTGACGCACAGTCAGCTATTTATTTGTTGATGAGAAAATTTTTTTAACATACTGGTATCATCACACTCCAAGAGAAAGGAAATTCTGTAAGAGGAAATTATAAATAATCAGGGCGTTGTTTCTCTCAGGGATTAGATTGTTACAATCTATTGACAATCTGTTGACGCATCGTTGTGTTGAAATGTTAAGTTTTTCTCTGGAAGGTAAACTGCAGGCTTGAGTAAAATAGACTCTAGCTTCATCTCTCTTCTGATTATTTTTGTATGACTATTTTGACTTTTATTCTCTTCATCTGTTACTCAGGGAGGCTGATGCTTCTTGAATCTAATTTTGAGGCCAAACCTTTTTTTAAACTTATTATATTGAAATAATTTCAGGCTTAGAGAAAAGTTATAAGAACGGTAAAAAGAATTCCCTTATATCCTTTATCCAGATTGTCCCAATGTTAACATCTGATCACATTTGCTTTATTATTCTCATTCTGTCTCTTACATATATACACATATAGTTTTCTTCTCTGAATTGTTTGAATAAGACCGAATGTTCCTTTACCTCTGAATACTTCAGTGTGTATTATCTTAAAAACAAGGATATTGTCGTATGTAATCACAATGTAATTTTAAAATTCAAAAAGTTGACATTGATGCAGTACTATTATAATTCAGATTTTATAAATTGTCCTAATGTTATCCTTTATAGTAAAAGGGATGAAGTAAAAGATATGAAGCATTTTTAATGCATGTTCATTTGTATACTTACTTTACATGATAAAACAGTTATTTTTATTTTGGATCATCAGCTTATGTTTGTGTTTTTCTTTTCGCACTACTTAGAAGATTACCTCTGTAACTTTTATGGTTAGTTTTTGTGACTATTCTACATATCCTGTGTTACCTTTGCATGTATGCATGTATTTAGCCTTTTTTTAAAATAGTAAATTCATAGGTTGCTTTGTATATTATTTCTGAACAGCCATGAAAATACCAGATCTGGTGTTTTTATGATATAATGGGATAGGTAGGAAGAAAATTGAAAGTATTAAATTGAAATTTACTTTAAGATCTTGAAAGGGACAAGCAGTCTCTGAACTTGGAAACAGGACATTCACAGCTAGGCCTCAGTGTTCTCCTTCTGAAAATAATCTCAAAGGATATGAACATCAGACATGGCCAGTCTGTGACTGTGATGAAATGAAACAAAAAACAAGATCATTTTATGAGCTTTTCTAAGCACATGAAAGAACAAAGTCATTGTGCAAGCCACAAAAAATACCAAACACACTCCTGTCCTGGCTAATATAGGCAAATTGCTGCTTCCTTACTAATTACAGCTCGAGTCTCAGTGTAGTCTTCTGTCCCAGGGTAAGATGTATTAGATACTCAACCACAGAATTATCCCCACTTCTTGACAGAATCCAATCCAGAGCAAAGCCTCACTTTTTTTGAACTCTCTCCCAAATGACACATACCATGAGTTTTTGTCCTCTAAGTTGTTTCTAACAACACCCTCTTACTGAGACACCTCTCTCTTACCTGTAGTGCCATGTGTTCTTTGTTGCAATGAGCAGTAAGTAAAACTTTTTCAACTACAGATTTGTTGCTGTTGGTCTTTGGCTGCAGGGCATTGACATACTTATCACAGAGGAACAAGAAAAGACTTTCTACTGTTGCCATTTATATAAATTTATTTGGGATTCCTAGCAAACTCAATGAGCTAGAAGCAATAGAAATTGAATCTGGGTGAAAAAAAGCAATCAGGATAGTGTTTTGTTTTGCTTTTAGTTTTTAGAACAGCACTTACTCTTATCATGTGGTAAAAGAGACTTCTGGTTTGAGACTGAGCTAATGTGTTAATATTCATCCAACCTTCATTCACAAGAAATCCCAGTAATATATTGCTGTCCTTACACTGAAAATTTAGAAGAATTTATAGAAGATCAAAAAAAATACTTAGGAAACCTGCTTTACTTGTGAATCACTGTATGCAGAATAAAAGCATGTCTAATGATAAAATAGTCTGGGTTTCCCAGAAGTCTCCAACTTCAGTGTCTACTGGAGGACAGGAAAGTTGTAGAGGAGGAAATCTTACTAGTGTTTACAGGGTAGGACAAATATGACATACTGCGCTGAATGCCATACCATTCATTTCTCGCTATACTCTTTGGAAGAGACAGACCTAAAACAAGTTGACTCCAAAAGGATTGAAAATAGAGGAATAGTTGAGGACTAGCTTGGCAAATGTAAGAATGCTAGAGAATATAACAAAAATAATAACAAATACAACAACAAAATAAAAGTGCGGACAAATGTAGAGCTCAAGGTAAAAAGCATAAAAAATACAGTTTTTCAAATAAATAAAAGGTATAGTCCCCCAAAGTACTAATAGTTTTTGTGACATATAAAGCGTTGGGATATATGTAAAGCAAGAACTGTTACAAATTTTTAAAAACTGATTAAAACTTAAACATAGTGGGAGATTTAAAAGTATAGCGCAAAGTTATTAAGGTAGTAATAGTAGTTAGATGACATTTATTTTGCACTTACTATTCATGGACATTGTACAAAGTACATTACATGTATTATTTAATTCTCAGAACTTCCCTGTGAGATAAATACTTATACTATTATTTTCTATTTTATTGAGGAGGAAACTAGGGTACAGAGAAGTTAAGGAGGTTGCCCAAGGTAATATAACTAGTAAGAGGAAGGAGCTGAGATTTTAACCCAGGCATTATAGCTTCAGAGCCTTTGCTTTTAAATACTCATTTATTCAACCAGCAGATCTTTTTTGAATACATTTTACTTACAGACACTGTTACAGGCCCTGGGTATATTAATGAATGAAAACTAAAAGATAAAAAGCCCTGCCGCAACCAAGCTTCCAGGCTAGTTGGAGAGATACTAACGATAATAAAAATAGATTATCTTGAACAAAGAGGTGAAAGAACAAGCCATGTGAATATCTCTGTAAGACATTCTAGGCAGAGAGATAATAAGCCCTAAGGGAGAAGCATGCCTGACGTGGTGTAGAATAGAAGTCCAGTGTGACTGGAGACGAGTGAGCAAGAGAGAGATAAGTAGAAATGGGCTAAAACATAATGGACACCACTTGATGCCTGACTTTATTAGGCCATTTATAAAGACTTGAGATTTTTCTTTGAGCGAGAGCAGTTAAACTTGGTTTAACAGGTACTTGTCTCATGTTATACTTTGCATCAGAGGATGCATATTATTGATAGTAGTCTTGGGGTGTTTAGAAAATGGTTTGGTTCTACAACAGGATAAATTGTACCATCTACATTCTCTGAATCAGAACCCCAAATAAATAAATATTAAGACAAAGACAAATAGATTATCTTGAAGAGAGTAAACTGAAAACTCCTCTTAAATACCTTTGTGTCACAGAGTAAGTCTAGATGCTGATACTGAAACAAACAATTCAAAAATAATGCTAGTGAAAATGTAGTACATAGCAAAACTTATGAAATTGTGGTCAGAACTGTCTTAAGAAATTTATATGATTTAATGGATTCATTTTTAGGTAAGAATGAAAATAAATGAACCAGGCATTCACTCAAGAAGCTAGGAAAAATTTAAGATGGTAAATATAGAAAGACAAAAAAAGTTTAAAAAGTGCCCATATAAAATGTTTCAGTTTATAGTTGAAACTGGCTATTATAATAAGGAGTACGTTAAAATAATTTAGATAGTACTGATGCATACTAATAAAAATGACCACCTTAATGAAATGTATAATATTCAAGAAAAAATTTAAAAAATAGACTAGATTAAAGCAATTGTAGGACAGTTTGAATAAGCCAATAGCTATGACTCTTAATTTAATGCAATCACAATAAAAAAACTCAAGAATATTTTTGAGGGTGCACAGAGTGACCACTTGACTTTAAAGTTCATTGGTAGAATAAATGATTCAGAGGTATGATAATTATGAGGTCATTTACCCATTAAGTTAATAGAAATGTATTCTAAGACTGTTGCAACAAAATGAGCACAATAAAATTTAAAATCCAACTAAGGTAATTAAGAGTTTAGCCTGTGGTAAAAGTGAATATGTAGATCAGTGATAAAAGGGGAGATAAAGTAAATGGTGGTATGATAGGAAACCGGTTGTAAGAAATTGGGCTTTCTGTTTTATCACTTACCATAAGAGTGTAGATCAGCTAAATAATGTTCAAATAATAATAGAAATACAGAAATTAATAAAGAAGCTTGTTTATGAGAAAACACCATAAACAAAATTTTAAACCCAGGTTTAAACCCAGGGAAAGGTATCATAAGTATGAGAGGTAAGTGGTTTAATTTCTTCAAAATGACAGATATTTCTTTTATTAATTTAACTTTTTTGATGAAAGCTCCAGAGTCAGGGGAGAATGAAGAACATAGTAAAAAAGATGATGATTCAAATGGTCAGCTCACATATTAAATAGTGCTCAGCTTCCCAAACAATAAAAGCAAAATATGAAGCAATGTAAGGTACCAAGGAAGTCATCTAATAGGATGCTTTAAAATGGGAAATGCTCTTACTTATGGTGTGTGTATCCATTTGTGTGTATGTGTTGAGGGCTTGGTTAGGGGTGAGCAAGAGGGAAAAGAAAGGGGGAGAGAGAGTTGGTAGTGTTTCAGGAATACTGTTTGGCAAATGCTAAATAAAAATGTGTGAATTGGTAGTTGTACAAATAGGAATTTATTGTAAGAAATGTTTCAAAGTACTCTATAAAGACTGTATATCAGTATTATTTATATGAGATGTATATATCTGTAACTTGTCCCAGTCGTAGAGTAAATTTGCATCACTTCATGAAAAATGTAGACATCTGAGGATTATAGGTCTACTTATCTTCCAACCCCTTGCATTGTTTATGCTATAATTGTGTGTATTATATATGCATAGATTATAAACCTAGAAGATAATATAATATTTGGTATAATTGGTCATGTGTTTAAAAACATTAAGATAACAAAATAGTTCTTCATGTTTACCCAGATACTTACCATTTGCCTTCTATTTATTCCTTCCTGAAGATTCGTATTTTCCTCTAGTATATTCTATGAAGGAAGCAGAGCTCATTTAGTTGGTGAATTAAACAATTATGCAAGTACTTTTTCTTGACACTACATTCTGTTTTGGTATATAAGTAAACTACTTTATGCATACTTCCCATTTCATAACAGAATCCTTCTCAAACTCTTCCAAAAAAAAAAGAGGGAAGAATACTTCCAGACTTTTTTATGAGGGCAGTAGTAACCTTATACTGAAACTGGACGAAGATGCCACAAGAAAAGAAAATTACAGGCCAACATCCCTGATGAATATATATGTAAAAATCCTCAACAAAATAGTAGCAAACTGAATTCAACAGTACATTAAAAGAGCATACACCATGATCAAGTGGGATTTATCCCAGGAATGAAAGGATGATTCAGTATCTGCAAATCAGCCAGTGTCATAGACCACATTAACAAAATGAAGAATAAAAATCCTGTGATCATATCGCTATATGCAGAAAAAACACTTCATAAAATTCAACATCCATTTTTGATAACTCTCAGTGAAGTGGGTATAGGGGTAATGCACATCAACATAATAAAGGCCTTATATGACAAACCCACAGCTAACATCATACTCAAAAGTGAAAAGCTGAGAGCTTTTTCTCTAAGATCAGGAACAAGACAAGGATGCCCACTGTCACTACTTTTATTCAGTAGTATCGGAAGTCCTAGCCAGAGCAGTTAGGGAAGCAAAAAAAAAAAATATATATATATATATCCAAATTAAGAAGAAGTAAAACTGTCACTATATGCAGATGACATGATATTATATGTAGAAAACCCTAATAATTCCACCAAAAAACTGTTAGAGATAATAAATTCAGTAAATTTGCAAGATACAAACTCATGCAAAAATCTGTTACATTTCCATACATTATATCAGAAAGAAGATAATCCTATTTACAATTGCAGTAAAAGTAATAAAGTATAGAGAAATAAACAAAACCGAGGAAGTGAAATACCTATACGCTGAAAACTATAAGACATTGAAAGAAATTGAAGAAGACACAAATAAATGGAAAATACTCCATGCTCATGGGTTGGAATAATTATACTGTTAAAATGTACATGCTACAAAACTATCTTACCGAATCAGTGAACTCCCTATCAAAATTCCAATGCCATTTTTCATGGAAATAGAACAATCTTAAGACTTGTAGGAACCACGAAAGACCCTGGATAGCCAAAGCAATCTTGAGAAAGAACAGAGGTAGAGGAATCATGTTCCCTGATTTCTAACTATATTGCAAAGCTGTATAATCAAAACAGTATGGTATTGGCATAAAAACAGACATAGATCAGTGGAACAGAGTGCCTAGAAGTAAGCCCACACATGTATTGTCACTTAATTCACAAGAGTAGAGCCAAGAGTATATAATGGGGAAAGAATAGTCTTTTCAATAAACGATACTGGAAAAACTAGACAGCCACGTGCAAAATAATGAAAATGAAACACTGACTTAACACCATATACAAACATTGATTCAAAATGGATTAAATCCTTGAAAAGACCTGAAACCATATAAACTTCTAGAAGAAAACAGATGGTAATCTTGACACCTGTCTTTACGGTGATTTTTTGGATTTGACACTAAAAGCAAGGTCGATGAAAATAAAAATAAACAAGTGGACTACGTCAAACTAAAAAGCTTCTGCACAGTGAAGGACACCATCATCAAAATGATAAGGCAAACTACTGAATAAGAATTTTTGCTTATCATATATCTGATAAGAGATTAATATCAATACATAAATAACTCATACAATTCAATACCAAAACAATCCAATTAAAAAATGGGCATAGTATCTGAGTAGACATTTTTCCAAAGTAACATACAGATGGCTGACAGGTTCACGAAAAGATGCTAATCAAAACTGCAGTAAGATATCACCTCACACCTACTAGAATGGCTGGTTATCAAAAAAGACAAAAATTAAGTGTTAGGATGTGGAGAAAAGGGAACCCTTGTGCATTGTTGGCAGGAATGTAAATTGGTATAGCCACTATGAAAACAATATGTTGTCTACTCAAAAAATTAAAAATTGAACCACCATTTAATCCAGCAGTTCCACCTCAGGGTATTCATCCAAAGAAAATGAAAACACTAACTAGGGAAGATATCTTCACCGTCATGGTTATCACAGTATTATTTACAGTAGTCAAGATATGGAAACTTAATTGTCCATTAATGGATGAAAGGATAAAGAAAATGTGGTGTGTGGTGTATTCAGCCATAAAAGAAGGAGGAAATCATGGTATTTGCCTCAACATGGATGGGCATTGAGGTCGTTATGCTAATTGAAATGTTGGACAGACAGACGACTACAGGCATACCTCAGAGGTGCTGGGGGTTCAGATGCAGACCACTAAAGTAAAGCACATATCGCAATAAAGCATGCCAAATGGATTTTTTAGTTTCCCAGTATATATAAAAGATACGTTTAGACTCTACTGCAGCCTATTAAGTGTTTAACGGCATTATGTCTAAAAAAAAAAAGTACATAACTTAGTTAAAAAATAATTCATTGGTAAAAGTGTTAACCTGATCATCTGTACTTTCAAGTAATAATCACTGATCACAAAGCAGCGTATCAAACATAATAATAATGAAAAAGTTAGAAGTATCTTGAGAATTACCAAAATATGACAAGGACGCAGACTGAGTAATGCAGTCAGAAAAATAGTGCCAACAGATTTTATTGACCCACGATTGCCACAACCTTCCACTTGTAAAAATGAGGATTTGCCAAGCACAATAAAACAAGGTAAGCCTGTACCTTATGATCTCACTTATATGTGAAATCATATACATACGTAAACAAGCAAACAAACAATTTCATAGCTTCAGAGAACAGATTGGTGGGTTGCCAGAGGATCGGTGAGGGTCAATATGTGCTAACTTCCAGTTATAAAATAAGTAAGTCATGGGGGTATAATATGCAACCTAGGTTCTACAGTTAATAATGCTATGTTGCATATATGAAAGTTTGAAAGAGTTTAAATCTTAAAAGTCTTAAGATCTTAAGTCTTTCTTGATTACAAGAAAAAATTGTGTATGTTAAACTAGAGTTATTGTGATCATTTTGCAATATGTACAAATACTGAATCATGTACGCCTTAAACTAATATAATGTTATTTGTCAATTATATCACAATTTTAATTGACGTTTTTAAAAACTTATAAATTAAAAAAAATTTTAAAACTGACTTTATGAAATGTATCTTTGAGTTTTTTAATTAGAAGTAATGGTGAAGAATATAATTGTTAGTGGTACTGGTGCCGTTGCCTTGATCTGTGCTAAGAGGCGAATACATTTATACTGACCATTGCTTTTCCCTCACAAGAACATACATAAACACATGAAAACAGCATATAACATCTTACTTTATTTATTAACATAGATTTGACCTTACAGATATTTTGACAGGATTTCAGAAACCCTTGGGCCTGAGCACCATACTTTGGGGACCACACTTTGAGAACCACTGTTCTAAATTATGTTTATTCTTTAAAGCCATTCTTTAAATTTATTTGTATGAAAATATGAGTGTGTGTGTGTTTAACAGTTAATTTAATTATCTTGTACTTGGTCCTTGATTTTATAAAGATTATTTACTATGTAAATAGTAAGTTTCCGTTCTGCATTGTTTCATTTATGAAATTAGTTTGGGAGGGAGGGGTATTTTTCTATTGAAATACTTGAAAATTTCAGTTAAACGTACAGAACACTTGTAGTTTCATTTAGAGTAGGGCTTTCAGTGGAATTGGTAGGGAACTTTGCTATCATAACAGTTTTTTATTCCATTATACAAACATTTATTTCATTCATCTTTTGAAAATCTATTGCTTTTGTATTCTTGATCATTAGTTTATATTAAGAATGTGGAATGAAATAATCAGCTTTGAGTGCTGCTTTTCTATTTTCAATTTAATTCCTTTCACTGAAACCAGTTTGTTAATTTTTAAAGATTTTGCATAATTTACAGGCTAACAGTAAGTGATCTTTTTGTATAATCAAGCTTAATTTACTCTATTATCTTGATGGTATTTTGCCACTATATGAGAAGTTTTTCACTTTCTTAATGACCAAATAAGATATTTATATGCTTCTTTTTTTGCTGTGGTGAAATTTAATTATCTTTGAGTTTGGTAAGTATGGCTATCTTTCTTTAGAACTCATCTAAATAAACACAAGTAATGAACATTTCCTTTTGATTTCTAGCCATATTTATTTTCTCTGTATAGGTATAGAGTTTATCCTGAGTATGTGCAATCTGATGATTGGCTTTGTGGATTATCTGCAACCAACTTGTATTCTAAAATCATTTATCCCCTCACAATTAGCATATTTCTATTAATTTATATTAAGGTTTGAGAATTTAATAATTAAATGTGTATGACAATAACTCATGTATTTGCCAACAGTTACAAAGCAGCCTAATTTTGGGCAGATTAGAAAGGAATAACGCTGAATAAATATATTCATGAAAAGCTAAGAATAAATGTTAGTATAATGATTGTGAAGATGAATTTGCTATAAAAACTGGAAGCTGAGTCAAACGGTATTTTGACTACTTGTTTTATATGTCATATTCATGATTCTTGTCATTAAAATCATTATGTTTTAGATAATGAAGTCTTTTTATTGAGCAGATCACTTTTAAAAAAATCTGTACTCCTTAGAATTTATAAAAATACATTGGTACATAAAAAGGAATATATTTTATAAATATATAAATTAGAAGCATGATTATATATAAAAAGCTCTTATGAACTCAGCTCCTATGTTAACTACTAGAACATTAATGACACCATTCGAGTTACCTATGTGGTCCTAACAAATTCTGTCACCCTACCTCATGCTCAGAGGTATCACTTTTCTGATATTTGTGTTTGTCAATGTGTTGATCTTTCAAAATAGTTTTACAAATACATATATGTACTCCTGTATTATGCAGTTTGGCTGTATTTGGATTTTATAAAAATGATATCCTATTATGTAGTTTTCTGACTTGTTTTTTCAGAGATTCATTCCTTATGTCTGTGGGTATCCCTGGTTCATCATAACTAATGTATATTATTCCATTTTGTTAATATACCACAATTTATCAATTGTCCAATCTTTGTACGCTTGATGTATTTCTAGGATTTTTGTTTTTGTTACTAAGGACATCCTTGTATATGTCTCCTGAGGTACAGGTGGCAAGAGGTTCCTGGATGTTGCACATAGGAGTGGAAGTGAGGGTCATTTTCTCACACATCAGTGTTTTTTGTATTTTGAGATAATATGAAATTGTTTCTCAAAATCTTTTTATTAATTTAAAATTCCCCCCACTACAGGAGTATGTGAGTTCTAGTTTCTTTATATCCTTGTCAACAGTTAGTACTGTTGAGTTTCTAAATGGTTGCCACTTTAATGGATAATAAATAGAATTTTGTTGTGGTTTTAATTTGCATTTTTCTGACAATATATAGCCACTATTTGATTTATTGACATTCATGTTTTATCTTTTGAGCAGTGGCATTTTCTGTCTTTTCCCATTTTTTTTGTATCAGTCTTTTTCTTACTTATAGGAATAAAAGAAATGTATTCGCAATATTAATTCATTTCTTATGTGTTACAAGTATTGTCTTACAGTTTGTATCTTACTGAGTCTCCTTTTTATTGATGGATTTTGATAAGCACAAGTTACTAATTTCTGTGTCATGGCATTTATAGCTTTTATAATTAGTGGGGTTATTTTGTGTGTGTTTCATTTAAGAAACTCTGCCCTATTGAGGTCATGTTTATACCCAGTGATCTCGTACATGGTCAGTTTTGTAAATGTTGCATGTGTGCTTAAGAATGTTATTTTTCTAATCGAGTACAGTGTTCTATACTTATTATTTATTAAACTTAAAAATTTAAATTTATTAAATCAAGCTTTTAAATTTGACTGTATCTCTCTCTAGTACTGTTCCTGGCATAATCTCTTAGTTGAGTTGATGAGGTTAATCTCTTGCTATGTTAGTGTATTTGTCAGTTTCTCTATGAATTTGCTTTACGTATTTTTGAGACTGTGCTATTATGTATACTAGATATACAATTACTGAATTGAAACCTGTGTGTTATGCAGTGGCTGTTTCCATCTCCATTAATCATTTTCATCTTGAGTCTGTTTTTTTCTCCTTTGGTTATATTTGCCTAATACATTATTTTTTTATGTAATTTCAAATTTTCTGTCTCTTTATGTCATAGATGTTTCTTGGGTAGATATGCAGTTATATTTTGAAAAATCCATTCTATCACCAATTTGTGAGTGATTTCATTTACATTTAGTATGATTACTAGTATAGTTTCACTCTTTTTTACTCTTTAATGCTTGCTGTTAGTCTTACGGCAGAATTTTGAATTTTTTTCTTATATTTTTACCCCTATCTCTCATCCCTCTACTGTTTTAAGTATTACTTATTCTTTTACTATCTTTTCTGTTGTTATCCTTGAAATTTATTCACAATTAACACCTCAACAGAGTTTAAACTTAATTAGTATCTTAATTATCTTCCTGAACAACATAGGGACTCTAGAAAGCCCTCTTTATTCTCCTTGGCCTTATCTGCTGTTATTTGGTCTGTTTTATTCTGTCTTATCCTTAACCCTATAAACTAGATATTATAACTAATGTATACAAACAATATTTTTAAATCACTTAGTTGGTTACTAGTTTCCTTGTTCTTTTTCATTTTTGTGTTTCAGACCTTCCAGTTTGTGTTACTGAACTTTTCAAGCAAATAATTACAGAAATTTTCTTAGAAATTGGTTCTTGGTACTAATCTTTGTTTTCATTCACATTAAAAAAATATTTTGCTCAAGATAGTTTGGACCTGAACTTTGGGTTATTTTCTTTTAACTTTTTTGAAGTTAATCAAGTTTCACTATGTTCTAGCTTTTTCTATTGCTGTTGAGAATTATTTTACCTGTCTACTTGTTGTTTCTGTTATGTGAATTATCTTTGCCTAATTTTAAAATCATTTTGGTTTTGGACATAAACACAGTTTCACCTTATTTTGTCTAGTTGTGGATTAAAAAAAATCATTCTACTTGATAGAAATAATTTTTTGTGTGTGTATTTATGTCTGTTTTCAATTCTGGAAAATTGTCAACAACAACTCTTCAAATATTTCTTCTTCAGTCTGTTACTCTGGGTCTCTTGGGTGCCCATATTTTAAGCTTTTGTTATTTTGACTTTGATGTCTCTTATCTTCTAAGTATTCTGTTGTCTTTTGACTTTTATTCTTCATTCTGAGTAATTTCTTCAGACTTAACTTCAGTTTGCGAATTCTCTTTTCAGTGTCCAAATCTTGTATGTGTTCTTTTGCAGGTATTTGTTCCCAAATAAGTATTGTCTTCTTCCTCTTATGCACTGTTTTATTTGGTTTATCATCACCTCTCTGAATTCAGCTTCCTGTTTGGTTATCTGTTTTATCTTTGGTAATTGTCTTAGTTTCTTGTGATCCAAGTACTGCTTTAAAATATTAATATCTACCATCTAGTTTTAGAAGGGTTTGCTTTAGAGTGTTTCACTTATAGTAGTACCTTCATATTTCTTAATAAATACATTTGCAGTTGTGGTATACTTACTGGTGAACTGTCATCTCAAGATCGCATATGTGTCTTAGCTCTGTATCTGTTTATGTGCCTCAAGCATAATAAATAATACCCATTTGTGGAAGAATTGTCTTACCCTTTCAGTTAACATGGTGTAGGTTATATATTTAGTATCATAGACTTCTGTTTTTTATGGTATTTATATACCAGTACAGTTCAGGTTTGTTGTCTTTGTTGGTGTAAATCTGATTTAGTTATCCTGATCTTCTAATGTATATGTCAAACTATTTGGTGCATACATATTACCACCTGTTAATCTAATAATCAGTATTAATATATATATTATGCACAATTAAGCGCTCTTATTATTCAAAGGGTATAGGGCCGCAATATAGGCATGATGAAACAGTTTTCTTTTGATAATTGTTTTCTAACAATTTCTGCATATTAAAAATCTCAAAATTCTGAAATATAGAATAACAGTTATGTGGATTCTTCATTTAATTTGGAGAGTTGAAAGAAGCTTCTCATTTTATTCTTGTAAAATTGGAAAATATGGTCTAAAAAATGTGGGGTTTTAACCATTTGTGATTAGCTTAATGTGATGAACTTTTGAGATTAAATATGTAAGCATTTGAGTATTCTGTGCAGAAAAAGAATATGGGTTTTTGAGTCACAAGTGTCTTTCCTTGTTATCACCACAGACAAAGAAACAGCCTTGGTATAACAGCACATTAGCATCAAGACGAAAACGACTCACTGCTCATTTTGAAGACTTAGAGCAATGTTACTTTTCTACAAGGATGTCTCGTATCTCAGGTACGTATTCGGGACTTCTTTTTAAAATACCTGGAATTCATATTTCAAATCCATCTAGCTTCTTATGCTGGATTTAGGGAAAGTCCTATTTATAAAGCAAAATACATATTTTTTGACATAATTCACCCAAGCCTTCTGGACATTCCTAGAGATCTTGGAGAACTTTAGTTTCCCATAGTTGTATTTGTTCTCTTTCTCTTTGTGAATTTTTAATCTTTATATAGTGAGCTATATATTAAGTTAAAAAAATCAGTCACAAATATGTAGCTTGCAAAAATAAGTTCCATTCAGTTGTCTCCTATCAACATTAAGTTCTAAGCACACTTTCCTCTGTGCTCAGAATAAAAAGATGAAAGGACCAATTCTTCAAAGAGTTATATTTAGTCAAGTTTAGCATTAATTAACTAAAAGAATGAATTAGAAACATGTTCAAAGTGAGGAATAACTTAGGCAGAGACATGGACCTGATACTATAGGTTATTTTTATTGCTGTAGGGAAGTAAAACAGTTCTGCCTCTTTTTGTTAGCTCTCTGATATTTAGCCTTTCTCAGCCTTTTTGCTCACGAATGCAGTGGGACATGAATACCAACCCTGCGGGTTTTTTTTTAAGATTTACAGGTGATGGATATAAAATTCAATGCTTGGTATAAGTTGGGTGTTCAATTAATTTGATATCATTAGTAGTACACCTGCTCAAAATGAGGATCACCAGGAAAAAAATGTGTGATATTTTATTAGTTGTTAAAAATTTGGTCTTGGTTTTCTCTTGAATAGGTATATTTGTATTATAATCTACACACTGGGTAGAACTTCGAACAGATTGATCTAGAAATTGGTGATGGATGAAAATATAATATGTAAAATTTACATAGCATTTTTCCTATGAGGACTGGTAAACATCCAGGCTTTGCTTATAAGTGTATTTGAAATTAACAATTAAGTTCTTTTATACATGGAAAGCTTTCTTTTTATTGCCTGGGAATTGAGCCTCAGTAATAGTCTGTAAACTACAGTAGGAAGCTGGTAAATTAAAAGTGGTTGGAGGCCTACATTCTGACTAGCAGAAAGTTAATGTTAACGCTTTCAAATGTTATTTGTCAGTTGAAATACAATCACAGGCAGATAATAAAAATGGAGGGTTGGGATAGACTAATGTTATTGATAATTTTTAAGCTAGCAGCATAGGCATACTAGGAGATAGTCACAATGAATTTATTTTGGGGATGTAGCTTTACAAGAAGGTAAAATAATACATTAAAGCCAGGAGAAAGGTTATATTTTTATTTTTGTGGTCATGGCTGTATTGTACTTAAAACATGTCCTTAGTTTTTAGGAATTTCAAGTTATCAATTAAAATATAAGAATCATTGAGTCAAAAGAATTACTCCACTATACGCTACATGGTATACTAAGAATTTATTTATCTGGAGATACTAGGTTATCTTGAAGATTTGTTCACATGAAGATATTTATCTGATAATTATTATAAAGGAAAACAACTAAGGAAACTAGTCTTCTCTCCCTCAAATTTTACATTTTAAAGATTTAAACACTAACTTATATTAACTTGTATTTGGTAAGCCACCTTACCAATTTGTACGCTGACTCCACTATCAATAATGCTGAATATGAAGTTTCTCCTAGTGTCCTTGACTGTGAAGAGGAAATTTTAACTTATGTGTAATGGAGTACCTAAGAGTTTGATTGTCCTTTTGTATATTTTCAAATGAGAGTCTACTCCCCCCATCCCTAACATTTATTTTCAACTATGAAGATGAGAGATGAAAATTAATGCCTTGTACTCTTAATTGTAACTGAAAGAGAAGGTAAGTTATTCAGCATTATACATACTTTTACAAATGAATCTGTAATTAGGAAAGGTGGTATTTAGCAGATATGTATAGATATTGATCTTGAACCAACCAAGCAAACAAAATCCTACATTTTTATAACTAGTTCAATGAAATCTAATTCCTGTACTTTGAGATGTGGAAATAACAATTTTAGTGTTTTCTGTATATAACTTTTGTTGAAAGTAGATGTTAATGAGTAGATATTAATAGTATAGTAACTCTTTTGATTTAATGATTCTTACATTTTAATTTCATTATGCCAACTATTAATCTCAGAAGATATTTAAGAAGGGAAATTATGAAAGTTTACATTGTTTCAAGTTATGAGCATGTATGTGTATTAACTAAGAATAAGGAAGAAGGTATGAAAATACAGTACTGTAATAGGCTTATTTCAAATCTTAGGAAGTTGCCCAAAGTAATTGTGTGTTTTATTTATTTCTTTGTGAAGAAAGATACAAGTCCAGAATTTAAGCAGTTTTGCAAAACAGTGTTTTTTTATTGATATTTTCACTGTAGGCCTATTTCTAGATTGGAAAATAGATTACTTATATTCTTGTAATTGTATTCTTAGGTCCTTCATAAGCTGGTTTTGTGATTTAAGTTCCACATTATTTAGTTATTAATAGTTTACTGAACTGTACTTAACTCAGAGTATTTGTACAGTATTCTATTGGATGGAATTGTTTTACATATTCCACCAAGACATTTGAATGAAACTACTTTAAGTTGTTTTTGAGAATAATTCAAACATTACAGTTTTTTATACTCCTTCCCATAATTGGATTTGAAGCACTTCAGAACATTATGTGAACAAATATTTCACTTTCTTTTTACTTAAAAACCAGTTAGTATTTATATAAATTATGTTCTCATACATTGTGTTTTGACAGTACATAAAAAAGGACATGAAGACATATGCTTAAGAACATACTCCTTCAAACTAACAAATATGCTGTCCAGTTTATATTCTCCTCTCTCCACCTTCACTTTCTCCATTGATAAAAGATTTTTGTTTTAGTGAATGATTTCACTTCTCTTGATGAGACGTACTTTTTTTGTTTTTCTAAGAAAGTATTGCTTAAAAAAAGAACGAATAGTATGTTCTTATTGGTGTTGAAAGAGGCAGTATCTTTCAAAGAATCACTAAGAAAATTTTATTAAAGCTAAAGATCAGTTAATTAACTTGTGCATACTAGTCTTCTCTAAATACTTTCTAAGAATTTAGATTTGTATTTAGAATATAATTTTTAATCTGTGGATATTGCTCTCTGATTTCCAATTTTATTCGTTTTGTTTTCTTCATGTAGATGACAGTCGAACTGCAAGTCAGTTGGATGAATTTCAGGAATGCTTGTCCAAGTTTACTCGGTATAATTCAGTACGACCTTTGGCTACATTGTCATATGCTAGCGATCTCTATAATGGTTCCAGCATAGTCTCTAGGTAAGTATCGGGAAGCATTCTACTGTTTTCTTTTGCAAGAGTATCTAGAATTGAATTTGAGAAGAGGAATTTGTTACTGTTAGGAGCCTGTATTCTGAAGTCAGGATGCCTGCCAATGTTTAGTTCTGTCATCTTAGGCAAGTTTCTGAATCTCCTTAGTTCTCAATTTCTTCACCTCTAAAATGGAATAATTAATAGTATCCACCTCATAGGGCTGCAGTTTGTTATCTTGTAATGTCTTTGGTTTTGAGACAGGGTATGCTCTTTTCATAAGTGCTGCTTCCTCTTCAGTTTTCTAGAAGAGTTTTTAAAGAATTGGTGTTATTTCTTTCTTACATGCTTTGGAATTCTCCAATGAAGCCATCTTTGCCTTGAATTTTCTTTGAGGGAAGATTTTTAAACACATTAAAATTTAAGGGCTAATCAGGTCATCCATTTCTTTTTGGTTGAGCATTATTTTTAGTTTGTGTCCTTAAGGAATTTGTTCATTTCATCAGGCTTGTTAAATTTATTGGCATATGAGTGTTCATAATATTCCTTTACTATCCTTTTTTTAATATCTTTTGACTTTGTGACGATGTTCCCTTTCTCATCACTGATACTAGAAATTTGTTTCCCTTTATTTTGTTTCTTAATCGTCTGTTTTAGAAGTTCATCAATTTTATTTTCCCAGAGTCAGCTCTTAATTTATTGATATTGTATATTGTCTGTTCACTGTTTCATTGATTTCTGCTCTTTATTATTTCCTTTCTTCTGCTTTCCTTAGGTTTAATTTGCTCTTATCCTTCTTGTTTCATAAGGTAGAAACTAAAGTGATTGAGTAGAAAGCTTTCTTCTTTTCCAATATAGATAATTTGTATTATAAATCGCACTCTAAGCACTGCATTAGCTGCATCCAACAGATTTTGATGTGGTATCTTTTCCCAAATTATATTTTTATTGTGGCAAAATATACCTAACATAAAAGTTAACATCTTAAGTGTATTGTTCAGTGATACTAAATACATTTATAATATTGTGCAACTGTCATCACCATCCATCTTAATACTTGATATGTCATAAAACCGAAACTCAGTACCCATTAACAATAATTTCTCTTTCCTCCCTCCCCACCTCTCCTGGCAACCACTATTCTTTCTTTCTTTCTCTGTAAGTTTGACCAGAAGGATCTCCTATAAATGGAATCATACCATATTTGTCTTTCTGTGACTGACTTATTTCACTTAGCATAATATTATCAGTGTTCATGCATGTTGTAGCATACATCAGAATTTCCTTCCTTTTTAAGGCTGAATAACATTCCATTGTATGGATACATCACATTTCGCTTATCTATTTGTACACTGATGGACATTTAGGTTGCTTCTGCATGTTAGCTATTGTGAATAGTGCTGCTATGAATGTGATGTAAAAATACTTTTTCGAGATCTTGCTTTCAATTCTTTTGGGTATGTACCCAGAAACAGAATTGCTGGATCATATGGTAATTCTATTTTTAATATTTTGTGGAACTGAAGTACTATTTTCCACAGTAGCTGTACCATTTTATGTTTCTACTAACAGTGCACAAGGGTTCACCACATCCTTGTCAGCATTTACTATTTTCTGTTTTCTTGATAATAGCCATCTTAATGAATGTGAGGTGGTATCTATCTCTTAGATTTGTTTTGCATTTCCCTAATGATTAGTGATGTTAAGCATCTTTTCATGTACTTATTGGTTATTTGTGTATCCTTTTTGGAGAATGTCTAAAAATCCTTTGCCCAGTTTTGAATTTTATGTGTTTTTTTTTGTTGTTGTTGCATTTCAGGAGTTCTCTAAATATTCTGTATATGAATCCCTTACAGATTTGTAAATATTTTCTCTGGGTTGTCTTTGTACTTTGTTGGTATTGTCTTTTGATTCACACAATTTTTAAATGTTCATGAAATCTTATTTCTCTTTTGTTGCCTGTGCTTTGGGTGTCATATCCAAGAAATCATTGCCAATTCTGAAGTTATGAAAAAGAGTTTCATAGTTTTAGGCTTTAGATCCATTTTGAATTAATTTTTGTGTGTGATTTTTATGGAAGAGTTTAACTTTACACTTTTGTATCCAGTTTTCCTAGCACCATTTTGAAAAAATTGTCCTTTTCTCTTTGAATGTTCTTGACACCCTTATCAAAAATAATTTGACCATATATGCAAGGGTTTATTTCAGGGTTTTCTCTTTGTTCCTTTGGTCTGTATGTCTGTTTTTATGGCACTACTACACTATTTTGATTACTATAGCTTTGTAGTTAAGTTTTGAAGTCAGGAAGTCTGGTCCTCTAGTTCTGTTCTCCTTTTAAGAATGTTTTGGCTATTTTGGGTCCCTTAAAATCCCATATTCAATCTTCCAGTCTATCAATATGAGTTGTGTTTCCATTTATTTATATCTTCTTAAATTTCTTTCAGCAATGTTTTGTAGTTTTTATTGTATAAGTCTTTAACTTCCTTGATTAATTCTAAATTATTTTTGATGCTGCTATAAATGGAATTGTTTTCATAATTTTCTTTTCAGATTGTTGACTGTTTTTGTATAAAAGGTATATTTTTTCATCTTCATTCAAAAACTTTAATTTCAATTTTTTGTTTTTGATCAATGGGTTAAGACATATCTTACTAGTTTTCAAGTATTAGGGTTTTCTAGTTACCTTTCTGTTATTTATATTATTTTTATCTTCATCATCTTGATTACCATTCTTTAAAGATTTTTAATAAAAATGTCTAATATACATAAAAATACAGGGAATGGAAGAATAATCCCCCATACAGCCATCTCCCAGATCCAGCAGTGATCCTGATTTTGCTATACTTGCTTCGTTTATACTTTGTATTCTTACTTTTCTTTGCTTAACTAATTTGAAGCAAATCCCAGGTACTATCTCATTTCACCCCTACATTCTTAAGGATCTCTGTGTCTTAAAATGTGGACGTTATAAAACCACAGGGCTGTGTCATACCCAACACAATTATCAATGATTGCTAGTTATCAACAAATTGCTAGTCTATGTTCACATTTCCTAGATAGAATGAAGAAACTTTAAAAAGATTTTTTCATGAAGATCAGGAATTTGTCAAGTTTAAACTTGTCAAATACTGCTAAAATTATGTATGCTTCTCTGTATGACTTAAGATTTTTATTAATGTATATGAATATTGATCTTGATATTTAAGCCACTGGCTAAAGAGACCATTTCAGGAAACCTCTTATTGTATTCTAGTTGGTTGTTTAACTCAGTAATGAGTAAGACAAAAATCATACATTTATTTATCTAAATGTTGGCAATGTTTTTCCTTATCACACACTAAAGTGGTTAAAAATTTAAGAATGCAGTAAGTAGATTGTAGGCTCATTTAACTAATTAAGTGGGCAGTAATTTATTTAGCAAAAATTCGTTGACCACCTAGTGTGGGCTAAGCAAAGAGTTACAACCATGAATAGGCCAGAGATGATGCTTAGATTCAGGAGAACTCTTTGTTTTATTTTAGTGCATTTATACAAGAAATACAAGAAAAGTTTTTGAACAATTTAGCTTAGAGTCAGTATAACACCGTTAAATTCTTAACTAATGTAAGAATATATAATACATGTTTTTGTAAAGCCTTCAGAAACATAGCTTGAATGTGAAATAGCAAAAATAACTGGGAGTTTGTTTATAATATTGACCTGATATGCATTCATTTGCCTATAATTATATGGCTCTACTTAACTAAAATGTAATGCAAGTCTGAACTCTCTTGTTACATCAGTTACTGTCCCTGTGCATTGTGGACTCATCCTGTATTGTATTTCTTTCTCCATTAAAAATGGAACAAAAAACCAAAAACAAAAGAAAAATTTCCTTCTTCATATTACAGAAGCAGCATTTCTAGTTAGAAAATGTAGGATTGGTTATACTTCTTTAGGTATTCACAAAAGAGTAAGAACTATTCTTTTTTCATCATTCCTGAAGTCCATTTTATCTTGATTCACTGTAATCCTGTTTTTTTTTAATGCTAATAAACTTTGATCATACAAAGACATTTATATCAGAGCACGGTGCATTCTAGAGCAGGTTTTTACTGTCATAGGAAGACTTAAACAAGATTGAAGTTTGAGAATACTGCTTACTGAAAGTGAGGTTAGTTATATTAAAATATTTCAATTAAATAAAAAAATGTAAAGATATCACCTTGTATCCATTTCTTTCTCTTATTTACATTGAACTAACATTTCTGAAAGAAAAATTACCAATTTTCAAAGTTGATTAGGCAGGACAAATGGAGACTAGTAGGAAAATAGTGTCCAGAGAATCCAGAGGACTTTGAGCTTTCACAGCTCTGGTAATTTTTTGCTTTTTCTAGTTTCTCACATTCAAACATATCATTGATAATGAATTCATTTTAAAGTCTTAATTCCTCTCAAAATAGTAAATTTATTTGGGGATAAAGACATGTTAGAGATGACAGATGTTGAATTTGGTGATTATTTCATTACATTGTAGAAGAAATTATCCTTACTGTAAAATTGCATTGTTGCAGTGAAAATCTTAGAGATAAAGCTGAACCAGAAACTTTTGCTGTAAAAAATTTTTTTTCTTTGCTTATGGATCATTTGGGGTTATTGAATAACATACTCTTAAGTCCACAAGGTGGCAGCATTTGTTTACTTTGATACCATCTCCACTATTAGATAAGATATGGAAATGAGGGCTTATGGAAATTAATGACTTACAGTGAAGTTCACTCTTACGAATACCAGATAGGCCTAGGTGAACAATGGCAAGTAATGGAAAGGATAGAGAATTCTCTTACACAATGTAATACAGTCATATTTTTCATTTTTCTTAGGTATTCAGTGGCCACCAGAGAGGAATAGTTTGAAATTGTATTGTTTAAACTTATTGATACTCAGTAACAACAGCTGTTTCTTGAGTTCTTCGTTGATACATACCTAGATGTTGTGGTTAAAATTGTTACACACTCCATCTGTAACTTGAGATTAACATTTTTGCTCATGTTTTCTCAAATTTTTGTAATAGAATTACATCAGGCATTAGTAAATTCATGTAAAGAAAATGGCAGTATATTGTGGCATTCATTGCTGCTGGATCACTACACTAGTAATGTAGTGTTTGAATACTTTTTTTATATGCCATTGTAAATATTTTACATGATATAATAAGTCCTTTTCCTGCTGCATCCCCATATCTGGCATGTGCTAAGTGCTTGGTAATAAATGTTGATTGAATGAATGGGAAAGAAACTTTTGCTCTCTCTGGGAAGGTCTTGAGCAAGTAGGGCTCTCTATCTGTTGTCCACCTTAAACTGATTTTACATGTATGTGAGCTGATAAGTATTCCTTTGAAGAAAGTATCCCTAGGCTAAAAAAGAACTTTGTAAATCACAATGACACATGATAGAAAAATAAATCAGTGTTAACAACTTCAAGAAGTCCAAGATAGTCAGCAAGTGCTGGTGAGTTTCCTGTTTCTATGACAGTCTAAGATACGGATTAAAACGGAAAAGCAAACAGTTGAAGCTTAAGCTTTAGAAGTTGCTACATCCTTTCTGTCCCTCATAACCTCTACCCTAAAATTTTCCTGTTCTCATCATAATTCCTCATGTTTTTTCCGGTTTATTTTCCTTTGCCCTTGCTTAGGCTGAGGCTTGGCAGTAGGACAGAATGAAACTATAAACTCAAATCATTTTATACTTACTGCCACAAAGAAATTGTTAATTTGGTTAGCACTGAGATTTTAGTAGGCTAGTAAAAGTTTGTCACTAATGAGAACATAAAATAGGTATCTGCATCAAAGGTTTAGAATTAGGATGTTGTCTTTTATTCGTGACAAAATTATTTACCTGGAAAAGAGTAGTTTGTTTACCTAATGACTGTCTTCTAACAATTAGAGATGAGGAATTAGAATGGTTCTGTTCAGTATCCAAGTGATAAAAGTAGGATTAATGGCTGCAAACCACATTTTAAGGTTAACATAAGAAAGGTCTGTATAGTTAGCAGTGTGCAGAAGTGGAACAGGATTCATCAGGAGGCAGTTGCTGTATGCTCTTACGACTTTTTAAAACTAAGCTCATTTTTTTTACCTAGAAAATCTTTCTGCAATCTTGAGGTCAGTTATATGTGCACGTGTATTTGTCTAGAATATTAACTTGTTTTAATTTTTTAATTGTACCTATTTATACCACATACTGTAAGTTCTGAGAGTGTAAATAAGAGTGATGTGCAGATTAGCCAGCACATAGAAGAAAATGTTGCAAGTGTAGTGAAAGTGTCTTGGGTGCAGTATGGAGAACATATTTGAAGGAAGCAAGATGAGAAGTATGGAGCTCTTACATAGGTGATGACTGAAATTGTCTGGCAGTACATGATGATGACCTATGGCCCTTAATAGGTTGAGGTCAGTGGGGCTCAGGTGGAATAAAATGAATGAATTATAAAAAAACAATGATTCAGTGAGCTTCTTAACAAACAAAAGATGCAAATTGTTAAGGCAACCTAAATAGGTATAGCTAGGCTAAATGCTGAGTACATAAAATAGGGAGTGAAACTGGGAAATAACTACAGGTACATTGGAAGAAAAAAATAAACTATGCTCAGATTGCAAGTATAGTTGGGATTTTAGATGGAGATTATTTTTTAGAAAATGTAAATGATATGAGCTGGTCCTAGAAGAACCAGAAAATCCACACAGGTTAATTACACTGGGAGAAATAAGAAAAAATTTTAAATGGGAAATAATAAACCTAACTGGAAATGTGGGTGACCTAAAAGAAGAAAATCTTAAAGTACTGCTTAGGAAACAAAGAAAATTTGAAGAAATTAAAGACACACATATGCCTAGATGGAAAGCCATGCATCATGAAAATAAAAATTTTCAATTAGTTAATATATAAATTTAACATGATTGCAAGGAAGATACTAAACTCAATACATTTTGCTTGCTTTTGGAAATAAGTTGGTGTTAAACTTAAAGTACAGTTGCAAAATACCTAGGAAAATTCTGAAGAAAACGATTAATGGAAGAGTACAAGTTTCTACAAGATACACAACATATTATGATGAATCAGTAATTAAAATTATGCTACAAGTATGCAAACAGTGTCTATAGTCCAGATTCTTGGAAGAATTTAGTATATTTCATATAAACTTTATTTCTAAAAAATGGGGAAAAGAGATTATTTAATAAATGGGACAATTAGGTAATAACCTGGAGAAATTTACAGTTGGCCCTAGAACAATGGCAGGGTTTAGAGGCACCCATCCCTGTGCAGTCAAAAATCAGAGTATAACTTTTGACTCCCCAAAAACTTAATTACTAGTAGCCTACTGTTGACAGGAAGTCTAACAATGACATGAATAGTTGATTAACACATTTTTGTATGTTACATATATTATATACTGTATTGTTAAAATAAACTAGAGGAATAAAATGTGTTTTCAAATCGTCATACATCTCCAAAAAAATTTCCAGTATATTTATTGAAAAATATCCACGGATAAGGACTCATGCAGTTCAAACCCATATTGTTCAAGGGTCAACTATAAATTCACACCTCTTCTCATATTTTAAAATAGATTCCAAATGTAATGAATATTTAAATGGGATAAAATTAAACTGGCCTTAAGTACTAGAAACAGGATGTAAGTTTTAAAAATCCTATAGAAAAAAATAAAGCAGAGGGATAATGCAGGGGAAAAGAGGATAGAGATTGGAAAGCTACAGTTTGAAACATTAGATAAATGGCCCTAGTGAGAAGCTAACATTTGAGTCAAAGCTGAGGGAAATGAGGAAGTACATCATGTGTATATTTGGAGAACAATGCCAGGTTCAGGGAGTATCAGGTGCACTGGTCCTGAGGTGGGAAAAGGTCTGGAATTTCCTAGGTTTACCATGTGGTTATTGTAACTGGAGCAAACCACATACACTGTTTTGTAATCACCTTTCTTCATGGGGTTAGGTAGGAAGTCGTTAAAGGATTTTAGACCAAAGTAATGATGATTTGACTTGTTTGAAAACAGACTATAAGGTTTAAGTATGGAAAGTGGAGACTCAATAAGGTGTCTATTATAATAATACAGACATGAGATAATGGTAACATTGAGAATGGTGGCAGTTAGGTAGTGAGGAGTGCTTAGATTCTTTTAGGTTTTGAAGGTTGGGCTGAATGATTTGCTGTTAAAGTTAATAAAAGGGATGGATTAGTTAATAAGATGAGGAAGCCTTGGTGGGGAATTCAGAAACTCAGTTTAGGACAGATTAAGATGCCTGTTAGATTCAAATTGAGCTGTCAAGTAGGCATGAGACAGTAGTGTAGATAAAGGACTATTATGCAGAATAACCATTTGATAGTCATTAGTGTGTAGATGTAAAGCCACAAGAATAGTTGAGATTTATACAGAAGTCCATGCAGATAAGAAAGAGAGGAGCTGCAAGACTTGGCTCTGGGATACTTGAATATGAAAATGAAGACAGGAGGAGGAATGAACATTATGTACTGTAATGGAGCTGCCAGTGTGGTTGAAGAAAAGTTCATTGATGGGGAGGGATTGATCATCTAAGTCAGCTGTTGATACTCAAGTAAGATAAGAATCGGATTTGGCAACTTAAAGATCATTATTGAGCTTGATATATTATTTTCAGTGCTAGAGGTGAAAGCTTGATTCCAGTGTGTTAAAGAAAATGGGAGGAGAGGAGTTAAGAGTCAGTGTATGTGGACAACCTTTTTTTTCCCCCTAAGTTCTGCTATCAGAAAGGAAAGAAATAGGGTGGTAGCTAAAATAGAATTAGGATTATAAGCTATCTTTTGTTTTGTTTGTGTTTTATTGAAGAAAACATTGAAAGGCTATGGGAAAGGTCTAGGAGAATAGAAAAGACAGTGATACAGGAGAGAAGAGAAGAGTGTTTGAGGACCCAGTCCTTGCATAGGCAAAGAAAGGTGAAATCTGTTAGACACAAGTTAGATGTGATCTGATCCTTTGTTCAGAATGACAAGAGGCAGTAGGGTATACCAAAGTATTGGCTATTTGCTGGTCAGTGGAGGAAGTGGTGGAAGCCTTTGGAATTTATCTTATTATTTTTTTTTTATTTTCAGTAGACTAAAGAGCAAAATAATCTGCGAGTGATCATGAAGAAGGAAATATGGGAAATTTGAGAATGAAGAAATTATGTACCTTTTAAGAAAAAGGAGAGTATATGGATGAGGGAAATTTACCATGAAGCTAGGCAGTATTAAGGCCCCACTTGAGGATAGTAATCATGAATTTAAAATGAGACGAGAATGTGGTTGAGTTTTGTTTTCTCTAACCATTTTCAGCTGTGCTAGTTAAGTGTAGCATGGATTCAGAGATTTTGCCGAGGAAGTTAGGTGTAAGAAATAGGAGAATTAAAAACTGTGAAGGAGTACAGCATTGTATGTGAGGAAATCCTAATTATTGAGAATGTAATTTATGATGAGTGAAGAAGAAAGTGAATATATGAAGGGGGTAGAGGAACAGTGAGTGGAAATAAGATCAGTGAATTTTTAGGTCTCCATGGGCTTGAAGTCTTGAAGGATTGTTGGACAGCAAGTCAGCTGGCAAGACTAGAAGTGCTTCTCAGAAAGTACTATGTCAGAAAGTGAACTTGAGACTTTGGAGGGACTTAACCTATTGCTAATGACAGTGTAGGATAGGATCATGATTGTGTGGAGTGGAAGTAAGCAGAATGAAAGATCTTTGGAGAAGAGAAAGTCAAGAAACTGCTAACCTGATAGGGTGTTAGAATAATAATGTATAGGATAGTTGAAATAATTAAGAATTATAACAAGAATAAATTTGGAAAGAGTGATTGATAATGAGCTGAAAGTTAAAATTTCCAAGAACTCATTGGATTGGTACAAGGAATACAAGGAACAGTATTGAGTGATAGAATTTACCAGAGATTTTGAGCTGGGAGGCTTTAAAGAAGAGAGGGCACATGGCTGGAAGAAGCTGTGTATAGCAAGGAGGACACTGACTTCACCTGCAGATTTGAACATGGATGGTGAGAAGGTTTCAGAGGAAGAGTGGGGTTTCAGTTAGATTAACAAGGTAAATGGAACATTTAGAGAAGAAATTTAGATTATTAATGTCATCTACGTGGAGAGAGGTTTAGCTTTACTTAACTGTATTAAAATGCATATGATTTTTGACCTAGCTATTCATATTCTAAGTGTATTTAAGGATATTACTGCATGAACAATGACAAACATAGAAGGGCATTTATTTTATTGCTAGCATTGTTTAATAGAGACTAGAGAGGAAATGTTCATTAGACTGGTTAAATAATTTTTCATATATCCATCTGTTGGAATTTGATATATCTATCTGTTGGAATTAATAGCTTTAATATGTACTAAAGTTAAATGATTGTTTAGATACCTGTAGGTGTGGGTGTGACGGGGGTGCCAATCAGTATGTATATCATCCCATGTGTTTAATTTTTAAAAAAGAATATGAATACATACATGCTTGTTTGTGAATTGGGTAACCCTAGTAGAATGTACAAACTGAAATTATTGGTTGCCTCTAGGGAAGACAACTGAGTGCTTATTTGGTGAGATTAGTAGAGAGACTTGCTTTTCTCTGTACACTTTTGAATCATTGCCTACATACATAGTTTTTTTTAGTAAAGGAAGCTTTAAGAAAAGATTCAAGACAGGTTGTGAAGGATCTTTGGTAAGAGTTGGAGTTTGAATTTTTACATGGTAGTAAAAATCATGAGAATTGTGTGAACAGAGCTGGTGTTTTGAAAATTCACCCTAATAGCAGTCCTTCAGATGGGTTAGAAAAGAGGAAAGTGAGGAGTAGCAGACGTGGTAGGGAGGTTATTGCAGTAGCCCAGGTTAGCATTAACATAGGCCTGATTTATATTTCTGTGAAATTCTCAAATATTGTGTTCTGGTTTTTTAACTTCCTGGTTTTCCGTCAACTAGATCAATGTTTGGCAGATAACAGGCATGTGGATATTTGATCGCTGAGAGTATTCATGTATTATCTACCAGTAGACCTCAGTAATCATCAAATCTTTAATTCTATAGCATATTTTGTCCTTATCATTTGGCATTTGCTTATACTGTATGTAATTTCCCACTAATTATGAACCCTGTGAGACTGTCTTATTCTATTTTTAATTGCCATATATTTAACTTGTTCAGGATGAATTATTATGTTACTACTATCATATGTATACTAGAGTACATATCATTATTCTATATTATTACTGTTGTTTATTTTGCCTTTGTATGTATTCTTTGAAAACCATCTCTTTTGTTCTCATTAAGATGGAAATTTTGCGTAGTGATTGAGAGCATAGTTTCTGGAACCAGATTGCTGGCATTTGAAATATCTAGTGAACCTTGGGCAAATTGCTTAACATCAACACAGCTCACTTTCCTTATCTAGACAATGAAGATTTGAAGGTTAAAATATATTTTATGAATCCTGACACAAAGTGAGTGAAGTTTTAGCTATTATTATTGATTGCAAGAAAGTCAGTTGAATAACATCAATTCTTATTTACCTGTGTTTGCAATCTTTAAAGCTCTACCTATTTCTTTTCATTAAAATGGCCCATTTCTGAACCGTTCTGTTTTTTTCAAGTTATAGTAGCCTCCATCTCTTGAGGTGAACTCTCATGGTAATGAATTAGACCTTAAACAACTGTACTCACTTTATATTTTCTCTTGATAAATTGGATTCCAGTGTTCAGGGATATTAATCCACCTTGTTTGTTAATACTTGTTTTATAATTGCAAAAAGACATGACAGACTGACAAATTCCTTTCTTGGGATATTGACATCTTTGCATTGCTTTGTGCCACACTGTACTAGAGATATGTATTAATTAATCAACTGTCCTGTGTGGTCTTTTGCCTTGATACTTATCACTTGATTGATGGCTTTTTGACAAAGAATATAGCTAGTTTCTTACAGCTGAATTACTTTTTACAACTGTTTAAATAAATGATTTTTTTAAACAGTTGAAACATTCCAGGGTGAAAAAAATGCAGTTTTTTTCATGTTTAAAGTAAGTTACCATTAATATTTCAAAGAAAATACGTTTTAATAAAAAATTCTATGAAACCAAGTTTATCATTGCAATAGACTTTCATAAACCACTTCTACTGGTGATAGTGGATAGCAGAAATAAATTTTGTATAACAAGCAAGACTTCTTACAACTCTCTTTTGAATCTAATTGCACAAGTAGGTATGTTTCAATTAAATTACCTTTTGTTTTATTTTTGTCTCAGCATAACTAATTACTGTTGAGTTATTATTTTTGTTTGTGTTATCATATTTCATAGTTAAAGCAGCTAAAATACTGTATTGTGAAAAAAGAGGTAATCCATTTTGGATTAGCTCTGAAAAACTCTTTGTACCTGAAAACTACATTGTTCATTTAAGTTATTCCATGATCTGTTTCTAGAGTCTCATTACATCTGTGTTTGGGAACAGATATGTTTAAATCTGGGAACAAATGATTCAGTGTTTAGAAGTATACTTGACCCTTAAACAATAAAGGGTTTGAACTGTGGGGGGGGTCCACTTATACACAGATGTTTTTCAATAAGTATATTGGACAATTTTTTGGATATTTGCAACAACTTGAAAAAAACATTTTTTTCCCCTCTGGCTTCATTGTAAGACTCTAGTGTATAACACATATAGCATATAAATATGTGTTATCAGTAAGGCATCTGGTCATCAGTGGGCTATTAATAGTTAAGTTTGAGGGGAGTCAAAAGTTCTGTGTGGATTTTTAGCTGTGGAGGTTGGTGCTCCTAAACCTCACATTGTTCAAGGGTTAACTATCCTTAAATCCTGAGTTTTCATGATATGCAAGTACTTGTAATTTTTTTAAAAGTTGTCTTCCTCTCTCTTTCAATAAAAATTTACTAGAAATAATTTATTCTTTATACTTTGGGTTAGTATTTCTATAAAAATGTTCTTGTTTTTAAAGAATCTCTTGTTTAAAAAGGATACTGTACAGATCCTTCATATTCCCATATATTAAGAACAAAACATAACCAGAATGTGAGAAAATAATAGCAGTGAAGTCAAAACAAAAAGTTATATTTTTAGTATGAGTTAAAAATGAGTGAATATAGCTAAATAATAACCTTTGTAAAAAAAAAGAGAAAAATCTGTCTTAAATAATGGTAGAAATAGAAGAAGTAATGGACTTACTTAATTTACATCATCAAATCAATTCTTTTGACAGATAGCATTTTTATTTATATATCAGTTTTCTCCCTGCAATATCTTTAGACTATTAATGTTACTGTTTAAACCTCTTTTTAGAAATGGCATATTAAGTTTTACCAGTGGAACATTGGAATGTTGTTAATCTGTTAGTTATTTTTGCTTGTAGGTCTAGGGAAAGTATTTAGGGATAATATAGCTAACTGGTTTTCCCTTGAAGTCTCACCGTACCGAATACCTCCAAAGGATAGGACGTGTCAGGCACAGTAGTATTTCTTCTTCAGTTGCATAAGAATGTGGGTATAAGTTGAGTTGGGATAGATTAATAGTTGCCATCGATGTAGTTACACTGTGTTAGAATCTACAGGGCAGATAACAGTTGCTGAGACAGCAGTTCAGTTGAGGTTGTACAGATAAATCCATTGCAGTGTTACATAGTCACGAATTAGAGGGAACATTTGCTGAATTGTGCTATAGTCAGTGATACTTAGTGAAATTCCTTTAAAATGTTTATAAAATTAAGGAAGATTTAAAGCTATAATGAAAAGGGAGCATCTCAATATGTGTTTTTATGGGAAATATTCTTAATGTGTACTTATTTTCCTTATCATTGTCAGCTCACCAAGCTTTTTACTAAATTATTAACTGATTATTAACTGTTCTGTAAAAGTATATCACAGGTAATCCATAAACTAAAATATGCCATGTAGGTATGTGTATACATTTAATGAATGCTTAATATATGCAGAGTGCTAGCCTATCACCTTAGCCACTTCATGCTGGCTAACTTTAGGCAAATTACCTGAAATGCTGTTTTCTGATGTGTAGAATGTAGATTAAGAATCTCATAGGGTCATTATGAGAATTAAGTTAATATATGGAGTGGTTATAGTCAGTGAATAATTATATTATTATGTAATTAATTGTTGATCAGTTGGAATTCTTATGTATTCTCTAGCCTTACGGCTAAGCTTCTAGAAAAGATGCTGAACTCATTGAGAAACAATGTGATGATTCATTTCACTCTTAACTTCTTAGGTCACTTAGATTTCTTGCTGGTTATATAACAACTTTGTTAAGACTCCAAGTTAAGTTCTGTAAAGGTGAATAAAATCTGCTTTGCTTGGAAGTAACTTATTTTGGAATTTGTATAAAAAGTCTGTAGGAGTGGTGAATTTCCTAAATAACTCTAAACGAGGAGATTTTAGCTTTTCACTTGTTTATAATATAAGGAATCTATATTGGCAGTCCATAAATCAGAGAGATCATTTGGGAGATTAGAAGTGAATTTGAGGAAACATAATTATAATTTAATGATTCCAGTTTTATATATATTTTATCCCTTTGTCATCAGCCCTTCCTTTATTGTTTCAGTAGTTTACCTTGTGTACTAATTTATTTATTAAAATAATTGAATTCTTTTATCCCCACAAATGGTAAAAAGGGAAATGGCTAGAATTTATGAAAAGATAAACTGGTTAGTCTCTTTTGACGTATATTTAATATACCAAACCTTTAAAACCTTCCTCTACTTTTATGGTATAACTTGTTAGCTCCAACAGTTGGGTGAGTTATAATATCGTTACTAATGTAGAATTGAAAAACATGTCACGTTTCTAGGAGCAGAAAAACTATCTGTTAGCAGAATTATGTAGTAAGGCACAATTCTCCATCCCTTACAATTTGTTATGTCTTAATAATGACTTAATCTTTATTATGTACTAGGACATGGAGCCTAGTACAATTTGAGGGCATTTCAAGTAGATCTCTTATGCTTGTAGACAGAATCACTTTAGAAATAGAAAAAAAACAGAATTCTGAAATGTAGTCATTGTAAAAGTCACAAGGGTAGGTAAACAGTCTTCCTGACCAAGTATATACTTTTTCCTTAGTATTGAATTTGACCGGGATTGTGACTATTTCGCAATTGCTGGGGTTACAAAGAAGATTAAAGTCTATGAATATGGAACAGTCATTCAGGATGCAGTGGATATTCATTACCCTGAAAATGAAATGACCTGCAATTCCAAAATCAGGTACTTATATTATTTTCTTGGCATAATGCAGTCTGTATATAACAATTAGTATGTATAATTAGTATGAGTTTGTTATTTTACCTTTCCACGAGACTCTTCACTCATTCATGGTGAACCTGTAATTGCGTACAAAGGATTCGTCAGACTATTTTTCTTAACAGATATTGGTTGCTTTTCCCCTGTGAGGGTTAGTAGTTTTTTTTTTCTTTTCTATTTGCCAGATGAAAGTCCTTTTTTTTTTTCATTTAATCAAATAAATATCTTTGTTGTAGATGACCTGCATAGGATGTTGAATACAAGGATTACTGTAGCCTATGAACAGTGTCTGAAAGTCAGGAATTTTTTCCTGTAGCATGTATATGTCTCTAAATATTGTAATAGATTGTTTATAGATTTAAGAATTCTTTTTACAAGAACATTCTGCTTTTCATTGAGGGCATAATATTTAAGTTTCATGTATTAGGATTTAGAATTCATAACAAGTGTTTTTGATATGTGGAATACTGTTAAAAATGCAGGAACTGGGTCATACTTATGATATGCCCCCTAAAAATCTCAGGAGGAATCCTAGAAACTACATTTTTTAAATACACTTCCTAAGCTATTCTCTCAGGCACTGGCTTAGTGAAAAATTGGAGTGATGTAAGGAAATCATCTGATAATAAACTTATTTCGAACTTTTAACATTTTCCAGTCATCCTTGTACCTTTTTTATCTGGATGAATGGCATATATAGTATATGTGTATAAATGCTCATTTTAATAATGTTAATTGTATAGCAAATAATAGTCTTTATATAATTGATTTGTTTGTTGCAGTTTTCTTTTTGTTTCCTAATTCATTCATAAAAATGGTAGACTGATAATTTGTGAGCTTGCTCATTCATTAGCATTGAGATTCTGGTAGAGTTCTTTTGTCCTAAGTGGAAAGAATACAACATGAGTTGAATTCTTCTGTGGTGGGCATTGAAAGGGTTCTTTAGCTACCTGACTCACTCACTTGCGAGGAATGACACGAGAACTCCGTCAGCGTGGTTTTATTCCCTGTAAGACAGACAGACAGGATGTCTGTCTTGAAAGAGAGAGAGAGAGCGAGCTTGTGGGTGAGGAAGCATGTTTTTAAGGAGTAGGGTGTGTTTTACTATGGGGACATTGGTGGTTGGGTCTTAAGGGGTGGGGGCAACCATCTGGTTGGTGGTTGGGTATTAAAAGGAGGGGCAAAAAGGTGAGGCAAGTCCAGACAAGATTTTCAGCGGCCCATGTGCTTGGGACCGTGGGGTAAATGGAGGATAAAGTCTTACATTCCTCCCTTTTTTGTTTTATAAATTGCAGAGGACTTGGGGAGGGGGTGAAAGTCAGTCTTCAGTAACTGCTTCCTGCTGATTAGGGGCGAAGAAGTTCATTTTTGTATTGATGGGGGTGGTCCTCAGATGAGCCCTTGGTCTGAAGTGGCTATGGCGTGTTCCAGGACTCAGGCTTCTGTCAGCACTGCGTTGTCTGCTGGCAGGATCTTTCTTCCGTTGGAAGGCGGTGGTACTCCTGCATGAGTAACTGATTGATTGTTTGGTTAGTGATTTTTGAAATTTGAGTTTGAATGAGGTTTTTTAGAAAATTAGGCAGGGAGTGAAGAGTAGGAGAAGGCAGAAAATGATAAGAGGCATGAGGAGAGGAAGTAGGATGTCTCTCAGAGTTGATCTAAGCCCATGGTCTGTGTCTCATTCCCCCTTCTACAGATAGAGACTTGAGCTGCTGCTAGGGAAAGGGGATGATGATCGCTCTGGCTGCTTCATGCTGAGAGGGGGTGCAGTAAGGGGTGCAGCTAGGTCTCCATCAATGGTTGGTCAGGAGGGCTTCGGAAGATGGAGTTTTTATCTTGGGCTCTATGGCTATCACCATTTGCAGCTTAATGGCCTCTAGGCGAGACAGAACAAATCATGTCACTAGCTTAAGCAGCAACATCTGGAGTTGGATTTTCTATTCTGGAAGAACAGACTTGACAAGGAGATTAAAGAATGCATGGCTGAATATGAGGACTAGAAATAGTAAATTTCTAATTGAGAATCATAGCCAGATATCTTGGGGAAACTAGAATTCTGGATCTAGTCTATGTACTAATGACTAGTATTAGGAGTTAATATAAATAAGGCTGCATTATTGAAACAATACTTTTCTCTAAGATCACCCTCATTTTTATTAGAAGTAACCAGATTAAGAAAATAATTAACACTTGGCTTGATTATTTGCGTAAGTGCAGCAAGAAGAGCAATTGATTACATAGGCTCTTTTAAATGTGCTTTGCTGGAACTTTTTATAAGGAACTTCAGATTGGACTTTTAAAGGCCTCTCAAGGCTAGAAAGCCAAGCCAGACTTGCCATCAGGTTTGGCCTGCAGTACCTGTAGATTTGGGTGAATTCCTCTCTTCTTGAGGTCCCCAAGACATTCTGAGGTTCCTGCACCTGCCAGGAAGTGACCTTCTTTACTCACCTGGTAAGATTGCTGGGAATCCTGTAAGCAAGGTACCAGGCCAGTTCCTCCAAGGGGCTCTGTTGGCTTTATAAAGTCAACTTCAGTTCCTTAAAGCTGTCTGTTCATGAGTTTTATGCACGTGTTTTTAATTGGTCCTCTTACAAGGAAAGCAGATTCTTATTGAACTTATGCAAATAAATATACTGCTATGAAATATAAAAGTAGCCACTGAGAGTTGTTAAATTCCGGAGGGATCAGGTAGAGAGAAAGATAAATGTTTCAATTCTGCTTATAAAGGTATTGTCATTTACTAAACTTGTCAGCCTAAGAGAAAAAGCTTAAAACACTTTATCAGTAACATTTGAAACAAAAAGCCACAAAATCATCTTCCTAAGTTTACTTAATCCTATGTAATACCTGTTCTGCTGAAATCTAGTTCTTTACTAGTTTAGGAGTAATAAAACAGTGACTATAAATGACAAAAGACTTACAAATGACAATGGCCAAAGATCTGATGAGAGCTTATTATAAGACAGTTGACGTAAAGAAATTTGGATATTTCTGCAACACAAAACATTTAGTAACAAAGTTAGTGCTTTCCAGGTAATTAAGCAGGTGATTATATATCAGATAAAGAAGCTAATTTAGCCAAATACTTTCCCAATGAGAAAAAAATTCCTCTGACATGTTCCAGGGGCCCTCTGGAAAATATCAGAGTTAACTAGAGGTAAATGGACTTTTTTGAATTTGATTTTCTGAAGTTTTCAGAACAAAGTTTCTTTGGCACTTGCTTAAATAGGACTATAGGTTGCCATGGAGCAATACTTATCCATTTAACTAGAATGACAACAAAACCTTAAAGGCAAATATAAAAGGTTACAGTTGTTAGCAAAGTTTAGCTTTTAGTCTTTTTAATACTAAGATCTCATTTTCTTAAATACCCAGACAATTCATTGAGACTTTAAGCATGAGAAACTTTGATAAAACAATTAGAGAACCCTTTGCAACTTTTCAACATTAAGAGCAGACTAATCAGTTTAAGAAAACTTTGTCTTTAACTGAAAACAAAATTCTAATTTTTCTGTGTACTTGATATCAAGACTCATTTGCTTTAATTTTACATAGCACGACCATGTCAATTTTTCCACAAACTTTCTACAACTTTCTTTTTACATTCACTGTTCTCCCTCTTTAAATAAACAGCTATACGAACAGTAAACCTTCTTTTACCCTAAATAAAATGAATCTCCATTCCTTATACCTTCTCTTGTTAAAACACATATCTTTTCTAGCAAGCAGAGATGTTTTCTTTATTATTTTTAATAGTTTTAATTAGAACTTAAAACCATTAGGAACTTTAACTTTCAATGAACACTGAAAATAGGCTATGGTAAACTGTAACACCAGCATTCCTTAGATTGATACATTTATGAATATATTTTATCATTTCTGAAAATGTGCCTTATAGCACAATTTTTTACTAAGCACAAAACATCTTCATATAACTTAGTAAAACTCTAAAACATCTTCATATAACTTAGCAAAACTCTTAAGAATTTTGGTTACCACAAAATTCTTAGGCTGTTTGCAGATATATACACTGTTATATATTAATATACTATTATTATTATTAAGATATTCATTTGTTACACTTGTTTACACACTTTAGCAATTATGCTAGATTACTTATAAAACTTTTATTAGACATTAGACAAAGTCAAGCCTTTCTTTAAGTATCTTTTTGAAAGATTTAACAGATAACATCAACTTAAACAATTTTAAATAAACTTAGGTAGGTGATAATTATAAGGACATGTCCGTTTCAGTTAAATTTAAATTAGCATTAATGCTTAATATTTTTATTAGAATTTTCTGGAAGGTTTAGAATGCCCAATTTTCACAAGCGCTTGTTTTTAAATTAATTTGTATTAATACTATCTGGAGGTAGAAAAACATTTTTCATTTACACACTTAGACAGACAAACATACAGACTGAGACATAATGATTACAGTTAGCAACACTTTTCATAAAAGAACATATATTCAAATAGATAAATTGATACAAAGATTTGAGATACTGATATCCAATTGCCTTCTTTCGTTTTAGCTTATTTGACTAAAAGTATTTCAGTCTAAAGGCGAGCAGTTTATATAACTGGGTTAAGGTTTAGGTGGCCCCAGGCTAACAGGGCTGATGAAGGCTCTGAACTGATAGGGACTTGTGTGTGCCCAGGGGGCTGGAAGTTGAGGGGTCGGCCTGGAAGGGAGTAGGGAGGCAATGTTGCTAGGGGTGCATGTAGCAAAGGAAATGGAGGGATCTTCTAGAAAGGTGACTTGCAGGGCTAGGATCCGGCTAGGGGGAAGTGTTTTCAGACTTTCGTATGTTAAGAGTTCTGACAGGCGGTGGGGTGAAAGAATGGTGGTGGCTGTGCCAAAGGTGAGCTTTCCTGCCTCTTGGTGAAGAGTAGCTGCAGCTGCTAAGGCGCGGAGGCATGGTGCCCATCCGCGGGTGGTGGTATCTAATTGCTTTGAGAGATATGCTACAGGGGCAGGTATGGACAGTGTGGTCTGGCAAAGGACTCCCAAGGGTGAACACATGGGTTTCATTAACATATAGGAGGAAGGGTTTAGAGAGATCTGGCAGGTGTAGGGCTGGGGCTCATAGGAGAGCTTTCTGCAGGGAAGAGAAGGGGCAGGTTACTGGCTGCAAAAGGGGCTCGGAGAGGGAGCCCTTTGCTGCAGCATAGAGGGGAGCTGCGAGCAATGAGAAATTGGGGATCCAGCTATGGAGAAAGTTTGCTAAGCCTAAGAAGGAAAGTATCTCTTCTTTTGTAGAGGGGACAGGGATATCGCGGATTACTTGTTTTGTGCATAGAGTTATGGCTTTTCGGCCAGGGGTCAGAAGAACACCTAAGTATGAAACTTGAGATGTGGATAACTGCACTTTTTCTGGGGAGACGCGGTAACCGCAGTCAGAGAGATGGTTTAATAGGGTGATTGTATCTTGTTGTGAGATTGCTAGGGAAGGGCTGCACAGAAGAAGATCATTGACATATTGTAAGAGGGTAGAGTGAAGGAAAGAAATATGTTAGAGGTCATGTGCTAGCACTTGGCCAAATAGGTAGGGACTGTCTCTAAAGCCTTGGGGAAGGACAGTCCATGTTAATTGGGTAGAGACACAGGATGTGGGGTCTGTCCATGTAAAAGAAAAAAGATTTTGGGAATTGGGGTGGAGAGGTATGGTAACGAAGGCATCCTTTAAGTCTATTACTGAAAAATAGGTGGTGGAGCTTGGGATGGAGGAGAGGAGAGTTATATGGGTTGGGTACTACGGGATGGATGGGGATGACTGCTTCATTTATGATTCAGAGATCTTGGAGTAGCCTGAACGTGCCGTTAGGCTTTTTCACTGCAAGTATTGGAGTGTTGAACGGGGAGTGGGTTGGCTTCAAGAAGGCTTTTTTAAACAGATTTTGGATGATTGGCTGGAGGCCGAGTTGGCTGTGCAAGGGTAGCGGGTATTGGGATTGTGATGGGAAGGAGTCTGGGTTTTTAAGACTAATCTGGACTGGGCTGCACTTAGGTAGAGATGGGTTGGTCATGTCCCAGACGGAGGCATTTACAAGGTTTGGTGGTAAGGGTGGAGCTGGAATGGGGGAGGGGGCACTCTGAAGACAGAGAAGAAGATGGACCGCTGGCGAGTCTGAGTTGAGGCAGTGTGAGGGGCGAAAGGAAATAGAAGCCCCTAGTTTGTGTAAAATGTCTCTGCCATTGAGGGGGATAGGGCAGCGTGGGATAATGAGAAATGAGTGTGTGAAAGTGGTTTGAGTTATAGTGCAAGTGAGGGGGGTGGTTGAAAAGGGCTGGTGAGGGGTGCCGCAAACTCCAATGATAGATATGCAAGAACGGGAGACGGGGCCCTTATACGAACACAGAACGGAGTAAATAGCTCCGGTGTCGATGAGGAAGGAGAGTGGGATTCCTGCCACCGTGACTGTCACCCGGGGCTCTTCGGTGGTGATGGCGGTGGCGATTCACCTGGGCCCTGCTAATCCTTGTCTGCTAAGTTGAAGATAGCAGCTGGGGACGGAGCAGAGTCAACTGGCCGTGTGCTTCTCTGGGCACTGGGACACTCAACTGCCCAATGTCCAAGGAGGTGGCACTTGGGACAGGGCTCAGGGGGCTTTCTCAGGTTGGGGCAAGCTCCTGCCCAATGGCCTACTTGGTGGCATCTGTAGCATGAGGGCTCTCTCTGGTTGGGGCAAGCTTTTGCCCAATGGCCTGCTTGGCCACACTTGAAGCATGGTTTTGGTGAGGCTGTCTTCTCAGGCCCTTGGGAGTTGACAGTCATGGGAGGAAAGGCTTTAGCCATCATTTGGTGTTTCAGCTGGTATTTATGTTTTAAGGTTTTCTCATCTCTCCCATTGTACACCTTGAAGGCTATGGCTAAAACTTCAGACTGTGGAGTAAGGGACCCCCACTCGAGCTTTTTTAGTTTTGCTCTTATGTCAGGAAAACCTTGAGCAAAGAAATAAGTCATTAGGAGTTGCTGCCCGTCAGGAGTTTCTGGATCTAGATTGGTATACTGTAAGAGGGCCTGTGGGAGCCTGTCTAGGAAGGCTGAAGGGTTTTCATCCTTATCTTGAAGGACATTTTGTAATTTTTCATAATTAATGGCTTTATTGGCTGCTTTTTGGAGGCCTGCTACAAGACAGGTAGTAAACTGGTCTTGGCGAATGATATCTCGGGAGTGGTTATAGTCCCATCCTGGGTCTCTATCTGGCACAGCTTCTGGTCCCGTGGGTTGAGTGGGGTTGGTGAGGTGCATGTCATCTGCATGGGCTCTAGCCTGTTCCCAGACTCGCCTGCACTCTTTGGGCAGGAGGGTACTAGACATGATGACATGGAGTTCATGGAAGGTGAGATTGTAGGATTGGGTGAGGTACTGGAATTCTTTGGTATAGGTTTTAGGGTTTAGAAGTGTATGAGCTGAGGCGCTTCTCGATTTGCAAGAGGTCAGAAAGGGAAAAGGAAACATGTACTCTAATGACACCTTCAGTTCCTGCTACTTCCCTCAGTGGGGCTAAGAAGTGAGCTTTAGTGTGACTGGGAGTGGCAGGCGGACTGAGAGGCAAGGGGATTGAACAGGGGTTGGGGTAGGGAGAAAGCCGGGGAGGTGATATGGAAGCTGTGAAGGGAGAAGGGAGGGTCAGAGGGGTGGAGACAGGCGGCGCCCTTGAAGCTGCTGATCCTTGGCCTGTTGAGCCATAAGGAGGGGGCTCATCTGCAGGATCTGGGTCTAGGGAGGAAGAGGGAGCTGGGTCTAGGGAAGAAGAGGGAGTCTTCGGAGGGTTTGAAAGGATGGCAAGGATATGCTTGGGGTGGATAGAGTTACATAGAGAAGGCTTGTTTTGAAGACAGAAAAAAGCTTGAACATAGGGAATTTCCTTCCATTTGCCTGAACGCTCACAGAAGTTGTGAAGATCCTGAAGGACTTTAGCGTCTAAGGATCCATATTGAGGCCAAATTGTTTTATTGTCTAAAGGATATTGGGGCCAAATCTGGCTGCAGAGCCGAATTAACTTGGAGGGCTTTAGATCTGGATGTAGATGAAGAGCTTTGAAATTGTCTAGGAGGCAGCTGAGTGGGGAATCGGCAGGGATGGAGGGGCATGCTTCCATTGTGAGTCTTTCGTGGAGTTGCTGCAGCACACCCCAGGCGTCCCTAGGGGGCTCAGAACTCCAAAGAGTAGCCCAACTCCAAGTGAAGGGTCGTCACCTCTGTCACTGGAGGGGCACGCTTGCCCTATAAACAAGCAACAGGTGCCTAGCGCTAGGACTTTTCGGCTGTGAGCCCAGCTGTGAGACAATGGAACAGAAGAGTCACAATGGGGGCAGTCTCTCACCTGCTGGGGATGAGAGAAACTGGACTGGGAGTGACTAGGGGCACAGTCGTAGCCAATGAAGGCCGTGACTGGGGGCGGTCCCCCGCCTGTGGTAGGCCAGGAGGGTGCCGGACACTCAACGGTCAGCCCTTAGGTGCTCATAGAGGCGTTTTAGTCACTTGATGGGGGAGGGTGGCTTACCTCTCCTTTGGCACGGGTGGTGCATGCTGGAGAAGCGTTCAGGAAGACGGAGGGCACTGAGGAGCCCCCGTGTTCCGAGGGGCCGGGCGCTATCGGATTCCCGGTGCAGCTCGAATTCCTAGGGAAGAGCAGGGGCAGAAACACCAATGAAAGGGTTCTTTAGCTCCCAGACTCACTCGCTCGCAAGGAAGGACACGAGAACTCCGTCAGCGTGGTTTTATTCCCTGTAAGACAGACAGACAGGATCGCTATCTCGAAAGAGAGAGAGAGAGAGAGAGAGCTTGTGGGTGAGGAAGCACGTTTTTAAGGAGAAGGCTGTGTTTTACTATGGGGGGACGTTGGTGATTGGGTCTTAAGGGGTGGGGTGAAATGTTTAGAGATAAGGTGAGGCAAGTCCAGACATGATTTTCACCGGCCCATGTGCTTGGGGCCATGGGATAAATGGAGGATAAAGTCTTACAGGCATTGTCCTATGTGCTTTGTCATAGCAGACCTATGAGATAGTTACCATTATTGCCCCGTTTTATATCAAGGAAACTGAAGTACAGAAAGGTTAATAGTTAACTTGCTTAAGTTCACACAGCTAGTAAAGAGGAGCCAGGATTCAAACAGGTTGTTCGATTACTTAGTCTGTGCTATTAACTATTTCATGGTACTTATTATATAATAGAGGTAATAATAATAATAATAATAATAATAATACCTATTTCATAGGGATTGTGTTTTAAATAAATCCACATAATGCACTCAGCACAATACTTGGCCCATATCAAGAATTCACAGTAAATGTTACTGTAATGAAAATGTCGAGTAGAGAGTTTACGTTCTCTGACTTGACATATATAAAAATATGGCAATACTTTATGGCACTTTGGAGTAAACAGGGGAAGCTGTTTAAAGCTGGAAGGTGTTTGGGACTGAAAGGATCAGTTTGTGAGGATGCCTAACACCAATTTGGAGTGAACTAAATCACCCAAAGCTTCAACTAGTAAGTGGCAAATCTGAATTAGAGCTCAGGTTTATCTAAATCCCAAACTGTCTCATAACTGTTCCATAATTTCTCCTAGAAATTCTATTAAGTATGTTTAAACATGCAAATAAACTCTTCCAATCTCTGAAATTTAGCATGAATGCAACTAGTAGGGAGCAAAAGGCTATTGTGTCATTTAGGTTAATTGCTTTCTTAATAATACATAAGCTTTACTCCATGCATGATTCACATAAGTGTCACACCAAAAACATACATTTATAGTTGTTGCATTCTCAATTTTGTAGCACTTGAGACCAGCTGAAAACATAAATTTTAAGTGTTTAATTCTATTAAATAATTTTCATTGGCATTTTAGGCATAAGCTTATATTAAGTTTTTTTGGATATAAAAATGGAAATCCAATTCAAATTAGTTTATTGGCTTTTATGATTCAGTACAACTTTATCCAGGAGCCTGAACAATTCAGTTAGGTCTCATTCTGCCATGGCATGCTTTATATTGTCTTGGCCTCTGTTATCTTCACTCATAGATATGCTTTCCTCATATATATCAAAGATGAGCAGTGGCAGCTTTAGGCTCATAATCATCTTCCAGCTAGTGATCAGAGTGAAAAAGTTGTTATTTGGTAGTTTCAATAGAAAAATTGGGAGTTATCTGATATGTTTCTCCCCAGATATGTTGTGGGCAGGTAAATGATTATGAGCTTATGTAATAAGATCATTTAAAAGGGTTCTAATCTTTCTGAACACATCAGAATTCTTTGTATCCATTGTTATTTATTTTTTACATAAAACAAGGCTTAACTGTATTTCTTGCTTTCAGCTGTATCAGTTGGAGTAGTTACCATAAGAATCTGTTAGCCAGCAGTGATTATGAAGGCACAGTCATTCTATGGGATGGATTCACAGGACAGAGGTCAAAGGTCTATCAGGTAGATAAAGATACTAATTATTTGTTTTAAGAATCACTTCTTTATTCTCTCTTCTAAATAATTATAGAGCTTCATGTGCTATATAATTACAAATTTAAAGTCATATACAGCATTTGTTATACCTAACGTAATACCAAATAATGCTTTTCTGAAACATCTCTTAAGACTTTTGCATTTGAAGACTGTATCAAATCAATTTCCAAAAGCAATAATTTTAGTAATTGTATGTGTAAAAAGTTTGGGAACTACTTTGCATCTCATTTGTCTTCACAGCCTGTTCTGTCTCCCTCCCATTATATCAGTAAATTAGTATCAAGTGTTTTTTCTTTTTTCCTTTCTATATATTCTGTCTGAGACTTCTTTGTCTTCCTTCTACATGCAGGAGCATGAAAAGAGGTGTTGGAGTGTTGACTTTAATCTGATGGATCCTAAACTCTTGGCTTCAGGTTCTGATGATGCAAAAGGTACTGCTTGATTCTCCCTCAATACCTTCCTTACCCCCAGCTTAATTCCTTTCAGTGACAGAGATGCAGATATTTATTGAAACTCCAAGCAGTCCTTTGTGATTAATGACTATTACAGAAGTAATCTAAGCACAAAAGTCTGTATCTCTTTTGGAGTGAAAGAAAAATGAATACACTGCATTTTCATTTTAATGATGTTTTCTGATTCATGTTACATGGTGACATTTTTAAAACTAATTCCTTTATATATCCCATCAAATGAACTTTTTCTTGCTGAACTAATTTAGATATCTCTTTATTCTGAATTATACAATTTCCAGTGTATACGAAAGTACTAAAATTATTAAATTTCCATAGTACACTAAAATCTTTAAACAAAGCTTATCATATTTCAAGACAAAGATTCTATATCACTTTCTGGTAATTAAATTGACTTCTAGTTTTTCTTGTATAACCAACTTTAGTATTCATTCTTTTCTGTTATCCTTACTGTCCTATTTTGTCCTAGTTCTTCTCACCATTAGATTTATAAAGCCTGTTAACAGGTTTCTTTTATATTAGAGTTAGTAGCCTTAATTTCTTCACCCTTCCCTCCTTTTGTATGTGTAACTTTTCCATACTAGTGGTTTGATAGACAAGGATAGCTCTAGTGTTGAGATCTACTTCGCAGTGACAGAGCAGGACCTATGCTGTAGGGAAATAAACATGACTGGACTGCCCCCAAAAGTTTTGAATCAAAAAGTTATAAGTTGTTGAAGTGCAGTGTATATAGATTGGAATACCTCCCTTCTCTATTGTTTTAAGAAATTTTCCTTGAATTTCTGAATTATTTAGAGTGTCATGTTACAACTGACTAATTAATGTTAAATGTTCCTTTTCATAATAATATACTGGGGATGGATAGCCTTCATTGAGTTGAGTACTTGTAGTTTTGTACTGAAGACTAACATTTGTTCAAAGGTGGTAACTGGTAAGTTTTCATCAGGAAAAGAGAAGTCATTATAAGCAATTTAAGTAGAGAGTGATTTAAAAAATATTTTTTCGTTTTAAATTGTATTGAAATATGCATAAAATTAACCATTTTTAAATGTATTGTTTGGTGGCATTAAGAACACTCACATTGTTGTGCAGCCTTCACCACCATGAATCCAAAGAACTTTTCTTACATTGCAAAACTGGAACTCTACCAGTAAAACGTAACACCCCATTTCTCCTTTGCTTGCCCTTGGAAGTCACCTTTGTCTTTTATTGTTTCTGTGAAATTAACTACCTAATTTGAATGGAGTCATAGAGTATTTGCCTTTTGTGATTGGTGTATTTCACTTAGCATAATGTCTTCAAGTTATACCCATGTTGTAGCATGGGTCAGAATTTTCTCTTATAAGGAATATAAGAAATATAATAGAAAATAATTCTCTGTTGTATGAATATACCACTTTTGTTTATCCATTAATTTGTTGATAGACAGACAGGTTGTTCCTATCTTTTGGCTATTGTGAATACTGCTACTTGAACATGAATGACAAAATACCTCTTTAAAAAAAGTCCCTGCTTTCAATTCTGGTATATACTATGAAATAGAATTGCTGGATCATACAGTACTTATTTGTTTAATTTTTTAAACTGCCCTTCTCTTTTCCACAGAGGCTACACCATTTCACATTTCCACAAGTAGTGCCTGAATATTCTGATTTTTCTATATCATTGCCAATAGCTGTTCTTTTCTTTTTTTAATAATAATGCTTTTAATGGGTGCGAAGTGGTATCTTACTGTGATTTTTGCTTTGCATATCCCTAATGACTGTATATTGAGCATCTGTTCATGTGCTTATTGTCCATTTGAACATCTTTGGAGAAATGTCTATTTCAGTCCTATGCCCATTTTTTAATGGAATGTTTTTTTTTTTGGTTGAATTGTAGTTCTTTATATATTCTGGGTGTTAATCCCTTATCAGATAATGTGATTTGTTGATAGTGTGCTTTGGTGCACAAAGTTTTCTCATACTGATCAAGTCCAGACTGTCTTTTTCCTTTAATTGTCTGTGCCTTTGGTGTCATTGGATGACAGTGTCATCCAGGAAGCCATTGTCAATCCGATGTAATGAACCCTGCCGTGTGTTTTCTTCTAAGAGTTTGTATAGTTTTAACTCTTACGTTTATATCTTTGACCCATTTTGAAGTCACTTATATATTTGACGTAAAATAAGGGACTGACTTCACTCTTTTGCTTGTGGATATCCAGTTTTCCTAGCACCACTTGTTGAAAAGATAATGCTTTCCCCACTGAAAGTCTTGGCACCTTTGTCAAGAATCATTTGATTATATCTGCGAGGGTTTATTTCTGGAGATTGTTCTCTTCCATTGATCTGTATGTCTGTCTTTATGCCACTACTTCCCTGTTTTAATTACTATGGCTTTTGTTTTGCAATCTGGAAGCATGAGTCCTCCATCTTTTTCAAGATTATTTGGCAATATTTGGGGTCTACTAAGATTCCATATGAATTTTAGAGTGGATTTTATTTTATTATTTCTTTTCTCCTTACTTTGAATTTAATTCCACCCACCCCCCACCAAATTTTCTGAGTTGAAAACTTAAGATTATTGATTTTAGATATTTTTTCTTTGCTAATACATGAATTCATTGCTATAAATTTCCCCTTATGTGCTGCATCCCACAAATTTTGACAAGTCGTATTTTCATTTTCATTTAGTTCAAAATATTTTTTACTTTCTCTTGAGATTTATTTGATTTATATTATTTAGAAGAGTATTAATCTCCAGGTGTTTTGGCATTTTCCAGCTATCTTTCTGTTACTGATTTCTAGTTTAATTCCACTGTAAGTCTGAGTGATACATTGTATGATTTCTCTTCTTTTAACTTGTTAAAGTATGTTTTATGGCCCAGGATGTGGTCTGTATTGGTGACTGTCCAGGTGAGTTTGAGAAGAATGTGTATTCTGTTGTTGTATAAAGTAGTCTGTAATTAATTATATTCAGTTGATTGATGGTGCTTTGAGTTAAAAAAATGTCCTCACTGATTTTCTGCCTGCTGAATCTGTCCATTTCTGATAGAGGGTTGTATATTTTTTAGACTCTCCATCAATTTGTATGTTTCTTCTTTTACTGTACCACATATTCTTGATTTGTAGCTTTATAGTAAGTCTTGAGATCAAGTACTAGGAGTCCTTCATCTTTGTTCTTGAAGATGATTTAATTTTTTACTTTGCTTTTCCATGTATGTTTTAGAATCAAGTTGCTACTGTCTACAGAAAATCCTCCTGGGATTTTGATTGAGATAGAACTGAATCTATAGATCAATTTGGGAAGAATTCATATATTAATATATTGAGACTTCTATTCCATGAACATGGTTTATCTTTCCATATTTAGGCCTTTTAAAATCTATCATAATTGTATATTTTTTAGCATGTAGATCTTGCACATTGTTACAACTAAGTAGTTTATATATTTTGTGGAATTGAAATGCCATTTAAAACATTAATATTCTTTCTTTTTTTGCTAGCTTATAGAAAAACAATTGATTTTTAAATATAAATCAATAGCCTTGCTAAAGTCACCCTTATCTTTGGAGATTCCTTGGGCCTCTCGTATAGGCAAAATTTCCAAATGCATTTAATCTCATCTCAGAAGTATTAATTAGTGTTACTTAAATGTATTTATCACTTCTTAACTGTTTGTGACTTAGAAAATATTGTCTTTGTGATAATTTTATAGTAAGAGAATATTTTTAATTGCTTAATGTATTTCATACAAATATATTTAACATATATTTTGTATTTAGTAAATTTTTAAATTACTTGTTGATAGAAATTATCTTTTCATTGCATAATTAAATACTACATTCTTACAAATGGTATTTTTCCTATTCATACTGTGTGTTTTAAAAATAGTTTACTTCCAAATATATATGCACATATTTGCATGTTAAAGAACCATTGATATGTAGCAAGCTAACTAGGAAGAATTTCATGAGCCAGTTACAACTTCTTATAGAGAAATATATTTTCTTTTTAAATACTTAACATAGGAATCATTTGCAATAAATACTATTTTTTTGGATTAGAAAAATCACATTCTTTAAAGGTTTTTTTCTCTAAGAGTTTGAAGAATTTAGGCTTTAGGACATTAGTAGTTAAAGGTATTTAATAATTCCAAATTTTCATAGTTGTGTATATTAAAAGTGTAAAAGTAATGAACTTGAAATCTTGGTAAATTTTAAAAATTAATTTTATTTAGCTCATATTGAGTTAAATACTTCCACCTCTTTTAAATCAGATGACTAAAAAAATCAACTGCAGCGTAATAAAAAAAATAGCATTATGATAGCAGTTACCTTTCCTATAAGGTACCTTTCCAACTTTACTAAGTATAATATCTCCTGGATTCCACTGAAATTAAAAGGTTTCTGTTGCACAGCATCCCAGACGGCTCCAGTGATCTACATCTTCTGGTATTGCCACACTTCTTTAGTTCCTCCCCATTGCTCCAGTCTGTGTGTAACTGGTGGAATACTACAGAAGTGAAGTTATGTCTCTTCTGAAATTAGGTTATAAAAAACATCACAGTCTCTATCTTCATCATTTTCTTTCCAGTCACTTGGTTTGGGAGAAACTGTCTGTGTTGTCACAAGCTAAAATAGTGGGGAACTGAATCCATAAGCCAAGAGCCCTGTTGAGTGAGCTTTGAAGTGGATCCTCCAGCTCAGCTTAACTGTGACCTCTGAGCCTTGAGATTCTAAGCCAAAACCACCCGGCCAAACTGTTTGGAGATTCCTGACCCTCAGAAACTGTGTGACATAGTAAACTTAGTTGTTTTAAGTTGCTAAGTTTTGGGGCAATTTACTGTACAACAATTGCTAACTAATTCAAGTCCTGTTTTCTCTATTTGATCAAGTTTAAAAGAAAAATTTATATTTGGTAATCAATATTGTCAAAGTATACTGCTCTGTGTTAAATCTATACTTTTTATAGATTTATAAAATAATGCTGATGTCCCTCAGGTTTATGGTAATTTTTGGTGAAACAGCACCACCCCCTTTTACTCATTCTGTTTTCTGTGATATCTAAACAGTAATTCAGAAGTGGGTCCAGGAGTATCAGACAATCAGGCATTTTCATACTTACACATCCTTTCTAAAGACACTGTATCAAACTCCTGTGCCTGTTTCCTTTTTCTTTTACAATGAATGCTTTCTTAGGAAGCTTTGGAACAAATAGACTTGCAGTGGGCTCTGTCTGAGAAGCTCAGAAACATAAATACTGCATATTGGAATTGGTGCAAATGTTGTTACAGATATGCAACTGTTTTTGGAAAAAATAATTTTAAACTTGGAAGCTGTTTAACCCAAATTTTAAAGATTAGTAGATGATAAAGTTTACCCATTCTCTAGGGTATTTGGATTTTTAAAAATTCAGTGTTACTTAATGGGATTTAAGATTCAGATGATACCTAAAAAAAAGCCTTTTCTTTACCTATTAATAAGCAAACTTGTAATGAAACACTTAGTTTTAAATAACATTCATTTCCAAAAACCAGCTGGATAGTATTCAGAATAAGTTTGTTTTCATTTTTAGCCTCTTAAATTGCAACATGATTTTTCTAGCCATCATTATTTTGACTTTTTAGATTATCAAGGAAATTATCTGTAAATAAGTGCAATGTGTCTTGTTTGATTCAGTTGTCTTGGCTTTTCCTTAAGGAAGATACATTCTTTTAAATTTACTTTTTCTTACAAAAGGGAGTTTTTACAATAAATGTTGAAATTGTAATTTTAGAAGTTAAGTTCTTACTGTTATCCTTTTAAGGAGAATGTAACAGTAGGTATTCCTATTAATTTATGTACTGTCTCATTTTGAGGACCATCTCATTTATATTTGTCTTAGACATTTCCTTCCAAATCTTTTGTTGATTTCTTCTATACTTTTGATGCCGGGGTTCTTGTTCATGAAGCCGAAGAATAAGCTTCACAAACACTTAAGGTAGGAGAGCAAGGTACAGGCTTTTATTTAGAGATACAGTGAAAGGACAGAGCTCCTGGCTCATGCCAAGAGGGGACAAGAGAGTCCCGGGGTGGTGTGTTGTCTAGGGGTTTTATAGGCAGATGAGGATTTTTCGAGAACATGAAAAAAATGCTTAGGGGTGTGGACCTGCGAAGTGGTGTCTGAACACCCAGAATTAACTGAACACAAGGAATTTGCTGCCCTGATCTCTCTCCAGGATACTGGTGTCTTGGTCTAGGAGCATATCAAAAGGTGGCCTGCCCAGCCCCCAAGGTGGGCTGAAGTATTGTCTGTTTGCTAAAGAGTAAGTTAAGAATCTTGCTTCTTAAACTTCCTGGGTGTTAAAATGCAATCTTATCTTTAAGGTGGAATCCTTCCTGCCTTTTACTATGTTGTTTACAGCTGGGTCTGCATGTTAAATTAGTTGCCCAGTTTGTAAAATCATCCCATCAGATCTGAAAGAGGAAAGACAGCTCATAGGCCTGGGCCTTTTAGCATGCTAAAGTGAATCTTACACATGATTACAAATGATTAGCATAATAAAAACATGTGCTACTCTTCTTTATCTGGGGAACATTAACTGATCTTACTGAAGAATGACCCTAGAGTTTAATGTTTAACACAGAGTTTTGGTAGGGAGTTTCCTTGCATGTAGTTACATTGCTCTGACTGCAAATATTCTGCCTTGCTTTTTCCAGAGGCCCTCACCCTATTCTGTCTAAGCCCATGGTCCCTGTCTCACTTTCTCCAAAGATTAAACTATTTTACCTTTTGATCTGTGATGCCATCTTAGGATATTGAGTTGATTTTAATGTTACTTCATCATATCTTACATTTGTTTCCTAGGGCTGCCATAAGTGTACCACAAGCTGGCTGGCTTCCTCAACAGAAATCTATCCTCTGACAATACCGGAGGGTAGAAGCCTAGAATCTTGGTAATGGCAGGGCCATGCTACTCCAGAAGGCTGTAAGGAGCAATCCCTTATTGCCGTGTTCCTAGCTCGTGGTGGTTAGTTACAGGCCTTGGCATTTCTGGACTTGTAGGTGCATCCAATTTCTGCCTCTGTTGATACATGGCCTTGTTCATTCTGACTCTGAATCCAAGTCTCCATCTTCTTTTAAAGATAAGTCATTGGATTTAGGGCCAGTCCTAATCCAATATGACTTCATCTAATTTGATTACATCTGCAAAGACCCCATTCCCAAACAAGATGACATTCTCAGGTATCTGGGTTAGGACTTCAACATAGTTATGGGGGGAGCACAACCCATAGCATCTGTTGTGTGTAGTAACCAATAACTTAACCAAGTATTTTTTATTCTTTATTTTTATCTTTTCCATGTATATATACACACACACACACACACACACAGTATCTTTATAGTATTTTAAGTTTTAGTTACCCTTATAGCTCAGACAGTAATGTTGAATTCTCATATATATTGAAAATTATAATCATTGTGGTTACCATTGTGACTTACTTTTAAAATATTAATGATTACTCCATTGAGAAAATTACCCAAGTAAATAAAAAAAGGACTACTTGTCACTGTATTAGTTCTTGTTCATTTTTGTGCTCACGTATAATTAATTATCATAAAACACTGATACATAACCCTTGTTGGTAAAGGTTCCTAGTGATTAGTGGTGGGGTTAAGGGAACAATAAATGTTTTATAAATGTTTGTTGAGGATTAACTTTAGCTAGCTAGGCTTTTAGGGTATAGTTCTACAACTTGATATTGTAATCTACACTATGTTTGACATGCAGATTTTTAATGACAGCTAGCTGTCTCATCTCAGAATTATATATCTTATTTGTCTGAACAATAATATATTGGTTGAAATAGCACATGATTCCTTTTGGAAAATGACATGAAATAAATCAAATATTGCTATTGAAAAACTCTTATTTTATTTTAATAAGTGTCTTCTTTTTCTCTGGTAAGGCCAATTAGATTCATCAGGTTTTAAATAACTTCTTTTAATTAATTTTTATTCAGAGATTACACATAAATTCTCTACCCTTCTGAAATAACCATTCACAGAAGATAAATTATCTCATTTACATGGAGAAACTACTCTTATTGAATACCATTTCATAGAAGTGGTAGTTGGAACCATTTTTACCTTTTTCACTCCTATTTACAGATTACTGTAGTTGTATTCCCAAAAAGATTATAAAATTTTACCATACCTTCATCCTAATATTAGTTTTCAACCCCAAATGCACATTTTTAATTACACAGAGAGCTTTAAAAAAAAAAAACACCAACCCCAGAAATCCATCTGTGTATTGTCTTGGATGACCCATTGGGACCCACTGAAGATTTGACAGGAAGATTTGACAAGAAGATTTTTACTGTTGTTATTGTTAATGTTAGTTACTGGTTCTAATATGCAACTAGGATTGTAACCCATATCCCGAAAATCTATTTTAAATATATATTCCATACTAAGACATTTTCATTTAAAAATTATATGGTAGTTGCTTTTGGTACCTTACAGGACAACAGCTCACCTTTCTATAGCTTTCAGATCTGAACTGCTCTGATCAGTCAGCTTTCTGTCCCCTAATCATGATAGATCTCAATATATACCATTGGAATGGACTAAATATCAAATATTAAAACAAAAAATGTAAAGTTTAACTGAAAAATTCTGTAATCTATTACTTTGAACATATCTGTATAACTAAGTTCCTACATAAAATTATAAAAGTATGGAATTCTTAATTGAAAGGTAAAATAAGAACTTCTCCCAGGTATTTTAAATGACATTTGTATTCTGATATTTACCATACATACATATGAAAGTGTGTGTTTGTGACTCTCAAAAGTGTCTCGAGTTGGAAAATAAATCATATAGTCACCCTACTCATAAACACACACACAGTTGAAAGAATTCTATAGTGAATACATGTGTATTTCTATATTACTTTTTTTACCCCTTTCTTTTATCCCTTAGTTGTGGGATCATGTTACTTTTCAGTATGTATTTGTTGATTACCTGTGTTGTTTTCTGACTTTGAAACTAAGCTCTCCTGATTTCTACATACTGTTCTATTGCTCAGTCATTCAATTTAAACATTTTTGATGCTAGTATATCAAAGTGCTCTAGATGAGCAAGAAAAGACAGTTGTAGCAACAAGCAAATTTTCTAGGTTACAGAAACATTTGCTAATATATTGTTTATTTCTTTTCATTTTTGTTGTCCTTTACTCTTAGTGAAGCTGTGGTCTACCAACCTAGACAACTCAGTGGCAAGCATTGAGGCGAAGGCTAACGTGTGCTGTGTTAAATTCAGCCCCTCTTCTAGATACCATTTGGCTTTCGGCTGTGCAGGTAAGTAAGTAATAAAAGCAGATTTGTCTTTGCTGGTGGTTGAGTATCATGACTAGGATAGAAGAGCATTTGAAAACAGGTAATTTTCTTTGTAAGTTTAAATTTTGTTCTAATTACTAGACTAAATTAGAAGAATGCAGTATGCCATCATTAATCATTTATTGCTGTGCCTTAATTGCAGTATTCTGTCTCCCGTATTTAATACATAGAGATGGGGTTGTTGATTATATTTGTTGTGCTTGTAAGTCTTTGTATGCATGAACATGCTTACTTTTTCACAAGCTTAGGTCACCATGATGTTTAAAGAATTAAGCTATATTGTATAGAATCCTTTTTTTTTTAATTATTAAAGGAAACCTATTCATTCCTTCAATGATTGTTTATTGAGTGCCTACTGTGAGGCACAAAGCACCTGTAGGGGCGATGAATAGTACAAAATAAAGTCATGTATCATGGAGTGCATGGTAATATAGTAAGTACTCAAAAAATGTTAACTATTATTATCACAGCAAAGAATTTTTTGTTAAAGTATTGGCTATGGTGACCTGGGTTTGCCTAGGGCAGTCCTTATAATTGCTGTACCATCACAATCACTATTACTGCATTCTTTAATTCGCCAAGTGTTATGGGTTGGAAGATAATTCATATGGTCACCTTACTCTTAATTCCTTTTGTCTTCTGTATCTGTTTTCCTCGTCGAATATTTACTGCAACAGTAAACATCTGTAATTTAACTTCTGCATTGTGAAATCTCTTTGATTCTTTTTTATCAATAATCTGTTTTTCCTGTAAGTTAGGACCATATTATAAATGTAATATCACCCTTTAAAAAGGGAAAGCACAATTTAAACCCTAATTTGTCATTACTTCTTTTCTTATCTCAATTTATTATTTATTTCAGTTTGATACTGACATAATTTCATAGTTAAATTACAGTAGGGTATGGTCTAACATATATATGGGGGTAGAAATCTCTTTCCATTAATATGGAATTTTTTTTTCCATGATGAAGTGCTATTCTTTTTAATTTGAACCTACTGTTCTCTTAGTTAAATTCCTGTTTTGACTAGAAATGTGGCCTTGGGCAAGTTGATTAACTTCTCTCCCCAAGGTCCTTATCTTCAAAATAGAGTAGCCCTTTGGGGCTATTAAGAGAATTGTGAAAGGAAGATGTTATGTGTAAAGCTCTTACAATGTGGTGCCCAATAGTTGTTCAGTTTTATTTTAATTATTAATATTTTATCATGCATTTAACTAAAATTGTTTATTGATTTTTAATGTTAGAGTCTATTTTATAAACACTCATTAACCATTGGCCATCATTTATGAATAGAACTTACTATCAATATTTAATATGTACAAATGCCAGGTATGATTATCTTCAGTTTCTCCTTCATATAAAAGGGAAACCTACTTTAAAAATGCTTTGGCTATCTGACAAGCATTCTGCCCCCACCATTTAAAATTTTAATACATTTCTTAATTTTTACATTTACTTTTACATGTAAGCTTTAATATTTGTGTTTTCCTAATTCTAAAATATGTTCTTTTGGGATTCTCATCTAAACTGCATTGTATTTATTTGTTAATTTTGGAACTGACATTATTAAGATAGTATGTCTTTCCACAAAGTTACATGAGGTATCTTATTTTGTATTATTTTCTTTCAGATTTTATAGTGTACTTCATTCAGGTTCTAGGCCTTTTTGGTTAATATTTTTCTATGCATGTTTTAATTTTTACTATTTTAAATAAAATATTTTTCATTTCTTATTTTTGATACTGTTCACTAAGAGTAGAGAGATTAAAAACTGTTGGTATTTTGGTATTTGTGTTATATCTGGACACCTTACAAATTTTTCTTACTAAATTTAGTGGTTTTTCAGTAAGTCTTTTGGATCATGTATTTATACTTGATTGTAGCCAGAAGTGATGGTTGTATTTCTCCTTTTCCAATGATTTATTATTCTCTTCTTACAAGGCATTGTTTATATATTAGTTACTTTGTCCCCAACTATTTGGTTTAGTTGAATGGGCTTAGGTGTTTTACTGGTTAGGGTATCTGTTTTTAGAAAATAGTCTTTATTAAATTCAAATCATTTATTTTACTGTTTCTTAAGAGTAACTTCAGTATTTATCAAGTGTCTTTTTAGCATCACTTGATCTAATCATGTCCTTTAATTTGTTGATATAGTGAACTATGCTTACACATTTTATAATATTGAATTTGTGTTTCTAGAATAAAACTTGTTTGCACATAATGTGGAATTATTTTGATAAATTACTGCATTTCATGTCTGGTATTTTTACATCTATATCCATAAATTGATCTATAGTTCTGTCTCTTTTTTAACCTTTTTAATGTCAGCGTTTCATAATTTTCAGTATACAAGTTGTGAACTTCTCTTGTTATATTTATTCATAAATATTTTATTCATTTTAGATCTATTGTAAATGAACTTCTTATCTTAATTGATTTTTAAATTGTTGCTAGTGTACAGAAATACAATCAATTTTTGCATGGATCTTGTCTGCAGTCTTGCTGCTTTTGTGTATTTTTTTCCTCATAGTTTTATTTTGGATTTCTTGGGATTTTCTACCTTGATCATATCATCTATGAATTAAAACAGTATATTTCTTCCTTTATTATGTTAAATGCCTTTTTGCTTTGTTGCATGAGCTAAAAGCTCATAAACAATGTTGAATGGAAGTGGAAGAAGGGAGTTTTCTTACCTTAGGGTAGGAAGAAAGCATTCCGTCCTTCACAATTAAATGTGACATTAGCTGTGAGTTTTCTGTAGATACCCTTTATCAGATTAAGTTTTATGCTATTCCTAGTTTGCTAAGAGTATTTATTATGAATGAGTGTTGGATTTTGTCAAATTCTTTTTCTGCCTCTATTGAGATAATCTAGGGGTTTATATCTTTTATTGTAATAATATGGGCTATTTCATTATTATTATTATTATTTTTTAATGTTAAACCAATATTCCATTCCTGGGAAAAACTCATCTTGGCCATAGTATACAATCATTTTCATATGTTGCTGGATTCAGTTTGCTAATATTTTATGTATTTTTGTGGATATTTGCCTGTAGCTTTCTTTTCTTAAGATGTTTACTGGCTTTGATAGCAAAGTACTCTTGGCCTCATAGAATGAGTTGGGATATGCTTCTTCCTTTGTTTACTGAATGAATTTATAAAGGATTAGTAATATTTCTTCTTTAAATATTTGATGGAACTTATCAGTGAAGCGCTTTGGACTTGGGCTTTGTTTTTGTGGGAAGATTAAAATGCTATGTCAGTTCCTTTACTTCTTACCCTATTCAGATTTTCTATCTCTTCTTGAAGTCATTTTTAGTAGTTACTGTCCTTCTAGGAATTTTTAAATTTAATTTTTTAAATTTGTTGGTGTACAGTTCATAACATTCTTTTATAATCCTTTTGGTTTCTGTAGTGTCAGTAGTAATGCCCTCTTTAATTCCTGACTGTTCATTTGTGACTTCTTTTCTTCTTGGTAGGTCTAGCTAAATATTTGTCAGTTTCTTCAAGGCGTGTGTGTATGGTGAGTGGGTGTGGATGGGAGGTGTTTCAGACCAGAACCCTGTATGTTTCCACTGTTCTTAATGTTATTACCGAAACTTACTTGTCGGAAGGGTTGGAGATCTATATAGATAGGCCAAGAAAGCTGTTATTTCTTTCTCGGCCTGTAGAACAAATATTGAGATAAAGATCTGTTGAAATCACGAACATGATGCCATTGCTCTAATGAAGGTGTCAGAAAATTTTCACCGTAACTGCCAGAAGGCTAGAAAGAGTACACTGGAACTCTACAGCAGAGGACCTCCTTTATAACGATGCTTGCAGCAGAAATATCCACAGCAAAATGTCCATCTTTCAGATCTTACATGAGTACATTCCATTGGTGGAATGCAATTCACATCTAGAAGCATAACTATGAGGGTATCTGAGCAATATAGTTTTTAACTTTTCGTCTTACATAGGCTATGACTCCTAAATTGGCCCTATCCAGAAAAATGTGTGTGATATGAATTAAGGACTAATTTTCCTGCCTTTGAAATAGGGGTTAGTATTAGAGCAAAGCATTAATAAAGCCAATAGTCTACTTTATTCACTGCTTTTAATTGTACCTTGTACTGACTCAAACATTCCTTTAATCAGAAGAAATACCTTTACTACTAGGAAACAGTGACTGATGTTGAATCATCATTTAGAACTGAAACATTTCTTAGAATGTAGACTATTATCAAATGGCACTCTTTAAACTGTAAAACATCATTTTCTCTTTAGCTGTACCATTTATTCTACCACTAAGAGTAGTACAGAATCATATGCTTAGTGTGGCTTATTAAATAACATTTGTGGTGATGAATTTGACATTAATAATGGGGTGTAAGTTTTAAACTTTGCTTTGGAGTTATGAGAAATAGATAATGTCTATTACAGTATGACTTCCTGTTGCACTGGCACTGTGAATTCTGCTTGGACAGTGATGCAACATGCTAATTCTAGGCTTTCCTGCCTACTTCTGTTTATCCCTTATATGTCTGTCTGGTACAACGAATTCATTTTTCTGTGTGCTGTTACTCATTATTTTGCTCTTTTACCTTTTACCACAATATATAAAGATGTCTAGTACTTTTTTTTTTAAACTGGAGCTTACAGCGTGTAAAGTTTCTTGAGGTACACTTAATAATTCACAAGCATTTCTCTTAAAATATCAAATCCTAAGTGATTGTCCCTTGCAAATAGTTACCTAGTTTTAAACTACCATTTTTGTTGTTAATATTGAAGAAAAGCATTTAACTTTTTTTAATTAGCTTTTCTTTAGTTTTTTTATACAATTTTTTTATTAAGGTATTACACTTTTATGAAGGTTTCACATGAAAAACAATGTGGTTACTACATTCACCCATATTATTGAGTACCCCCCATACCCCATGGCAGTCACTGTCCATCAGTGTAGTAAGATGCCACAGAGTCACTACTTGTCTTCTCTGTGCTACACTGTCTTCCCCATGATACCCCCAACACCATGTGTACCAATCATAATACCCCTCAGTCCCCTTCTCCCTCCCTCCTTACCTGCTCTCCCCATCCCTCACCTTTGGTAACCACTAGTCCCTTCTTGGAGTCTGTGAGTCTGTTGCTGTTTTGTTCCTTCAGTTTTTTTCTCAGTTCTTATACTCCACATATGAGTGAAATCATTTGGTACTTTCTCTGCCTGGCTTATTTCACTGAGGATAATAACCTCCAGCTCCATCCATGTTCTTGCAAATGGTAGGATTTCTTTCTTTCTTATGGCTGAATAGTATTCCATTGTGTATATGTAACACCTCTTCTTTATCCATTCATCTACTGATGGACACTTAAGCTGCTTCCGTATCTTGGCTATTGTAAATAGTGCTGCAGTAAACATAGGGGTGAATATGTCTTTTTGAATCTGAGAACTTGTATTCTTTGTGTAAATTCCTCAGAGTGGAATTCTCAGGTCAAATGATATTTCTATTTTTAGTTTTTTGAGGAACCTCCATATTACTTCCCACAATGGTTGAACTAGTTTCATTTCCACCAGCCGTGTAGGAGGGTTCCGCTTTCTCCTCATCCTCACCAGCATTTGTTGTTCTTAGTCTTTTCTATGCTGGCCATCCTAACTGGTATGAGGTGATAGCTAATTATGGTTTTAATTTGCATTTCCCTGATAATTAGTGATGTGGAGCATCTTTTCATGTGCCTGTTGGCCATCTGAATTTCTTCTTTGGAGAATTGTCTGTTCATATCCTCAACCGATTTTTTAATTGGGTAATTTGGTTTTTTGGTTGTTGAGGCATATGAGTTATTTATATATTTTGGATGTTAACCCCTTGTCAGATATGTCGTTGACAAATATATTCTTCCATACTATAGGATGCCTTTTTGTTCTGCTGATGGTGTCCTTTGCTGTACAGAAGCATTTTAGCTTGATATAGTCCAATTTGTTCATTTTTTATTTTGTTTCCCTTGCCCAAAGAGATGCCCGTAGGAAAAAGCTGATCATTTTTATATTCATGAGATTTTTGCCTATGTTGTCTTCTAAGAGTTTTATGGTTTCATGATTTACATTCAGATCTTTGATCCATTTCGAGTTGACATTTGTGTATGGGGTTAGGCAATAATCCAGTTTCTTTCTTTTGCATGTAGCTGTCCCATTTTGCCACCACCAGTTGAAGAGGCAATCATTTCCCCATCATATGTCCATGGCTCCTTTATCATATATTAATTGACCATATATGCTTGGGTTTATATCAGGGCTCTCTAGTCTGTTCCTTTGGTCTACGGGTCTGTTCTTGTGCCAGTACCAAATTGTCTTGATTACTGTGGTTTTGTAGTAGAGCTTGAAGTTGGGGAATGTAATCCCCCCAGCTTTATTCTTCCTTCCCAGGATTGTTTTGGCTATTCGGGGTCTTTGTGGTTCCATATGAATTTTAGAATGATTTGCTCTAGTTCATTGAGGAATGCTGTTGATATTTTGATGGGAATTGCATTGATTCTGTAGATTGCTTTTGGCAGGATGGCCATTTTGACAATATTAATTCTTCCTATCCGTGAGCATGAGATATATTTCCATTTATTGGTATCTTCTTTAATTTCTTTCATGTAGTTTTCAGGTTATAGGTCTTTTACTTCCTTAGGTTTATTCCTAGGTATTTTATTCTTTTTGATGCAATTGTGAATGGAATTGTTTTCCTGATTTTCCTTTCTGCTAGTTCATTGTTAGTGTATAGGAATACAACAGATTTCTGCATATTAATTTTGTATCCTGCAACTTTGGGGAATTCAGACATTAGATCTGGTAGCTTTGGAGTGGATTCTTTAAGGTTTTTTTATGTACAATGTCATGTCATCTGCAAACAGGGGCAGTTTAACTTCTTCCTTGCCAATCTGGATGCCTTTTATTTCTTTGTGTTGTCTGATTGCTGTGACTTGGACATCCACAACTATGTTGAATAAAAGTGGGGAGAGTGGGCATCCTTGTCTTGTTCCTGATCTTAAAGGAAAAGCTTTCAGCTTCTCACTGTTAAGTATGATGTGGCTGTGAGTTTGTCATATATGGCCTTTATTATGTTGAGGTACTTACCCTCTATACCCATTTTGTTGAGAGTTCTTACCATGAATGGATGTTGAATTTTGTCGAATGCTTTTCGGCACCTGTGGAGATGATCATGTGTTTTTTTGTCTTTTTTTTTGATGTGGTGTATGATGTTGATGGATTTTCTAATATTGTACCATCCTTGCATCCCTGGAATAAATCCCACTTGATCATGATGCACGATATTTTTGATGTATTTTTGAATTCTGTTTGCTAATATTTTGTTGAGTATTTTTGCGTGTATGTTCATCAGGGATATTGGTCTGTAATTTTCTTCTTTTGTGGTGTCTGCCTGGTTTTTGTATTAGAGTGATGCTGGCCTCATAGAATGAGTTTGGGAGTATTCTCTCCTCTTCTACTTTTTGGAAAACTTTTAAGGAGATTGGGTATTAGGTCTTCACTAAATGTTTGATAAAATTCAGTGGAGAAGCCATCTGGTCCAGGTATTTTGTGCTTAGGTAGTTTTTGATTACCAATATAATTTTGTTGCTGATAATCGGTTTGTTCAGATTTTCTGTTTCTGGGTCAGCTTTGGAAGGTTGTATTTTTCTAGAAAGTTCTCCATTTCTTCTAGGTTATCCAGTTTGTTAGCATATAATTTTTTATAGTATTCTCTTATAAATCTTTGTATTTCTGTGGTGTCCATAGTGTTTTTTCCTTTCTCATTTCTGATTCTGTTTATTTGAGTAGACTCTCTTTTTTTCTTGACCAGTCTGGCTAGTAATTTTTGTTTTTTGTTTATTTTCTCAAAGAAGCAGCTTCTGCTTTCATTGATTCTTTCTATTGTTTTATTCTCTATTTTATACATTTCTGCTCTAATCTTTATTATATCCCTCCTTCTACTGACTCTGGGCCTCATTTGTTCTTCTGTTTCTAGTTTCGTGAATTATGAGTTTTGACTGTTCATATGGGATTGTTCTTCTTTCCTGAGGTAGGCCTGTATTGCAATATACTTCCCTCTTAGCACAGTCTTCACTACATCCCAAAGATTTTGCAGTGTTGAATTATTGTCATTTGTCCTCATTTATTGCTTGATCTCTGCTTTTATTTGGTCACTGTTCCATTGGTCATTCAGGAGCATGTTATTAAGCCTCCATGTGTTTGGGGGCTTTTTCATTTTCTTTCTGTAATTTCTAGTTTCACAACTTTGTGGTCTGAGGAGCCGATTGGTATAATTTCAGTCTTTTTTGAATTTACTGAGTTTCTTTTTGTGGTCTAGTATGTAATCTGTTCTTGAAAATGTTCCATGTGCACTTGAGAAGAATATGTATCCTGCTGCTTTTGGGTGGAGTGTTCTGTAGATGTTTGTTAGGTCCATCTGTTCTAATGTGTTGTTCAGTGCCTTTGTCTCCTTACTTATTTTCTGTCTGGTTGATCTGTCCTGTGGAGTGAGTGGAGTGTTGAAGTCTCCTAGAATGAATGCATTACATTTTATTTCCCCCTTCAATTCTGTTAGTAGTTGTTTCATACACGTAGGTGCTTATGTGTTGGGTGCATAGATATTTATAATAGTTATATCCTCTTGTTGGACTGACCCCTTTATCATTATGTAATATCCTTCTTTGTCTCTTTTTACTTTCTTCGTTTTGAAGTCTGTTTTATCTGATACAAGTACTGCAACTCCTGCTTTTTTCTCCCTATTAGTTGCATGAAATATCTTTTCCATCACTTCACCTTTAGTCTGTGTATGTCTTTGGGTTTGAAATGAGTCTCTTGTAGGCATCATATAATTGGGTGTTTTTTTTTATCCATTCAGTGATTCTATGTCTTGATTGGTGTGTTCAGACCATTTATATTTATGGTGATTATCTATAGGTATGTACATATTGCCATTGCAGGCTTTAGGTTCGTGGTTACCAAAGGTTCAAGGGTAATTTCCTTATTATCTAACAGTCTAATGTAAGTCACTTAGTATGCTTTTACAAATAGAATCTAAAGGTTCTTTTTTTTTTTCCCTCCTTTTTATTCCTCCTCCATTCTTTATATATTAGGTGTCATATTCTGTACTCTTTTTCTATCCCTTGACTGATTTTGGGGCTAGTTGATTTAATTTTGCATCTGCTTAGTAATTAATTGTTCTGCTTCCTTTACTGTGGTTTAATTTCCTCTGGTGACAGCTATTTAGCCTTAGGAACACTTCCATATATAGCAGTCTCTCCAAAATACACTGAACAGACGGTTTATGGAAGGTAAATTCTCTCAGGTTTTCCTTATCTGGAAATTGGTTAATCCCTCCTTCAAATTTAAATGATAATCTTTCTGGGTAGAGTATTCTTGGTTCAAAGCCCTTCTGTTTCATTGCATTAAATGTATGATGTCACTCCCTTCTGGCCTTTAAGGTTTCTGTTGAGAAGTCTTATGATAGCCTCATGGGTTTTCCTCTGTATGTGATATTTTGTCTCTCTCTGGCTGCTTTTAATAGTCTGTCCTTATCCTTGATCTTTGCCATTTTATTATATGTCTTGGTGTTATCTTCCTTGGGTCCCTTGTGTTGGTTGATCTGTGCACTTTCCTGGCCTGAGAGACTATCTCCTTCCCCAGATTGAGGAAATTTTCAGCAATTAACCTCCTCAAAGACACTTTCTATCCCTTTTTTCGCTCCCTTCTTCTTCTGGTACCCCTATAAGGCGAATATTGTTCCATTTGGATTGGTTGCATAGTTCTTTCAATATTTTTTCATTCCTAGAGATCCGTTTTTATCTCTGTGCCTCAGTGTCTTTGTATTCCTCTTCTCTAATTTCTATTCCATTTACTGTCTCCTCCACTATATCTAATCTGCTTTTTAAATCCCTTCATTTTATGTTGCATTTCTGATACTGTATTCTGTCATGATTGAATCTCCATCCTAAATTCATACCTGAGTTCTTGAATATTTTTCTGTACCTCCATGAGCATGTTTATGAGTTTTATTTTGAAATCTCAATTTCACTTGCCCCTTTTTCTGGTGTTTTTTGGATTTCGGTTTGAACTAGTTTCATTTGATGTCTCATATTGGTATGTGGTGCCCTCTCGTGCCCAGAAGCTCTACTCCCTGGAGCTACTCCGCCCCTGGAGTGATTTTGGGGGTCACAGAAGAGCACCTCTGGTGCCTGTGGGGATGAAAGAGCTGTTTCCTGCTTCCTGGCTGCTATGCCTGTCTCCACTGCCGTAACCAGTGGGCTGAGCACACAGGTGTAAGCCTCTGTGCTTTGCCTTTTTAGCTACCGTAGGCAGTGCTTCTCTCTGGCTGGCCTGATGCCAGGGCAGGGGCTGCTGGTTTGCGAGCCAGTGCAGGCTGCCAGGCAGAAGGTGCACCAGGCTGCATATCATGGTCGGGGCCTTGTAGTTGCATATCCAGCCAGGGGGATGGAGTGCCTGAACCTCCTGAAAGTTCCCAACCTGCTGGGCAGAGTTTACCCAATTTTGTCCCCCTGTCCTTTCTCCTGAGCAGTAAGCTCTCCAATCCTTGCTCCTTTAGCAGCTCTCTTGCTGTTAGGAAGTCTTTCAGACTGCCCTCCTTTCTTTTGTCCCAGAGCAGCTGGATGTGGATCCCTGTTTTCCACAAGCACCTGGAATCTCAGTCTCTCCAGGTATTCCACCTGTCTTAGCTTCCAGCCCCACTAATCTCCAGAGCACTGTGCAATGTAGGTTTGTTCTCCCAGAGCAGATCTCCAAGGCTGGGTGTTCAGCAGTTCTAGGCCTCCACTCCGTTCCCACACTGTTTCTCTTCCTCCCACTAGTGATCTGGGGTGGGGAAAGGGCTTGAGTCCTGCCAGATCACGGCTTTGGTAGTTTACCCTGTTCTGTGAGGTTAGTTCTTTTTTCCAGGTGTATGCAGTCTGGAGCTGCCTTCTTTCCTGTTGCTCTTTCAGGATTAGTTGTATTAATTATATTTTCATATTATATGTGGTTTTGGGAAGAGACCTCTGTCTCAGCTCTTACGCTGCCGTCTTTCAAAGGCCTTTAACTTAAACCATTGAAAATCTATTCTTAAGCCCTGAGATTATCTGAAGCATGTTTTTACGAGAAGATACTGTAATATCTGTAATATAAGTGTAAATGTGTTTATTAATTGTTACTTGATTATTACATGTCTTCTTTTTGAGTAAAAAAAATAAAATTAGAGAAACAATTTTTCTCCAGTTTATCTACTCTAAAGCCAGTTTGAGAGAGCATTGTAAGACTAAAGTAAAAAGAATTCCAGCAATCTGTGGTTTTAATAGAGTATTAGAGTTGCTTCCGTACTAAGTTGAAGCATCTTGAAATTTTTTAAACTGTAACTGGTGTAACAGATAGGATATATGGGTACTTTAAAAATATTCTCTCTAAATTAATAATAGTTTTTTCCCCCCAGAAATTAGTGATATAAATCAAAGGTAAAATTAGTATTATTTTGATTCAGGGGTGGCATTTATGCTGTTAACATTCACTGGGAAAGAATAATGTTCCTAGAACAAACAGGAATTCTGAAACATTTTATTTAACTCTATTATCAGTAGTTTTTGTGATTCGCCATAGGATAACTCTTAATCAAAAGGAAAAAGTAATCTGTCTTGGTTATTTGGTTGATTTATTTTTAAATGCCAATATTATTTTTCTTACTCTTAAAACTTTCAGTGGCTTCTCATCACTTAAAGAATAAATATAGACTCCTTAGCTCTCTGTTCTGAGGTCTCCCTAATTGGCTTCACTATTCCTTATTCTTTGTTCATGTTTATTCTTTGAAAATATTTACTTCAAAGAATTTTTATAAAGCTCCTTCCATAAAGATTTCTTGATTTTCAGTAAAGCTAACTGAAGCTATCTTACATGTCATCCACTTTTAAAAATTTATGTAATTTAAAAATTGTTCATATTTAATTAAACACATAGTACAAAGGTGTTACAGATAAAGCTTAAGCTCCCCTTAATCAAACATTAATAATCTACCTCCTCAAAGGTGCTGCTGTTAATGTTTTACGGGTATCTTTCCATATAGACAGATAGATAGTATTTTTTGAGGAGGCCAATAAATTTTTTTTTTCACTTGGAACAGTATTTTTTTTTTAAATCAGGATGGATTCTAAAAGATACATCTATACTATATAAAACATACCCAATTAAAAAATATCTTTAGCTCTCTGCAGTCAATTTATGGACTGCCTTATATATACTATATATGTGTGTGTGTTTGTATATAGATATATACACATATACATATTTACTACTCTCCCCACATCACAGTCACCAAAACATAATTATAATTTATTCCCTCTAACTTAAGAACCTGGTGTTTAGCTTAAGGAGCTATGAAACCTAATTTAGTTAACCTTGTAGAGTTAACATGGAGAAGCTCTTGAGTAAGGTGGATATGTAAGTGCTCGGGGTACATACCTTTTATTATTTTTTAATAAAAATAATAAAACATTAAATAAGTTTTCCCATCTTATTTAAGTAATCAGAAACATTTTAGGTTGGTCAGGTTCATGAATTTGCCTTGCTTTTTATTTTATACAGCAGTTGCCAGTGAGGCTGATGTCTTTCCTTCACATTTAAATTAAATGTCTAAATATTTATTTAATAAATCTTGATGAGTGTTACAGCATTCATGAGCATGTGTCTCAGTTATCTGTACTGCATAGATAATGGAGGGAAATGAATATCAAGGATATTTCATTTTCAATTTTCCAAGTAATTTGAGTGAATTCAAGTACCTGGTAATTCTTTCACCTATTTGTATCTGTCTGCCTTCCAGCCTTTAAGTAGCACTTTGTCTAGATCTTCTAAAAAATGGGCTTCACAGTGTATTTTATAATTTTATTAAATGTAGAGATATTTTAGAGTCAGACATCTATTATTCAGCTGTTACTAATGTAATAGACATGTTATCCTTATTCAATTTTTTTGAACTAGTACTGCATGATTACTACAGATACTTGGGAAGTATGAAATACCTGATGCAATTTCTCGGGAAACCATTGAAATAATAGAACTAAAGTACAAATTCAAACTATCCTTGGAATGGGAGGAAAGAATAGAATATTTGGCTAATCTAAAAGAAAGCATGAAAGGAAAAAAGAAAATAAGCATAGAAAATTTGGGATAATTAAGAAACAGAAAATAAGCTGATAGTTAGACACTCAAATATATTTAATTATAGTAAATGGAAAAGGCCTATGGCTCTAAATAAAAGGCAAGGACTAGCAGACTAGTTAAAATGTTCAAAGTGCAATAACAAACTTTTTATGAGAGGCGTATTTAAAATAAGGATAATGAAAGGACAATAAAACAGTTTTATTGTGGTACAGGAGTAAGTATTGGTGAAACAGAACCAGAAAGACTCACAAATGTATAGATATTTGACACCTGGTAAAGATTATATTACATAGGAGTTTGGAAAATATGGAATTTTCATACTTAAGATAATTGGAATGGGAAAATGACACTGTAATTCTACCTCATGTAATATACAAAATGAATTCCATGTAACCAAACAATGTAAGTGTAAACAACAAAACTCTAAAGTTTTTGGAAGATAAGAGAGGATGTCTTCATGATCTTGTGGAAAGGAAGACTTTAAGATATAAAAAGAATCAATCATAAATTTGGCCACAATAAAATTAAGAACTAATATTCATCTAATAATACCTGAAAAAATAATTTTTTAAAAAGTCATTAATTGGGGGAAGATATTTAGAACACATATAAATGACAAAGTGTAAGTTTCCAGATTATATGAAGAACTCTTTCAACCATGTAGGAAAAGGATAAATACACCCTACAGTGTTTTCAGGGATGCATAGTAACACTTAAAAAAGGTAGTCTGACCGATTAAATCTAGGATTAAATCAGTTCTTTTGTATATATAATTTATTGAGCTAAATCTTTGTTGCCAAGGCTGTGACAAAAAATATTTTAAAAGTAGAAAGTAACACGAAAGCAAAAGGCAATGTAGTGCATCCAAATACATTGTTGGCTAAGTTTTATTAAAATTGTACTATTTTTTTTGCACCTTTTTAAAGATTGTATTAATTAGTGGTATAATTAATGCTGGTCCATAGTCCATTATCTGAAATTTGAAATCTAGAAAACTGAATACTAAAAACTCATTGCTCATTAGATAACATGGTCAGATCTAAAGCACGGCTACTTACTTTTATATATACCACTTAGTGTAAATTTTCATAAGTTTTCCAGCAGAATTATTAGCATATTTGATTACAGGGTACTAACACAATCCTTACTGGGAATGTTGCATAATGTGAACCTTATGTCCTTTAAAAATCGGAAAAATTCATAATTATGAAACTCATCTGCCCCAAGTGCTTGGGATAAGGAATTACAGTCCTATATAGTTGATGTGATATTGGTAAAACTATTTTAGTACTTTTCAGAAATTGTGACTTTAAATTACTCTTAATTACTTACTAGGTGACAAGGTAGATGGCTCTAATTCTTTGCATTTAATAAAATTGAAGAATGGTCTAGTTAAAATGTCAGATCATTTAAAATATTTTTTGGTAGTAGATCACTATATATGTCATTTTGGCATAAACTTGGAATTTTTTAAATTGAGTGACATTTATTACTGTAAGAAAACTTTAATTTCTGTGACTATATTTGTATATAAATACAGAAATATCTAGGAGTGAACAAAGGAATGGAATTAATGCTGAGTAATAAGAATGGCATTTTGAGAGTATATAATATTTATTTGCACTTACCAGAACAAAGTGAGAACAAAGGGCAGAGGGAGAGGGGATGCCACAACCATCTTAGGAAGATATACATTTCCTGTAAAATATTATAAAAATGGACAAAAATATTACTTTTGTTCATCAAAAGTAATTATCAAAATTATTATATAGTTATAACTATGTATATATAATTATCAAAATGTGTTGTATTTTTAATAATTTTAAAGGTTAACTCAAATGGAAAAAATGTTTTATAATTAGAGCATTTTAGTGACAGAAAATGAAATAAATGTTTGTATGTATATGCATATCTGTATTTTTTAAGAAAAGAGAGAATAGAATGCCAAGTAAGACTTAGTATAAAAAGACAGCATAAAATCAGTTGGATAAATTTGATTTTACAAGGAGAAGGAAAATACAAATTCAAGCAAAAGATTATGTGGAGTTTTCCATTATTAAAAAAAGCTTGTTCATTTTTCTTAAGAATGATGTTAAAACATCAAATTATTATGGTGTTTAGATTTAATTGTAAACACTTGATTTTGTATTTTAGTGTGTAGCTAAATATTTTGCAAATGACAACTCTTTCAAATGTTTAAATATATGATAAACATTTTAAGGTACTGATTTAAAAATTGGTGAGGCTGTAGTTTTTTAGTGTTCTTTTAGGCAAAATTTAGAAGTCTATGAATCTACCTGGTTAGTTAATTTGGGGGTAGATGAAGGTGGATAGTTGTAGATGGTAGAGAGTCTCCTCTTCCAGCTTTCATTTTTCCGTTCTAGCCTTCCTCCCTTCTCTTTCTTTCATATTTCTCCATTCTTCTATCTTTCCTTACCTCCCTTTCTTTCTCCTGTCAGTCCCCTTCTTTCCTCTCCGCCCTCCCTTTCTTCCTCTTCCTCTCCGTTTTTCTCTAGTCCTTCTTGGCCTTCTGCCCTTACCAGTGGTTTTCAAACTCATGTTTGGGTCTCTTCTGCACAATCCTGTACATACATTTCCTGATTTCTTTTCCTTACCACCAGTGTATTATTCAATTCTTGTTAACTCTCCCTGTGCAATTCTTCTGCCATGCCAGAAAAATTGCATAAATGCTTTTTTCAGGTTACCAGTCAAATAAAGATATCTGAGATGTTGCTAATAAACTATTAAGGTTTTTGTTTACCATCAGCTTAGATTTGACTACCTTGTATTTATTGTTTTCCCCAGTCATTTTTGGGGGGAAGGCTTTATTTCTAACTGTCTGTATAGACATACGGATAAAGAGACAGGCAACTGATTGTTGAGAAAAAGGTTTCGATAGATAAACTAAAATTTTCTAGGCAGGGTACATAAAAAGATGCTACTCCTTAGTGAGCAGGAATGACTAAGCCATTACTATTCTAGACTGATAGGGATGAGAAGGAGCACCATACCAGGCAGAATCAGTGTAGTCTTCTTGTAAATGTGCAAGGCTTTAGAGCATGTGTTCCATAGGCATGATGAAAAAATTTTGTCAAAAGATGGACACATTGGGAATTCTACTTCTGCTTAGAATATAGAAGGCCACCAGAAAATGTTACTCTCCTCTTAAAAACAGAAAAAGCTGTAGAGCTATAAAATTATAACTTTTCTTGACTCCTGTTAGAGAGCTGAGGTCACAAGGCATGGGAACTGAGTTTCAAGGAATGGTAAACCTCCCCAAGAAAAGATGGGACATATGAACTATTCATCATTTGTAAACCACAGGGGGAAGAAGTAGCTACCATAGAAGCTTATAATAAGAAATGAGCTAAAATTTTAATGTGTTTTTAAAGGTCAAGTGTAGGCTGGCATATCATTATAGAGTAACTGGAAGCCCAAAGCTTGAGGAGTGTACACTTTACCTATAAGCTCTTCTCCTTTGCTCCTCACTGGCTACTCACAAGAATGAATGGGGCAGGGCAGTAGCATGCAGGAATTCATGAAGTGATCAGCTCCTGCTGAAAAGACAGCAAAAAACAACTCCCTTTTCTCTGGACCTTCCACTCATGTGGAGCAGAAGTTTTGAGCTACTGTGAGAAGAACAGGAAAACTTCTTGAACCCAGGATCTGCATCAATACAAAGCAGAGATCTACTACCATTTACAGAGTGGCATGAAACTCTTTCTTGCCTAAGACTTCTTCAGATGCTATGTAGAGTTGGGCTGCCATAAGGGTGAGGTGCTGGAATGCTAAGAAGACTCCTACAAGAATCCCAGGCATATGGGCCCTGCCTGACTCATGATGGACCAGAACTGAGAACCCCTGTTCGAACCAGAATCCAAGCAGCAAGGGAAAAAAAGCAGGAGCCAGCTAACAATGGGGGAGGGATAATAGCATGGAGAAAGACCTTCTCTTAGGCTTAGACATACAGGAATTGCTAGAAGGTAAAAGTAAAGCAGGAAATTTGAGAAAAATACTGTTACCCTAGAACCACAGTAAGCACAAGGTGACAATAGCTCATTGTGGGAAACTTTGAAGCCTGTGGTACTTAATGATGAGCTTAACAACCAAAACCAAGATACAGCTCAACCACTAACTAGACTGATAGGTCTGCTTACATCAATGGCCTGTACAGAAAAAAAGGTGTGCTGATTTCTAGGCAAAAATACCATTTATCTCAGCATCTACTGTTCTGTACATGATCTCTTACATTTGATAAAAGAGTATGTGACATACAAATAATTAAGAGCAAGCATCCTATTGCCAAGACTCGAAGGAATCAACAGATGTATAAATTAACGCAGATGTTCAGGTATGAGATGGAAATTTTAGAATAACATTATATGCAAAAGGATGTAATGGGAAAGGTATACAACATGCTTGAAGTATTTCAGCTGAGAGATGGAAAGTATTTTTAGAAAATGAAATAGAAATACTAGAAATACACAATCAAAAATGAATTATTTGATGGATCTTATTAGCAGATTGGATACAAACTAAGAAAAACTAAGTGAACTTGAAGGTACATCAATAGAAATTACTCAAAATGAAACAAAGAAAGTGGAAAGGAAGAACAAAATATAATAGCCAGAAGTTACTAGAAAATATCAAATAGTCAAACACACTTTAAATTTGAATTGTAGGAGGAGAGAAAAAGAGAAGAAATATTTAAAGAGATAAAGACCAAGAATTTTCAAACATAAAACAAACCAGATGAAGGGATTCAAGATAGCCATGTGAGTGGTGAGACAGAGAACGCCTCCCAGAACCACAGATAGAGTGAAAATATAGTTAATACAACTAACCCTAAAATAGCAACAGGAAAGAAGGCTGCAGCAGACTGCATACAGACCTCACAAACAGAGCAGACCTCACGAACAGAGCAGACCTCACAAAACAGGGCACAAGCTCTGCTCCCCTACGACCCCCACCCTCACTCTAGGGACTGAGCAGCTCCAGAGACTGGAGCTTCTAGGCAATAGAGGGCACCACACAGAAATATGAAACGTCAAAAGAACATGGTACAGACCAAAATCTCACAAATCCCAGAAAAAGGGCCAAATGAAACTGAACTCACCAATCTTCCTGAAAGAGAGTTCAAAATAAAAATCATAAACATGCTTATGGAGGTACAGGAAAATATTCAAGAACTCAGGAACAAATTTAAGGTGGCAATTCAATCATTAAGAAATTCCGTATCTGAAATGAAACATACAATGGAGGGATTTAAAAGCAGATTAGATGTAGTAGAAGAGATGGTAAATGGAATGCAAGTTAGAGAAGAGTAATACAAAGAAGCTGAGGAACAGAGAGAAAAAAGAATCTCTAAGAATGAAAGAATATTGAGAGAACTGTGTGACCAATCCAAACGGAACAATATTCACATAATAGGGGTACCAGAAGAAGAAGAAAGAGAAAAAGGAATAGAAAGTGTCATTGAGGAGGTAATTGCTGAAAAATTCCCCAGTCTGGGGAAGGAGATAGTCTCTCAGGCCATGGAGATGCACAGATCTCCCAACACAGTGACCCAAGGAAGATCAAGACATATAATAATTAAAATGGCAAAATTCAAGGATAAAGACAGACTTTTAAAAGCAGCCAGAGAGAGAAAAAAGATCACATACAAAGGAAAACTCATCAGACTGTCATGAGATTTCTCAACAGAAACCTTACAGGCCAAAAGGGAGTGCATGCTATATTTAATGCAATGAAGCAGAAGGGCCTTGAACCAAGAAAATAATCATTTAAATTTGAAGGAGGGATTAAACAGTTTTCAGATAAGCAAAAGCTGAGAGAATTTACCTCCCACAAACCACCTCTACAGTGCATTTTGGAGGGACTCCTATAGATGGAAGTATTCCTAAGAATAAATACATGTCACCCAAGGGATAGACAAAGAGTACAGAATATGATTCAGAACATACAAAGAATGGAGGAGGAAGAAAAAGGAGGAAAAAAAAAAAGAATCTTTACGTTGCACTTGTAATAGCATATGAAGTGAATTAAATTAGACTGTTAGATAATAAAGGAATTACCCTTGATCCTTTGGTAACCACGAATCTAAAGCCTGCAATGGCAATAAGTATATACCTATCGATAATCACCCTAAAAGTAAATGGTCTAAATGCACCAATCAAAAGACATAGAGTCACTGAATAGATAAAAAAGCAAGACCCATCTATATGCTGCCTACAAGAGACTCACTTCAAACCCAAAGACATACACACACTGAAAGTAAAGGGACAGAAAAAGATGTTTCATGCAACTAATAGAAAAAAAGCAGGAATTGCAGTACTTGTATCAGGCAAAATAGACTTCAAAACAAAGACAGTCATAAGAGACAAAGGACATTACTTAATGATAAAAGGGTCAGTCCAACAAGAGGATATAACTATTATAAATATCTATGCACCCAACACAGGATCACCTACATACATGAAACAAATACTAACAGAATTAAAGGGGGAAATAGAATGCAATGCATTCATTTTGGGAGACTTCAACACACGACTCATTCCAAAGGACAGATCAACCAGACAGAAAATAAAGAGACAGAGGCACTGAACAATGTATTACAACAGATGGACCTAACGGACATCTACAGAACACTCAATCCAAAAGCAACAGGATACACATTCTTCTCAAGTGCACATGAACACTTTCAAGAATAGGTCATATATTAGGCCACAAAAAGAACCTCAGTAAATTCAAAAAGATTGAAATTGTACCAACCAGCTTCTCAGATCACAAAGGTATGAAACTAGAAATAAATTACTCAAAAAGAAATGAAAAAGTCCACAAATACATGGAGGCTTAATAACATGCTTCTAAATAATCAATGGATCAATGACCAAATAAAAACAGAGATCAAGCAATATATATGGAGACAAAGGACAACAATAACTCAACACCGCAAAATCTGTGGGATGCAGCAAATGCTGTTCTAAGCGGGAAATATATTGCAATACAGGCCTACCCCAGGAAAGAAGAACAATCCCAAATGAGCAGTCTAAACTCACAATTAATGAAGCTAGAAAAGGAAGAACAAATGAGACCCAAAGTCAGTAGAAGGAGGGTCATAATAAAGATTAAAGCAGAAATAAGTGAAATTGAGAAGAATAAAAGAATAGAATCAATAAAAGCAGAAGCTGGTTCTTCGAGAAAATAAACAAAATAGATAAACCCCATAGCCAGACTTATCAAGAAGAAAAGAGAGTCTACACACATAAACAGAATCAGAAATGAGAACAGAAAAATCACTATGGACACCACAGAAATACAAAGAATTATGAGAGAATACTATGAAAAATTATATGCCAATAAACTGGATAACCTAGAAGACATGGTCTACTTTATAGAAAAATACAACCTTCCAAGGCTGACCTGGGAAGAAACAGATAATCTGAATAGACCAATTACCAGCAAAGAAATTGAATTGGTTATCAAAACACTACCTAAGAACAAAACCCCTGGACTGGATGGTTTCACTGCTGAATTTTATCATATATTTAGTGAAGACCTAATACCCTTCCTCCTTAAAGTTTTCCAAAAGTACAAGAGGAGGGAATACTCCCAAAATCATGCTACGAGGCCAACATCACTCTAATACCAAAAGCAGGCAAAAACACCATACAAAAAAATAAATTACAGACCAATATCCCTGATGAACATAGATGCAAAAATACTCAACAAAATATTAGCGAACCGAATTCAAAAATACATCTAAAAGATCATCCATCATGATCAAGTGGGATTCATCCCAGGGATGCAAGGATGGTACAACATTCGAAAATACATCAACATCATTCACTACATAAACAAAAAGAACGACAAAAACCACATGATCATCTCCATAGATGCTGAAAAAGCATTCGACAAAATTCAACATCCATTCATGATAAAAACTCTCAACAAAATGGGTATAGAGGGCAAGTACCTCAACATAATAAAGGCCATATATGACAAACCCACAGCCAACATTATACTTAACAGCAAGAAGCTGAAAGCTTTTCCTTTAAGATAGGGAACAAGACAAGGGTGCCCACTCTCCCCACTTTTATTCAACATAGTACTAGAGGTCCTAGCCACAGCAATCAGAGAACACAAAGAAATAAAAGGCATCCAGATTGGTAAGGAAGAAGTCAAACTGTCCCTGTTTGCAGATGACATGATATTGTACATAAAAAACCCTAAAGAATCCACTCCAAAACTACTGTATCTAATACCTGAATTCAGTAAAGTTGCAGGATACAAAATTAATACACAGAAATCTGTTGCATTTGTCTACACTAATGGTGAACTAGCAGAAAGAGAAATCAGGAAAACAATTCCATTCACAATTGGATCCAAAAGATTAAAATACCTAGGAATAAACCTAACCAAGGAAGTGAAAGATGTATAATCTGAAAACTACAAGGCAACCATGAGAGAAATTAAAGAAAATACCAATAAATGGAAACACATCCCATGCTCATGGATAGGAAGAATTAATATTGTCAAATGGCCATCCTGCCTAAAGCAATCTACAGATTCAATGCAATCCCTATCAGAATGCCAACAGCATTCTTCAATGAACTGGAACAAATAGTTCTAAAATTTATATGGAACCACAAAAGACCCTGAATAGCCAAAGCAATCCTGAGAAGCAAGAATAAAGCAGGGGGAATTATGCTCCCTGATTTCAAGCTCTACTACAAAGCCACAGTAATCAAGACAATTTGGTACTGGCATAAGAACAGACCCACAGACCAGTGGAACAGACTAGCAAGCCCAGATATAAACCCAAGCATATATAGTCAATATATGATAAAGGAGCCATGGATATACAATGGGGAAATGACAGCCTCTTCCACAGCTTGTGTTGGCAAAACCGGGGAGCTACATGTAAGAGAATGAAACTGGATTATTGTCTAACCCCACACACCAAAAAGTAAATTCAGAATGGATCAAAGACCTGAATGTAAGTCATGAAATGATAAAACTCTTAGAAAAAATCATAGACTTTAATTATTTAGAGCAGTTTTAGGTCCACAGCAATATTGAGAGGAAGACACAGATTTTCCATATACTTCTTGTGCACACACATGCACAGCCTCCCCCATTACCAGCATTCCCCCTCCAGAGTGTACATTTGTTACAGTTGATGAACCTACATTAACACATCTTAACCATCTAAAGTCCATAATTTACTTTAAGGTTCACTCTTGGTGTTTTATATTCTATGGGTTTGTACAAATTTATAAATGAGATTTATCCATCATTAATAGAGTATTTTCATGGCTGTAAAACTCCTCTGAGAACCTGATCAAGCTCCTGTAAATAAATCTGACAAAATTTATTTGTGGCAAACTCCTGACTGGGTCTCCCTAGAGTTAATTCTCAGACTGGTCTATACTGAGCCTCTGGGAATTCTTCAGTTACAGTTCAGATTTTTATACCCCGGCACAAGTTCTCATGGCAATTTCCCCATGTGAGTCTCTGCTTTGATAAGCTGTGACTCCCTGTATTCAGCTGTCTCTCCAACCTTTGGGACAGCCGTTTGACTGGTCCCTCACCTCTTTTACAGATCCTAGAAGAGATGTTGATTTTTTAGTCTGTTCACAATTTAGTTGTGAGGACTTACGGAGTGTTGACTTCCAAGCTCCTTATATGAGGAACTGGAAGTCATTTTCATTTGTTTTTAACTGTTGCTGATTTCATGATTGTAGCTTGATCTAACATACAGAAGATAGATAGTTGCTACTTGTATGACACTAGGGGAATATCATAGTTGCTTGTGTATCTTCTGCGAATTGATACAGATGAAGAGGGTGATTCATAAGGCAAAGGCTATGTAATAGTCAGCTAAAGTTAGTGTATCTTTTAAAGGTTATTTAGTCTGGAATCCAGAGCTGGTTGTATACAGTAAACAATGAGCAATAATAAGTTCTGATTTCCTTGTGAAATGATGAACAAAGATCTAACAACCAAACTCAGAGCCGATATTAAAATAAGACTTAAAGGAAGTAAAAAGTTATGTAATTGTTGTTTTTACAATCAGTAATGACAGCTGTATGAGGTAAATATCAGTAACTAGTAGACCTATGTATTTTTAAATACTCAGAAATTTTTTCCTGCCTAAGGAAAACTTTTTAAGGACTTCTCCAACTTTCTCTGTCACCCAGCCCCATCATGGTGATAACCAAAAGCTAAGACAAAATTGAGAACTTTTATAAGCTCCCGAGCAGCTGGGAAGCCTACAAATAGAATTCAAGATTCCTGAAATTAAATCTGATCTGTGATTGGCCATGCGTATGGAATAAGTCTGCTTCTTTTGTATTCCTGCTTTTTAGAAGACAGGCTAGAATGGCTGTGTTACAAATGGTATTTAAAAACTTTGACATATCAGTTATAGTTGTTTTATTATTTGGTAAAGATAAGGAATTCTTCATTAAACACTAAGTTCAGTAAGATTCCTACATCTATTCCAAACAAATTGTTTTCACCTTACCGTTTTAGCATATCAATAATGATTAACTTATTAATGGTGAAACTGTGTTTTAGTATCCCTACAGAAAAGTTATTCATTGTACTGAAAATTGTTCTATATTGGTATTCCTCTTAATGGTTGTGTACGTAGCATGGTTTGGTTAAGGGGTTAAAATAAAAGAAGCAGCTTTTTCCATTGACAAGGCCATGGGAGGCCTTTAACTAAGCAATCAAATTTAACATCACTAGTTGAACAAATATAATGTGACTCCTGACGTATTATAGTAGGAAGGACCATCACCTTTATAGTTCTTGTCAAGAATATCTTACATGAGTATATTAAAGAGAAAATATTCTGACAAATTAGGATGTGGGACATTCTGTAAGACAACTATACTGGATGCTTCAAAAAAAAAACAGTATTATGGAATTATTATATACAATGCAACAAAAAAATATGGAAGCTAAATACAGTGAGTGATGCTTGAGCAAAGCTAAGTAAATAAAACGCTATACCGGTATTTTTAAAATAATTGGGATATTTGAATATAAAATACATACTAATTATCTCAGTGTTAATTTCACAATTATAATATAGTGGTATTATGGAGAGTCTTGTTTTTAGAAGGTAGTTGCTGATGTTTTTCAGATAAAGTATCCTGATTTTTGAAACTACTTACAAATGGTTTGAGGGGGAAAGAAAAACAGTAGGTAGGTGTGTTTGTAGAGGGGATGATAAGGCAAATATGTAAAATATGTACAGTTGTTGAGACTAGATTGAAAGGTACAAAGGTATTCATTGTATTGTTCTTTCAACTTGTCTGCAGATTTGAAATTTTTCAAAAAAAGTGAGGGCAAGAAAAGAAATTGAAATGGGGTCATATATAAAATTCTCAACATTAAGAACATTTTTAAAATTATGGTGACACTTCAGGAAGACATTACCTTTATAATTAGGATGAAAGAAATTTTTTTTTCTTTATAAGGGAAAGAAAATTGTTTGAGGACACCTCCCCTGACTCATACACACCATTGACCTAAACTATTATTATCATATTACTAAAGTATATATACAAATACAAAAATGTCCACCTTTGTCTGTTCCTAGTTCTTAAGCAACTGTAAAGTCAAATCAAATTCTAACTAAATATGGTAAAATATAACCCCCCACCACCAAAAAAAGAAAATAATATGATGACATAATAATAATATGTTGGACTAGTATATATTTTGCTGAAAATAAATCCACTGCACCTTGTAAGCTGGTTTGGAAGACTAAAGTGCGGTTTCTGAGGTTGCCATGTCTATAGAAACATCTGCCATTTTATACTTAGGCTCCAAACTACTTTTCTCATTCCAGCTATTGTAAAATCTTTTACATATTACATACCCTTTTGTGTCTTTATTAGCCTAAGAGTAGGGTAGTACGTATATTATACTATACTATGCTATTTTTATAATACCAAATTATTTTTAACTTATAAAATCACTTGAAAATTAAAGATTTATTTTACAAAAATGTTTTACAAATTTGTTATGAATGCAAAAGAGAAATTTAATCTTTACAACTGATAAATTTAATGTGAGCACAGTACTTAGAATAAATTTTTTTTTCCATTTTTACTTTAGCATATATGCCAAACAAATTGCAGCTGTATGTTTTGTATCTCCACAGTATAAGCTGAATGCTATCTGAGGTGACCACTTAATGCATTTACAATAAACGTAAGATAAAATGTGGGAATACTCCTCCATATAAGCAGCAAAAATACTGGCAAATTTGTAAAAATGAACTAACTCAGTGGTACAGAAGCCTTGAGAAAAAACAGCCTTACAGCCACCACTGGGAAAAAAAATGGTCTTGGAATGTCTCAGAAAGCCTCAAAAAGCCCCCATTCCCCCAGATCATTGTCACTGTTTGACATGACTTACTGCTCACTGGAAAAAAAACCCATTCACAGAATATTGTTTCTGTTTGACCTAATTCAGGGTCTCCATGGAAATAGTACCCTGGATATATTGTTGAAAACAGTCAGATGAAGTATCACAGTCTAAGGCTGGAGGCAAACAAGACCCCAGTCAAAATTTTAAAAAGATGATCTAGGCAACAAAATAGCCACAGAGACTTTGAAAAATCTTTCACATGGTCCTAGGATATAGAACGCTTCAAGCACTTAGAGGCCAGTGCGCCTATCCAGGAAAAACTGGAGAGGGCTCCTGTCGCTTACCTCTGGCCAACCCTGAGGCTCTTTGTAAGCAAGAAGTGATTTATAAGTTGCCTGAGCTTTGCAAACATGCCCTTAAACACACACCCACACACCCTCATGGCAAATGATAGAAGACATACTAGCTCAAAGCATTTAAGGAAATGTTGTGAGTACTAAGTGAGCTGACTCAGGAGCAAACTTTACTCAGGTTAAAAAATAAAAATGAACAAAAAACTGATTAGAGACTTAAGTGGTTCCATACAGCAGGGATTACAGATGCTACAGAATTTGTTCTGGAAAAGTCACTGAACAAACAGCAACACCACCAGCAGCAACAAAAAGCCCAGCTGTAACCTGGGGAGGGGGCAGGAAGATCCTGGAGATGCCACGAGACACTCTGTTATCTAAAATGTCTAGTTTTTAACAACAACAACAAAAAAAAATTTATGAGATATGCAAAGAAGCAGGACAAATTTAATAGAAACTATCACATATGTTGGATGTACTAGATAGAGACTTTAAGTCAGATATTATAAATCAATTTAGTGAATTAGACTACAATTAAGGGATTAAAGAAAGATGAAAATATATCTCACTAAGTAGAGAGTATTTGAAAAAATGAATAGAAATTTTGTAGTTGAATGCTCTAGAGAGGCTCATGGGCAAATCTGAACTGGCAGAAGAGTCAGTGAGCTTGGAGATAGATCAGGAGTGACTGTCCAGTGTAAGATATAGAAAAAAGAATGATGAAAACTGAATTAAGTCTCAGAAACTTGTGAGGCACCATTAGGCACACGAACATATACAGACTCTCAGAAGATAATGGCAAAGAAAGGGAATAGAAAAATATTTGAAGAAATAATGGCCCAAATCTTCCCAAATTGGATGAGAAACATCAATTTACACACCCAGGAAACTCAGTGAACCTCAGAGTAGGTTAAATTCAAAGAGACAGACAACTAAGTATCATACTCAAATTATGGAAGGCCAAAGGCAGGGAGAGAATCTTGGAAAACAGCAAGAGAAAAGCAACTCAGCACATAAAAGGGGTCCTCAGTAAGAGGAGCAGCTTACCTCTTACCAGACCATGAAGGCTTGAAGTCACTAAGACATCCCAGATAATCATAAGCTGAGCAAGTTCTTTTCTAGCAGACCTGCTTTACAAACAATACCAAAGGCAGTCCTTTAGACTGAAAAGAAAAGGATACTAGATAATAATGCAAATCCACACAAAGTAATAAAGAACACTGGGTCAAGATAATTATGTTGGTATAATAAAATATAGTTTAAATGTATTATTTTGTACAATTTTAATGATTTAAGAGAGAACAGTAAAACAGGAATTAAAATATTGTGTTTGTGGTTTTATAATATAGAAAGATATAATATGTATCACCATAATTAGCACAGAGGGTGGGGTGGGGAGGAGGGGAGCTATATTATAGCACCATTTCTACAAAGTTTTAAAGTTAATTTAGTTTAGTGATAATCTGATTTAGATTGTTTTCAATTCAAATAAAATCCCTGGGAAAACTGTTACAGGGCTGTAGATTGTGTAATTCCTCCATTCTTGTCTTCTGGAAGGAAGAATTCAGTCAAGAGACTTGTTACAGAGTTAAAGGCACAAAGGGTTTCTTTTTATTAGCAAAGTGGGAGGACAGAAGTACACTCCAGGGAGACAGGAGCAGGCTGACTCTGAGGATGAGTAGCAGCCCCTCGAGTTTTTCATTGTGTTTTATGAGGGTTTATTTGGTTTCCTCCCTCCCGTTTTGTCATTATACACCTTCCTTTGTCTCCACGTTGATTCCTCCCCTCCAGCCTTTTTGTGCATGTTTTTATCTGTCATCTTCCCATGAGAACCTAAATGAAACCCACCGGGGCACTGCAAAGCCTCAGTGTAAATAATATAATGATACTATAATGGCCTCAGGGTTACTAGTAGACAAGGTTTCCCTTAAGTGTGCTTGCTCCAAAACTGCTTATTAGTCTGTGCAAGCTGCAAAAGGGACTGAAAAGGGGTTGGTCTAAATGAGACTGGGTAGAGACTGGGTTGGTCTGCTGTCTTCCTTTTCACCTCCTGCTCATGTCTGTCTATCTGCCTACTCTAACAAAACCATTATGAAAGTAACTTCTAAAAAAATTTGTAAAAAAACAGCAACAAAGGAACTAAAGTGTTACTTTAGATAATATCTATTTAACATCAAAAAGGCAGTAAGGGAAGAATATAGAAAAAAGATTTGTAATAAAAACAAATAGCACAATTGCAGGTATAAATCCTGTCTCATAAAAACTATGTTAAATGTAAATGGCTTAAACACTCCACAAAGTGCAGAGATTGGTAGAATGGCTGAAGAAACAGGACCCATTAATAGCCAACTGAATACTATCTATAAAAGATACACTTTAGATTCAGAGACACAAATAGGTTGAAAGTAAAAGAATGTAAAAAGATACACCATGCAAATAGTAAACAAGAAAAGGCTGGAATAGCTATATTTAAATCAAACAAAATAGACTTTAAGTAAAAATTGGTACTAGAAACAAAGTCATAATGACAAAAGGGTCAATTCAGCAGCAAAATATAACAAGTATAAATTATATACATTTAAAAACAAACTTTTGAAATACATGAAACTATAGAATTGGAAGGAGAAATAGAATATTTAACAAAAGTAGTTGGAGACTTAAGTATTCTTATTAGTTGGTAGGACAACTGGACAAAAAATCAGCAAGGATATAGAAGACTTGAATACATTATCAATTTGATCTAATAGACATATATATCTCCACTTAACAACAGAATACACATTCTTTCCAAGTATACATGGAACATTCTCCAACATAGACCCTATATTTAGGTCACATATTTAAAAGGATTGAAACCATAAAAATCATGCTTTCTGACTAAAATGAAATTAAATTAGAAATCAACAACAATATTTAATTTGGGAAACTCATGAATATTTGTAAATAATACAGCACATTTCTAAATAACCCATCAGTCAAAGAAGAAAGTACAAGGGAAATATTTTGAAGTGAGCAAAAATGAAAATGTACCAAAACCTGTGCTAGCAGCTGCAGCAGTGCTTAGGAGAAATATATAGCTTTAAGTTCCTTTATTAAAAAAGAAAGATCTCAGTAATCTAAGCTCTCACATAAAAAAATTTAGAAAAGGAATAATAAGCCTAACAGAAGGCTTATTAAGAAGACAAACAGAAGGAAATAAAGATTATAATGGAAATTAATGAAATAGCAAACAGAAAAATGATAGACAAAATCAGTAAAACCAAAAGATGGTTCTTTGAAAAAATAAAATTGACAAAACTTTAGATAGACCAACTAAGAAAAAAAGAAGACAACCACTAAAATGAAGAATGAAAGGGACATACCACTGACCTTTTAGATATTAAAAGGGTTAGAGAGAAATACTATGAGCAGCTGTGTGCCAACTTACTCAATAACATTAGATGAAGTAAAAAATTCCTAGAAAATTAAATTACCAAAACTGATGGAGAAGAAACAGAAAAATTGAATAGACCTATGAACAGTAATTAAATTGAGTTAGTAACTAATGATCTTCCTACGAAAAAAGCTGAGGTCCAGATAGCTTCACTGGTGAATTTTATCAAGTGTTTGAAGAAGAAATAACACAAGTACTTGACAAATTCTTAACTGAAGATTTCCAAACCAAAAGCTAAAAGTATCCTATGAATAGAAAAACACAACCGGTATTCTTCTGGAATATAATTATTGTCAACAAAATATTAGCAAACCTAATAATGGCATATTTAAAAAATTGTACTCTATGACAGTGTGAGATTTATCCCAGGTATGCCAGATTTGCTTGCTTAACCTCCAAAAATCAATGTAATATATATACCATATTAATAGAATTAATTTAAAAAAAGCTAAAGCCACACAATCATCTCAAAAGATATAGAAAAGGCATTTGACAAAATTTCACACCCATTGATGATTAATTCTTAATGAACAAATAGCAGGGAACTTCCTCAACCCAACAGAGGGTTTCTATGAAAAACCAGCAGTGAACATCATACACAATAGTGAAAGACAATGCTTTTCCCTTACAGTTAGGAACATGACAAGGGTATTCACCTTTGCCTCTTTAACTTAGTACTGGAGAGTATAACTAATGCAGGTAGGGAAGAAAGGAAATAAAAGATACCCATATTTGAAAGTAAATATTAAACTGTCATAGATGACATACATATGAAGAAAATTTTAAGAACTCTTTAAAAAAGAAGATACTAGAACTAAGAAAAGTGTTTAGGGCCACAGAATAAAAGATCAATATAAAAAAAACAATATCCTTTGTATACATGGGCAATGAATAATCAAAAAATAAGATTCTGTTCAGAATAACATCAAAAAGAATAAAATGCTTAAGGAATAAATTTAATAAAATTAAGTGTAAGTCTGTACACTGAACATCACAAAAGTTTGCTGAAGGAAATTAAAGAAGATATATAAATTAATGCAGAGACAGAGTCTGTGTTCATAGATCTATATCATTAAGATGGTAAATCTACTGAAATGGATCTCTAAATAGAGCTCAAGCCCTGTAAAAATTTCAGCAGGCTTTTTTTGCAGGATATGATAAGCTATTCCTAAAATTTATGTGGAAATGCAAAAGATCGGGACTTGCCAAAACAATTTTGATAAAGGACAAAGTTGGAGGACTTTTCCTTCTCAATTTCAAAATTATAATGCTACAGTTATCAAGATGTTGTATTGACAGAAGAGCAGACATAATTAACATAAATGGATTAAAATTAAGAATCCAAAACTAAATCCTTATTTATAGCCAATTCATTTTCAACAAGGGCACCAAAGCAGTTCATTGGGGAAAAAACATTCTGTTTTCAAATTATGCTGGCACCACTGGATGCATGTCCATCTATCTACATACCAAAAGGATAAACCTAGACCTTTACTTCACATCACACACAAAAATTAACTTAAAACTAATCACATACTTAAGCATAAGAACTAAAACAATAAGACTTGTAGAAAAAAATAGAAAATCCATACAACCTTGGATTAATCCGAGTTTTCTTATTTACAACACCGGAAGTATGGTATATTAAAACAAAAATTGGGCCTTATAAAAATTCAAAACTTCCATGCTTCTAAATACACTGTTAAGAAAATAAAAAGACAAGCAACAGAACAGTTGAAAATACTTGCAAAACATATGTCCAGTAAAGGATGTATGTGTATTTAAAAATTACGGAGAACTCATGTAAAGTAACTGAAACCATCATGTACATTGCCGATAGGATTGTTAAAATGGTGTAGTTAGCAGTCTGTCAGTTTCTTAAGAGCTAAACACAAAATTATCACATTGACCCTGTAGTTATACTTCTTAGGTATCTGCCCAAGACCTGAATAAATGATCACACAAAGACTTGAATGTGATTGTTCATAGCAGCATTATTTAAAACCAAAATATGGAAATAAATATCCATCAACTAGTGAGTAGACAAAATATGGTATGTCAATATATTGGATACTATTCAGCAATAAAAAAGAATGAATTGCCGATACATGTTAAAATATAGAAACCTCATAGACATGATTCAAAGTGTAAGGATCCACATATTATATGATTCCATTTATATAAAGTGTCCAGAAAAGGCAAATTTACAGAGATCGTTAGATACAGTGATTGCCTAGGGCAGTGTGTGGTCAATGGTCATGAGGGATCTTACTGGAATGAGGAAAATGTTCCGAAACTCATTTATGTTGATGGTGGTACCATGGGTTAAAGTCAGTAAAAATCATGGAGCTGTATACTTACTGTGAACTTTATTATATATAAAATGTGTCTCATGAGAGTGTTTTTAAAAAGCAACTGTGGGAAGTAAAATTATATAGCATTATTTTTAGCCAGAAGCCAAAAATGTTTATATTACCTTTTTATAAATCCATCAAAATTTAGGGATACACTTTTAAATTTCCAGTTACTTTGAACCCTCATACTTTGTTTGTAGAGGCAGGATTACAGAATTATCAGTGGAACTCCCTTTAAGACTGACATTGGTAAATATGTATACATTTTTTATGTAAATCATATATATCTAGATTCAGAACAGAAAACCTACTGTAGCTGCCTTATCTTTGAAGATGATAATTTTCTGGCTATTATAGGTTTGACATTGTCCCTGAAATATTTGGTGAAAAACACCAAAGCCAGTTAAAATTAGCTTTGCTTTTCATTTCTTCATTTGCTACATTTTGTTTTGTTTTAGATCACTGTGTCCACTACTATGATCTTCGTAACACTAAACAGCCAATCATGGTATTCAAGGGACACCGAAAAGCAGTCTCCTACGCAAAGTTTGTGAGTGGTGAGGAAATTGTCTCTGCGTGAGTATTACTCTCTTTGGAGGTTCAGCTTAACATAGAGCTCTGCCATCATTTATATTTATAATGTCACTGTAGGTATTTGTAAAGAGTAACACTGTGATTATGCACTTTTTCTTACACAGTAGATTTTTATAAGTTGTCTAATTAAAATACCCTTACGTTCTGGTCTATATTGCTCACTTTTATATGTTATTTGTGAATGAAGTCCTGATGATACTCGTTTTTATGTCACCCCCTAAAACATTTGAACTTAAACAATTGAACTTCAATTTTTGCCACTGCTTCTCCTTAGGAAGAAAGAAACAACATAGTTGATGCAACAGAATGAGAAACACTTTATTAGAGTCAACTAATATGTTATTGTATGTGTATCTACATTGCAGTACAATAGTATTATTTTTGGTTTCAAGTAACATTGGTTGACTTTTATGATTCCATGTTACTTGATCTCCTTATAGATTTCATGGTGTTTTAAATATGTTTTGGAAAGAACTTTCTAAGAATGGCTGCTTATACCCAACAAATACCTTTGAGAAGCCTTCTGAACTAGAGAATCACAATACAAGATTTTAGGTATTTTTTATTTTGTTTGAAGGTAACAAGATATTAACCAGGTAAATAAATCTCAGTTGTCAAAATATTATTGAATTGACAGAGCTCTTATAACAGAAGTAGTTCCTTCTTTTTGTTATCCATTTCGTAGTTCTTTTCATTTTGTATTACCCTAGTAAATACTCATTCTTAATTTCTTTCTTTTTCATGTCTATTAATTTCTTCTCAAGCTTAATGATACATTGTTTTCTTCTTTTCACTTTGTTTCTAATTTCTCTTGGGAGATTATTAATGCCAGTGCCTTATACTTGATATCTCCCACCACATCTACCTCTGTACTGGTTGCTCTAGATAAGGACTTGGTAAAATAAATTGATTTAGCAAGGTAATTTGAATTGAGTTACAAAAAGGGGGGAAAAAGAAAGTGGGAACTGAGCTTTCCAAGGGTGGGGAGGATGTAATATAGGTAATGAGTTCACAAATATATTAAGTGCTAATTAGTCAAAAATTACCCCATTTTTAGGAGTAATAATGGGCAGTATGTAATTAAATGTTATTCAGATTCAGATGTGGATGATAGATCAAGTGGTGACAATATTTTTCTTCAATTTCAGATTTAGAACTATTAAATCAGTTTCAATTTCAACTAGTTGAAGTATATGTATATTTAACTGTATACATTGGAAATCTTAGTTGACCTTATTAATGTGGATACATTGTTTGTATTTTCACCAGTTTTTGTTTTTTTTGTAGATCATGATTTTTCTCTTGGACATATTTAGAATTTAGCAGTATTTATAACAGATTCATTCACAAGTTCATTTAGAATTATTAAAAAGTAATATTAAAATATACACATTTCTTGGCCATTGAAATATATATACACACACACATACATACATACACATATACACATACATAAAGGGATATTCAGTACAACACTGTTGACCAAATTTAAAACAACGTAAGTGTCTAACAGGTGTTACATTGAGAAAACAGTGAGAAGCAATAGAGAAATATTAAATAGTTTGGAGTTTGCCCTCTGAAATAAGAGTTTGGAATTTCAATCTTGGCTGTACTATTTACTAGCTGTGGTGGCTTGAAGATATCCTTAGCTTTCTAAATTGCAGTTTCTTCATGCCTAAAATGAAGCTAATAGTATTTATGTTGTGAATCTTTAAGTGAAATATTGTATGTAAAATATTTAGCATGGTGCTCTATTCTGTCAAGGTTAATTACAGAAAAGATGGTTTATTGTGGGGTCATTAATAAAGATATAGAATCTCCTATTTATTTTATAGAAAAAATGTAAAACAAACATGAATGAAGGAGAAGCAATTTACAAAGTAATATACATGGTATAATCCAATTTTTGTAACAAAAAGAAAAAACAAAAACGTGGTGTTTCAAGTCCTAAGACTGTCTTATTTCTGTATGAAAGGATTTGCAGTGATTTTCATAATCAACTGTCTTTTTGTAAATAACTAGATTTGCATATCACTTCAGTAAGATAAACTACTTATATAGACCATTCAGCCATTCAGAGTATTCTACCCCTATAGGTACAACTAAGCTTCGTGAGAATAGTTTATATTCAGCCTATCAATACAGTTCAACAGTTGAAAGGTAAATCAAATCAAGTGGAACAATTATATTCCTAAATTAAGCTTAACTCCCAATTGAGCTATCTTTTTTGATGATGGTTGTATTGATGACTAATGTTTATTGAGGACTTCCTATTTTCCCAGGGACTACTGAAAGCATTTTAAATGGATTAATTTAATTTTCACACTACTTTATAGGACTCAGCTAAGTCTGTAAGATAAGAATCATTATATTTCACAATTAATTGATGAAGAAACTGAGGCCAGGGAGATTATATAAATTTCCCGTGGTCAGAAATGGATTAATGTCATATTGAGAATTCTACCTCAGACATACTCCAGAGACTGCATTCTAAACCACCCAACTGGATTGCCTCTAGTTAGTACTGATGAGTTTCATGCCATGAAATCTTAAATATTTCTTTTTGTGTTTATCTCAGCTCAACAGACAGTCAGCTAAAGCTTTGGAATGTGGGGAAACCATACTGTCTACGTTCCTTTAAGGGTCATATCAATGAAAAAAACTTTGTAGGCCTCGCTTCCAATGGAGATTATATAGCTTGTGGTAAGTGAAGCCATCTTTTCCTGGAACTTTTTAACAGATATCTGTAACTGAAATTGCGTTCAATGGACATAAACTACATACCATGTCAAGAAATGATCTGTACACCAGAAGAAAACATACTAAATTGTCTTCAAATTGTACTGGAAGATGCATTAGTCTTCTCCTCCTTTACTGAGTACAAGCCCTGACTACATGAAATAGCGTTAAGATTGTGAAATATGTTTTCTAATTGTTCTCCATTGTAACATAATTTCTGTAGGTATTATGCAGAAGACAGAAAATACTAATTTCTGCTAATATCCTAGTTTTGAAGACATTATTTTCTTCTTAAGCTTGATATTCGTTTTCCCCTATATAATCTCTTCATGAAGCAGCCCATTTGGGTAGTCTTGATCCACTATTCTAGGTCCTTTATTGTTGATAATTTATAAAAAATTAAATCAGAAATAGAAAAGTCAAATTTGGTACATTTGGTTCAAATGTTCTAACATGCCTGAATATATGAACTTTCATTAGTATTTTCAAAGGACTTGTACTTTATTCAGTAGACTTCCCTATAAATATATGAACCTAAACGCTGCCAAAGCAAATCTATCACATAATTATCCTACTTTGATAGACTGCTCAGAATACAGGTTTCAGGACTACTCATCTAATAGAGTACTGCCTTTGTTGGGGAATGGGAAATGTCATCGAGGTTATTAAAATTTGCCTTTTAAGTGTTATATATCTTTTTGCTTTCTAAATAGAAATTTTTTTAATGTAATTTAAGATTCATGCTATAATAACAAGTTTCTGAATCTTCTCTAGACCTCTGCTATAAATGATATTTATGTGGTAGTATCATTTAACGATAACTATTTCTTTAGATTAGTAAAGTGTTGTTTTTCTATGAACCTTTTCTCTCATGATTTGCAAGTAATTCCCAAGAAAGCTTGTGTTCTGGTCTTTCAAGTTTAACCATAAAAGTCTTTGAGCTTAAACATTGAATGATAATTACCTTACAAATGTGATGTCCTAATTCTGAGTTCTCCCATTCTAAATTTTTTGCAGGAAGCGAGAACAACTCTCTTTACCTGTACTATAAAGGACTTTCTAAGACTTTACTAACTTTTAAGTTTGATACAGTCAAAAGTGTTCTGGACAAAGACCGAAAAGAAGATGATACAAATGAATTTGTTAGTGCCGTGTGCTGGAGGGCACTTCCAGACGGGGTAAGTTTTCATGTTGGTTTTTTCACTCTGAAGTCTTATATAATGCTTTATGTTTATATTTACACATGTGAGCTTTTTTAAGTTTCAAATGTATATTGATATGTGATACGCATTTTTATTCTTGTGCTTATTAGTATTGCATCACCAAAAGAAACTGGCATTGTAGATAGTAATTGGAATGGAACAGTGTCATGCTGACATACTATCTCTCCTGTGTACCTGTAGCATCTTGTGCATACCTCTGTTACAGCATTACCACATCATCTCTGCATATCGCTCCTATAAGACTGGAAGTTTCTCCAGAGTACATACTGTCTCATTTTCCTTAATGATCACATGCAATATATGCTCAGTAAATATTCAGCTGAACCTAGGATTGTATTAGGAAGAAAAATTTTGATGTAGGTAGAGGAGAGTGGCTTATGTGTACACCTTGTTAAATATTATTTCAGGGCAGAATTGCTCTCTACAAAATACATTTACATAGAATGTTTAAGTACATTTAATTTTTTAACAAGAAAGTTGTACTTCTAGGTTGCAAAAAATGTTTCTTCAAACTGGTCACTTAACTTTCATACATTTTAAAGTATAGACTTTCTTATAAGTTATATAAACGAAATTAATTTTTTCTTGATTTTTGTAAACATGAGTCATTAATGTCATCTTTAAAAAAATAGCTGTTTAGGTGCTTATTTGGTTGGTTTTATTTTTGACACACAAAATTCTTACTTGATTAGTACTTTATAATATCTGAATTTCAGGTACAGTTTAACTTTAATTAGGTATATTCTATTGCTGTCTTCTTTAAAGTTCTGTTACTTAACTTCCAGTTTTGCTAATGGCAGGCTGGGTGATTTGAACCAACCCTCACTCTAAGCAGAACTAGAAGAGTTGGACCAAGTGTATTTATTTTTAAAACAAAAGAAAGAAACCTGTGTGAAGGCATTGGAAAGTAAACAAGATAGAAAAAAATTACCAGCCTAGGAATGTGAGCCCGGCTTTTGAGTCCACTTTTCCCCTTGGAACATTTGCAAATTTTGGTGGAATGGCTAAGAGTACTTACTGTGTCCTCACAGGGTTGCAGGGATTGGAGTCTAGTGTTCAGTGCTGTGTGGGTGAAAGCACTTTGGTTTAGGTGCCCAAAGGGCTGTAGTCTATGGTAAACCAGTAGATAAGCCCTCACAGTGACTACAGCTCAACTTCAAAATCATTATCAATCCTGAAATTAACTTGAAATGACCCTGAATTTCTAGCATTCACAGGATACAAAATTAAATCCTCTGAAGGAAGATCTTAGAAAGAAGACCATCTAAGGATTTCATTTATTTTTTTCAAAATTGCAAATACAATACTAGGGAACAATAAAAACAGACATAGGAGAACAGGCAAGAGAGCATGAATAAATCCAGCATAAGCAGTGGATAATAGAAGCAAAATTAGAGCAGCTCTGGATACTGGAGTTATCAGGAATAGCTTGAAATAACCATGCTGATAAGATGAAAGAGAAGATCAAAAATTTCAACTACAAACTAAAAACTTTTAAAAATGAAAATCCTATAAATGGAAAAATACAACTACCAAAATTAAGAACTCAGTGAATCGTTGAGGAAGATAAGACAGAGTTGAAAAGAGAATTAATGAACTTGTAGGTAAAGTTAGAAGAAAATATACATGAAACAAAAATGATGATAAGTATACAGAAATGAGAGAAAGAAGAAAGTTTTAACATATTTATTAGGAAACATAAAAGGAGAGAAAAGAATGCAGCTGAAGGAATATTAGCAAGGGTTATTGTTAAGAACTTTTCAAAAGTGATAAAAGACATCAAAGCAGAGATTAAGTAAGCCTTTGTACCCTACAGAATAAATGACTTGATTTCTACAATGTGAACAAAGATTTAATTGCAAACGTGGACCCTGGACAGACTAGGCCTGCCTGAAAATCTAATCTTGGGTCTGCCTTCTCATAGTACCACCTTGTAGAAATACACTGACTTAACACAAATATGGAATGGTATATGCTAGGAACTAGTTATCGCTTAAATTTACTATGAAATTCCATCTGTGGTATTGCATCTGGACTGAAAAAACTGTGAGATGGCATATTGGCCTTATATCTATGCAAAATGAATGATATAAGGAAACCAAAGCACATCTCTGTATCTGTGTGAACCACACATGCCTTAACTGTTCTTGGCAACTCTGCATACTCTTTGTGTGGGCCGGGGAGAAATCCAAGAAGCTATGCATGTGAATAGTTTTGGCCTCCTAATAAGTTTGAAGATGCTATTCATGCTGAATTTCCTATCCTATATCCCTCTATAAAGCTGCCTAACCTAGTGCTAGATTAAAGCTAATTGTGTCTGATGCTGTGACCCCTGCTGGTGGTAGGACAGTTGCACCTTGACCTATCATAGTAAAAATGCTGAAAATAAATTATAAAGGGGATTCTTAAAAGAAGGTAGAGAAAAGTACTATCTTCAGAAGACCAGCAATTAGACTGACTGCCAACTTCTCAGTGAAGCAGTGGAAACTGGAAGAGCATAGAACCAGATCCTTAGTGTGAAGAAAAATACCTGCCAGTCTAAAGTTCTATATCCAATGAAAATCTCCCGAGAAAATGGTAAAATAAAGATATTTTAGATAAACAAATATGGAGAGTTTGCTACTAGCAGACCGACACTAAAGAAAACCTTAATCATTAGGTTTATTCCTAGGTATTTTATTCTTTTTTGATGCAATTGTGAATGGAATTGTTTTTCTGATTGCTCTTTCTGTTAGTTCGTCATTAGTGTATAGGAAAGCAACAGATTTCTGTGTGTTAATTTTGTATCCTGCAACTTTGCTGAATTCAGATATTAGTTCTAGTAGTTTTGGAATGGAATCTTTAGGGTTTTTTATGTACAGTATCATGTCATCTGCAAATAGTGACAATTTGACTTCTTCTTTACCAATCTGGATGCCTTGTATGTCTTTGTTTTGTCTGATTGCTGTGGCTAGGACCTCCAGTACTATGTTGAATAACAGTGGAGAGAGTGGGCATCCCTGTCTTGTTCCCGATCTTAGATGAAAAGCTTTCAGCGTCTCGCCGTTAAGTATGATGTTAGCTGTGGGTTTGTCATATATAGCCTTTATGATGTTGAGGTACTTGCCGTCTATACCCATTTTGTTGAGAGTTTTAATCAGGAATGGATGCTGAATTTTGTCAAATGCTTTTTCAGCATCTATGGAGATGATCATGTGGTTTTTGTTCTTCTTTTTGTTGATGTGGTGGATGATGTTGATGGATTTTCAATGTTGTACCATCCTTGCATCCCTAGAATGAATCCCACTTGATGATGGCATATGATCCTCTTGATGTATTTTTGAATTCGGTTTGCTAATATTTTGTTGAGTATTTTTGCATCTATGTTCATCAGGGATATTGGTCTGTAATTTTCTTTTTTGTGAGGTCTTTGCCAGGTTTTGGTATTAGAGTGATGCTGGCTTCATAGAATGAGTTTGGAAGTATTCCCTCCTCCTCTATTTTTTGGAAAACTTTAAGGAGAATGGGTGTTATTTCTTCTCTATATGTCTGGTAGAATTCAGAGGTGAATCCATCAGGCCCAGGGTTTTGTTCTTGGGTAGTTTTTTGATTACCAATTCGATTTCGTCGCTGGTGATTGGTCTGTTTAGTTTTTCTGTTTCTTGCTTGGTCAGTCTTGGAAGGTTGTATTTTTCTAAGAAGTTGTCCATTTCTTCTATGTTTTCCAGCTTGTTAGCATATAGATTCTCATACTATTCTCTTATGATTCTTTGTATTTCTGTGGGGTCTGTCGTGATTTTTCCTTTCTCATTTCTGATTGTGTTTATATGTGTAGATTCTCTTTTCCTCTTAATGAGTCTGGCTAGGGGTTTATTTATTTTGTTTATTTTTTCAAAGAACCAGCTCTTGGTTTTATTGATTTTTTCTATTATTTTATTCTTCTCAATTTTATTTATTTCTTCTCTAATCTTTATTATGTCCCTCCTTCTGGTGACTTTGGGCCTCATTTGTTCTTCTTTTCCAATTTCAGTAATTGTGTCTTTAGACTATTCATTTGGGAATGTTCTTCCTTCTTAAATAGGCCTGGATTGCAATATACTTTCCTCTTAGAACTGCCTTTGCTGCGTCCCACAGAAGTTGTGGCTTTGTGTTGTTGTTGTCATTAGTCTCCATATATTCTTGGATTTCTGTTTTGATTTGGTTGTTAACCCATTGATTAATTAGGAGAGTGTTGTTAAGTCTCCATGTATTTGTGAGCTTTTTTGATTTCTTTCTAAAATTTATTTCTAGTTTAATACCTTGGTGATCTGAGAAGTTGGTTGGTAGGATTTCAATATTTTTGAAATTACTGAGGTTCTTTTTGTGGCCTAGTATGTGGTCTATTCTGGAAAATGTTCCATGTGCACTTGAGAAGAATGTGTAACCTGTTGCTTTTGGGTGTAGAGTTCTGTCGATGTCTGTTAGGTCCATCTGTTCTAGTGTGTTGTTCAGTGCCTCTGTGTCTTTACTTATTTTCTGTGTGGTTGATCTGTCCTCTGGAGTGAGTGGTGTGTTGAAGTCTCCTAAGATGAATGCATTGCTGTCTATTTCCTCCTTTAATTCTGTTAGTATTTGTCTCATATATGCTGGCGCTCCTGTGTTGGGTGCATATATATTTATAATGGTTATATCTTCTGTTGGACTGACCCCTTTATCATTATGTAATGTCCTTCTTTATCTTTTGCTACTTTCTTCGTTTTGAAGTCTATTTTGTCTGATACAAGTACTGCAACACCTGCTTTTTTCTCTTTGTTGTTTGCATGAAATATCTTTTTCCATCCCTTTACTTTTAGTCTGTGTATATCTTTGGATTTGAGGTGAGTTTTTTGTAGGCAGCATATAGATGGGTCTTGCTTTTGTATCCATTCTGTTACTCTGTGTCTTTTGATTGGTGCATTCAGTCCATTTACATTTAGGGTGATTATTGATAGGTATGTACTTATTGCCATTGCTGGCTTTAGATTCGTGGTTACCAAGGGTTCAAGGGTTGCTTCTTTAATATCTAACAATCTAACTTAACTTTCTTGTTAAGTTATTGTAAACACAGTCTGATGTTTCTTTCTTTCTCTCCCTTCTTATTCCTCCTCCTCCATTCTTTCTATAATAGGTGTTTTATTCTTTGCCTTTAGTTTGTATTTGGGTGGTCTGCTTTCTTTGCTATGATTTTATTTTCGCTGGTGACATCTTTTTAACCTTAGGTGTGCTTCCCTCTAGAGCAGTCCCTTTAAGATATCCTGTAGTGGTGGTTTATGAGAGGCAAACTGTCTCAACTTTCGTTTATCTGGAAATTGTTTAAACCCTCCATCATATTTAAATGATAATCGTGCTGGATACAATATTCTTGGTTCGAGGCCCTTCTGTTTCATAACGTTAAATATATCATGCCATTCTCTTCTGGCCTGTAAGGTTTCTGTTGAGAAGTCTGATGATAGTCTGATGGGTTTTCCTTTGTAGGTGATCTTTTTTTTCTCTCTAGCTGCCTTTAATACCCTGTCTTTATCTTTGATCTTTGCCATCTTAATTATTATGTGTCTTGGTGTTGTCTTCCTTGGGTCCCTTGTGTTGGGAGATCTATGAGCTTCGGTGGACTGCGAGACTACTTCCTTCCCCAGCGAGGAAAGTTTTCAGCAATTATTTCTTCAAAGACACTTTCTATCCCTTTTTCTCTCTCTTCTTCCTCTGGTACTCCTATAATGCGAATATTGTTCCGTTTGGATTGGTCACACAGTTCTCTTAATATTCTTTCATTCCTAGAAATCCTTTTATCTCTCTCTGCCACAGCTGCTCTGTACTCCTGTTCTCTGTTTTCTATTCCATTAACAGTCTCTCGCATCTCATCCATTCTGCTGTTAAGCCCATCGATCGCTTGTCTGATTTCTGTATTGTCCTCTGCCCTCTACTTCCTCCCTCAGCTCTTGCACATTTCTCTGTAGGTCAGCATGGTTATGACTTTTAATAAAATTCTTTTTCAGGGCAGGCCAGCATTTTGATCCCTTCAGACTCCCTCTCTGGGGTTGTCTGGCTGATTTTGGTCTGAACCATATTCCTCTGTCTTTTCATGGCTGTATAATTTGGTCACTGATAGTTGCCACGTACGTCAGCTGGGCTCTTTAAGACTTTAAAAAGAGAAGAAAAAAAAAAGAGAAGAAAAGAAAAAAAGAAAAAAAGAAAGAAAGAAAGAAAGAAAAGAAAAAACAAAACAAAACAAAAAAAACAAAAAAAAATGCCCACTGGACGTAGATTCTGTGGGAATGCTCTAGGTGGCGCTATTGCCCCACTATTCCACAGCTGTGACTGTGCCGCTCCGCAGGGCCCTTTGTCGCTCTGGCAGGGGTGGAACGAATAGGAGGCTGTTGATCTCAGTGAGAAGTGTTAAGTATGGCTACGCTTCCTCAGTCGCCAGCTAAGGCGTCTGAAACTCCCCAGGACTCCCAGCCTGCTGGGCTGAGTGTGCTGGGGCGATCCGGCTCCTCCGCTGGGCTCCTGTCACTTTAAGACCGCTTAGGAAAGCGCGCACTTTTTTTTTTTTTTCCTTCCCCGAGCCGGCTGCAAGCCCCCTGGCGCGTTCCCCGCTCAGATCCTGCCCCTCTGTCTCTCCAATCTCCGCTGCACTGCGCAATGTGGGTCAGCGCTCCCCACGCGGATCACCGCGGCTGGCTACTTCGCGGGGTGCACTTCCACTCCCTCCCGGCTCTGAATCCTCTCCTCCCGCCGGTGCGCTGGGGTGGGGGAGGGCTCGGGTCCGCCGGGTCGCGGCTCCGTATCTTACCCGCCTCTTGGGGTGCCGAGTCCTCTCGGGTGTAGCTGCACGCTGTGCGCTTTCCTGTGTATTCTCGTCTCTCTTTTAGGAATAGATGTATTTTCTGTGTTTTCGTAGATAAATATAGTGTTGGGAGGAGATTTCTGCCGCCCTGCTCACACCGCCATCTTCCCGGAAGTCTGGTTTTAATCTTTAATCAGCAGATAGATAAATAAACAGACAAATTATAGTACAGTTTGGTAACTGAAATTCTAAGGTTATGAACAAAGAGCTGTGGTCCTAAAGATTTCATGGGAATTTATCAGGGAAGAGGTGGGAAAGGCATTCAAGCCACAGGGAACCAAAGAACCAGAGGGAATGGGGGGGGGGTTTGAGTGTGCATGTGTGTGTGCACACATGTGAGTGAGAGCATGTGCGTGTGAGAGAGCATTGTGAATGTGAGAGAGCATGTGTGTGCATACATGTGTGAGAGCATGTGCATGCATGTGAGCATGTGTGAGAGTATGAGTGCATGCATGTGTGCGAGAGCATGTGTGAGTGTGAGAGCATGTGTGAGCATGTGTGCACACGTGCGTGAGAGCATGTGAGTGTACATGTGTGAAAGCATGTGTATGTGTGCAAGTGCATGTGTGAGCATGTGTGCATGTGCATGTGCAAGAGCATGCGTGTGTGCCTGTGTGTGTGAGAGCATGTGTTGTGTGTGTAGTACATGCAGTGGTAGTGTTCGGGTTTAGGTAAGGTGAAATGAATGTATGCTTGAGTTGAACCAGATGAGGGGTTGGGAGATTGGGTGGACAGATGATACACCTAAAAATTAAGGCAGACTTTTTAGTAATACTACACATGTTGACAATTTCAGTATTTGGTCAAGCTAGAAAACCAATAGTTGTAAATCATTCCCTTGCTTAAGAATCTGGCATGGCTTCTTGTTGCCCACAGGATAAGCAGTCTGGCTCTAATTCAAGTCTCTCCACCTTTAGGCCCCTTTACTTATCTCTACTCTTTCCCGTCCAGCCCCACCCAACTCACTCTCTGCTCCCACTTAGCTGCTTCATCCTCAGGTTCTGAAACACACGTGTTCTTGTTACACATGAGTCTCCCTGAAGAAAATGCCCTTCTACTCAAACCCTTCCCAGCCCAAGTGGTCATCTCTACTGGGTCGTCCACAGGGAGTCCAGCTCACACTGATACATCCCTTCTCTGAAATCAGGCACTTCCAAAGAACATTGGTTGGGGTGTAAATTGGTGCAAAAAAAAATTCAAGAGCCTTATAAATGATCATATCTCACAGGGAGTTCTCAAAAGACTCATAAAAACATCTGAAAAGCTGTTCACCCTCCTCAGTCATCAATGAAATGCAAATTAAAGAAAATTAAATTAATATTCAGATAGCACTTTCCACCTTTTCATTTGGCAGAAAAATGGAAAAATGCTAATGCTTGGAGTTGATGAGGGTGTGAAGTGTAAATTGTTAAAATTTTGAGAGGGGTAGAAATTTTCTGAGAGGAGCCTTTGGCAACATGAATCACATATACATACAGTTGACGGATCATCCCACTTTTAGGAATTTATCATAAAGTAATGACGGGTAAACAAAAATACCCATTTATAATATGTTCTTTGCAATAATAATTCAGTAGGGAAAATTCAGATACTATCTTTATGGCCAACAAAAGAGGTAAAGTATAATAATAAAATAGGTAAAATAGATAGTTAAGTAAGTTTCGGTATAGCTGTATATTGGAACACCACTAGCCACTAAAAAGATGGGACTGGTAATGTGGAATGTGATTATGTTCTATTGTTAACTGAAAAAACACTTTCCTGAAAGAGTATGTATGACCATGATTTGAGGGGTCCCCTTGACCATCCTCAGGTCAATAATTCATGAGAAGGACTCCCAGAACGCAGCAAAGCTGTTATATTCATGGTTACAGTTTATTATAGCAAAAGGATATAGATTAAAATAGTGATCAGGAAAGGCACTTAGTGCAGTGTCCAGGAGTGACCAGGAGGGGGGTTTCCAGTTGTCCAACTCCCAGTGGACTTGTGTGGACAGCATGAGTTTCACCCAGCAACAATGTGTGATAGCATGCATGGACTAGGACTATTGCCAACCCAGGAGGCTCACCTGAGCCTTAGTGTCCACAGTTTTTTTATTTTTTTAAGTTTGTTTTGATATAATTAATCTACAATTAAATGAGTAATATTATGGTGATTACACTACCCCCTTCATCAGGTCCCCCCCAACCCCATTTCAGTCACTGTCTATTAGCGTAGTGAGATGCCATAGAGTCACTACTTGTCCTCTCTGGGTTGTACTGCCCTCCCTGTGCCCCCCTAACATTACATCTGCTAATCGTAATGTCCCTTTTTCCCCCTTGCCCCTCCCTTCCCACTCATCCTCCCCAGTCCCTTTCCCTTTGGTAACTATTAGTCCGTTCTTGGGTTCTGTGAGTCTGCTGCTGTTTTGTTCCTTCAGTTTTTTTCTCAGTTCTTATACTCCACATATGAGTGAAATCATTTGATACTTGTCTTTTTCGGCTTGGCTTATTTCACTGAGCATAATACCCTCTAGCTCCATCCATGTTGTTGCAAATGGTAGGATTTGTTTTCTTCTTATGGCTGAATAATATTCCATTGTGTATATGTACCACCTCTTCTTTATCCATTCATCTACTGATGGACACTTAGGTTGCTTCCATTCTTGGCTATTGTAAATAGTGCTGCGATAAACATAGGGGTGCATCTGTCTTTTTCAAACTGGGCTGCTGCATTCTTAGGGTAAATTCCTAGGAGTGGAATTCCTGGGTCAAATGGTATTTCTATTTTGAGTTTTTTGAGGAACCGCCATACTGCTTTCCACAATGGTTGAACTAATTTGCATTCCCACCAGCAGTGTAGGAGGGTTCCCTTTTCTCCACATCCTCGCCAACATTTGTTGTTGTTTGTGTTTTGGATGTTGGCCATCCTCACTGGTGTGAGGTGATATCTCATTGTGGTTTTAATCTGCATTTCTCTGATGATTAGCGATGTGGAGCATCTTTTCATGTGCCTGTTGGCCATCTGAATTTCTTCTTTGGAGAAGTGTCTATTCATGTCCTCTGCCCATTTCTTAATTGGATTATTTGCTCTTTGTTTGTTGAGGTGCGTGAGTTCTTTATATATTTTGGATGTCAACCTCTTATCGGATATGTCATTTATGAATATATTCTCCCATACTGTAGGATGTCTTTTTGTTCTACTGATGGTGTCCTTTGCTGTACAGAAGCTTTTCAGCTTGATATAGTCCCACTTGTTCATTTTTGCTTTTGTTTCCCTTGCCCGGGGAGATATGTTCATGAAGAAGTCGCTCATGTTTATGTCCAAGAGATTTTTGCCTATGTTTTTTTCTAAGAGTTTTATGGTTTCATGACTTACATTCAGGTCTTTGATCCATCTTGAGTTTACCTTTGTGTATGGGGTTAGACAGTAGTCCAGTTTCATTCTCTTACATGTAGCTGTCCAGTTTTTCCAACAGCAGCTGCTGAAGAGGCCGTCATCTCCCCAGTGTATATCCAAGGCTCCCTTATCAAATATTAATTGACTGTATGTGTTTGGGTTGATGTTTGGATTTTCTGTTCTATTCTACTGGTCTGTGGGTCTGTTTTTGTGCCAATACCAAATTGTCTTGATTACTGTGGCTTTGTAGTAGAGCTTGAAGTCAGGGAGCATAATTCCCCCTGTTTTATTCCTCCTTCTCAGAATTGCTTTGGCTATTCGGGGTCTTTTGTGGTGCCATACGAATTTTAGAATTATTTGTTCGAGTTCATTGAAGAAAGCTGTTGGTAGTTTGATAGGGATTGCGTTGAATCTGTAGATTGCTCTGGGTAATATAGCCATTTTGACAATAGTTATTCTTCCTAGCCAAGAGCATGGGATGCATTTCCACTTGTTAGTGTCCTCTTTAATTTCTCTTAGGAATGTCTTGTAGTTTTCAGAGTACAGGTCTTTCACTTCCTTCGTTAGGTTTATTCCTAGGTATTTTATTCTTTTTGATGCAATTGTGAATGGGATTGTTTTTCTGATTTCTCTTTCTGTTAGTTCATCATTAGTGTATAGGAAAGCAACAGATTTCTGTGTGTTAATTTTGTAACCTGCAACTTTGCTGAATTCAGATATTAGTTCTAGTAGTTTTGGAATGGAGTCTTTAGGGTTTTTTTATGTACAGTATCATGTCATCTGCAAATAGTGACAATTTGACTTCTTCTTTACCAATCTTGCATGTCTTTGTTTTGTCTGATTGCCATGGCTAGGACCTCCAATTCTATGTTGAATAACAGTGGAGAGAGTGGGCATCCCTGTCTTGTTCCCGATCTTAGATGAAAAGCTTTCAGCTTCTCGCCGTTAAGTATGATGTTAGCTGTGGGTTTGTCATATATGGCCTTTATGATGTTGAGGTACTTGCCGTCTATACCCATTTTGTTGAGAGTTTTAATCAGGAATGGATGCTGAATTTTGTCAAATGCTTTTTCAGCATCTATGGAGATGATCATGTGGTTTTTGTTCTTCATTTTGTTGATGTGGTGGATGATGTTGATGGATTTTCGAATGTTGTACCATCTTTGCATCCCTGGGATGAATCCCACTTGATCATGGTGTATGATCCTCTTGATGTATTTTTGAATTCGGTTTGCTAATATTTTGTTGAGTATTTTTGCATCCACATTCAACAGGGATATTGGTCTGTAATTTTCTTTTTTGGTGAGGTCTTTGCCCGGTTTTGGCATTAGAGTGATGCTGGCTTCATAGAATGAGTTTGGAAGTGTTCCCTCCTCTTCTATTTTTTGGAAAACTTTAAGGAGAATGGGTATTATTTCTTCTCTATATGTCTGGTAGAATTCAGAGGTTAATCCATCTGGTACGGGGTTTTGTTCTTGGGTAGTTTTTTGATTACTGCTTCAATTTCATTGCTGGTGATAGGTCTGTTTAGTTTTTCTGTTTCTTGTTTGGTCAGTCTTGGAAGGTTGTATTTTTCTAAAAAGTTGTCCATTTCTAGGTTTTCCAGCTTGCTAGCAAATAGATTCTCATAGTATTCTCTTATAATTCTTTGTATTTCTTTGGGATCTGTGGTGATTTTTCCTTTCTCATTTCTGATTCTGTTTATGTGTGTAGATTCTCGTTTTCTCTTAATGAGTCTGGCTAGGGGTTTATCTATTTTGTTTATTTTTTCAAAGAACCAGCTCTTGGTTTCATTTATTTTTTCTATTGTTTTGTTCTTCTCAATTTTATTTATTTCTTTTCTGATTTTTATTATGTCCCTCCTTCTGGTGACTTTGGGCCTCATTTGTTCTTCTCTTTCCAATTTCAGTAATTGTGTCTTTAGACTATTCATTTGGGAATGTTCTTCTTTCTTTAGATAGGCCTGGATTGCAATATACTTTCCTCTTAGAACTGCCTTTGCTGCGTCCCATAGAACCTGTGGCTTTGTGTTGTTGTTGTCATTTGTCTCCATATACTCTTTGATTTCTGTTTTGATTTGGTCATTGACCCATTGATTAATTAGGAGAATGTTGTTAAGTCTCCATGTATTTGTGAGTCTTTTTGGTTTCTTTCTAAAGTTTAATACCTTTATGATCTGAGAAGTTGGTTGGTAGAATTTCAATATTTTCGGTTTTACTGAGGTTCTTTTTGTGGCCTAGTATGTGGTCTATTCTGGAAAATGTTCCTTGTGCACTTGAGAAGACTGTGTATCCTGGTGCTTTTGGGTGTAGAGTTCTGTAGATGTCTGTTAGGTCCATCTGTTCTAGTGTGTTGTTCAGTGCCTCTGTGTCTTTACTTATTTTCTGTCTGGTTGTTCTGTCCTTTGGAGTTAGTGGTGTGTTGAAGTCACCTAAAATGAATGCTTTGCTGTCTATTTCCTCCTTTAATTCTGTTAGGATTTGTTTCACAAATGTCGGCGCTCCTGTGTTGGGTGCATATATATTTAAAATGGTTATATCCTCTTGTTGGACTGATCCCTTTATCATTACATAATGTCCTTCTTTATCTCTTTCTACTTTCTTCGTTTTGAAGTCTATTTTGTCTGATACAAGTACTGCAACACCTCCTTTTTTCTCCTTGTTATTTGCATGAAATATCTTTTTCCATCCTTTCACTTTTATTCTGGGGATATCTTTGCGTTTAAGGTGAGTTTCTTGTAGGCAGCATATAGATGGGTCTTGCTTTTTTATCCATTCTGTTACTCTGTGTCTTTTGATTGGTTCATTCAGTCCATTTACGTTTAGGCTGATTATCGAAAGATATGTACTTATTGCCATTGCTGGCCTTAGATTCGTGGTTACCAAAGGTTCAAGGGTTGCTTCTTTACTATCGAACAATCTAACTTAACTTTCTTATTAAGTTATTGTAAACACAATCTGATGTTTCTTTATTTCTCTCCTTTCTCATTCTTCCTCCTCCATTCTTTATATACTAGGTGTTTTGTTCTTTGCCTTTAGTTAGTGTTTGGATGGTCTGCTTTCTTTGCTATGATTTTATTTTCTCTGGTGACATCTTTTTAGCCTGAGGTGTGCTTCCATCTAGAGCAGTCCATTTAAGATATCCTGTAGTGGTGGTTTATGGGAGGCAAATTCTCTCAGTTTTTGCTTGTCTGGAAATTGTTTAATCCCTCCATCATATTTAAATGATAATCGTGCTGGATACGGTATTCTTGGTTCAAGGCCCTTCTGTTTCATTGCATTAAATATCATGCCATTCTCTTCTAGCTTGTAAGGTTTCTGTTGAGAAGTCTGATGTTTTTAGTCTGATGGGTTTTCCTTTGAAGGTGATTTTTTTCTTTCTCTAGCTGCCTTTAATACTCTGTCCTTATCTTTGATCTTTGCCATTTTAATTATTATGTGTCTTGGTGTTGTCTTCCTGGGGTCCCTTGTGTTAGGAGATCTGTGGGCTTCCATGGACTGCGAGACTATTTCCTTCCCCAGCATGGAGAAGTTTTCAGCAATTATTTCTTCAAAAACACTTTCTATCCCTTTTTCTCTCTCTTTTTCCTCTGCTACTCCTATAATGCGAATATTGTTCCGTTTGGATTGGTCACACAGTTCTCTTAATATTCTTTCATTCCTAGAGATGCTTTTATCTCTCTCTGCCTCAGCTGCTCTGTGTTCTTCTTCCCTGATTTCTATTGGATTAACAGTCTCTTGCATCTCGTCCAGTCTGCTTCTGGGCCTGTCGATGGCTTGTCTCATTTTTGCATTATCTTTCCTGACTTCCCTCACTTCCTCCCTTAGTTCTTGCATATTTCTCTGTAGATCCATCAGCATGGTTATGACTTTTATTCTGAATTCTTTTTCAGGAAGATGCTGCATTTCCATCCCTTCAGATTCCTTCTCAGAGGGTGCCTGGGTCTGGATTTTTGTCTGTATCATGTTCTTCTGTCTTGTCATGTTGATAGGAGTAGTCGCTGGTAGGTGTCATATATGTCAGCTGGGCTCTTTAAAAAAAAAACCACCAAAAATACAAGCAAGCCAAAAAAAAGAAGGGAGAGAAAGAAAAGAGATAAAGAAGAAAGAAAGAAATGAAAGAAAAGGAAGGTGAAAAAGGAGAAAAAAAGGGGGGCAAGAAATAAAACAAACGAGCAAAAAAGAAAAAAAGGGCAAGAAAAAAAAAAATGAGCAAAAAAAGGGCAGGCAAGAAAAAAACAAACGAGGAAAAAAAGGCAAGAAATAAACAAACGAGCAAAAAAAAAAGCCCACCTGGAGTGGATTCTCTAAGCGTGCTGTAGGTGTCGCTGTTGCCGCACTAAACCACAGTCACGGCCACGCCGCTTTTTGGCCGGGTTGGTAATGAATGGGGAGGCTATTGTTTTCTGTATAAAGTTCCAGCATGTCTGCTCTCTTCTCTCTGTCACCAGCAACGGGGACCGAAGTTCCCCAGGACTTCCAGCCTGCAGGGCTGAGCTCGCTGGGGCGATGGTGCTCCCTCACTGGGCCCCCGCCTCTCCAAGACCGCTGCAAATGGTGCGTGCTTTTCTCTTGTCCCTGGGCGCTGGCTGCATGGTCCCGACGCGTTCCCGGCTCTAAACCTGCACCTTCTGCCTCTCCAATGACGGATGCACCGCGGGATGTGTGTCAGCGCTCCCGGCGCAGACCACTGGGGCTGGTTATTTCGCAGACCTGCTCTTCCACTCCCTCCCGGCTCCGAATCCTCTTCTCCCGCCGGTGAGCTGGGGTGGGGGAGTGCTCGGGTCCTGCCGGGTCGCGGCTCCGTATCTTACCCGCCTCTGGGGTGCCGAGTCCTCTCAGGTGTAGCTGCACGCTGTGCACTTTCTTGTGTATTCTGGTCTTTCTTTTATGAGTGGTTGTATCTGCTGTATTTTCGTAGATAAATATAGTGTTGGGACGAGGTTTCTGCCGCCCTGCTCACACCGCCATCCTCCCGGAAGTCCTACAGTTTTTTTATTTTTATTTTTATTTTGCTATTATTAATATACAATTACATGAGCAACATTAGGGTTACTAGACTCCCCCTATTATCAAGTCCCCACCATAAACCCCATTGCAGTCACTGCCCATTAGCGCAGAAGGATGTTATAGAATCACACCTTGTCTTCTCTGTGTTATACTGCCTTCCCTGTATCCCCCCACCCCACCCCCACCCCTGCTACATTATATGTGCTAGTTGTAATAGCCCTTTTTCCCCCTTATCCCTCCCTTCCCACCCATCTTCCCCAGTCCCTTTCCCATTGGTAACTGTTAGTCCACTCTTGGGTTCTGTGAGTCTGCTGCTGTTGTGTTCCTCCAGTTTTTTCTTTATTCTTATATTCCACATATGAGTGAAATCATTTGGTACTTGTCTTTCTCTGCCTGGCTTATTTCACTGAGCATAATACCCTCTAGCTCCATCCATGTTGTTGCAAATGGTAGGATTTGTTTTCTTCTTATGGCTGAATAATATTCCATTGTGTATATGTACCACCTCTTCTTTATCCATTCATCTACTGATGGACACTTAGGTTGCTTCCATTTCTTGGCTATTATAAATAGTGCTGCAATAAACATAGGGGTGCATATGTCTTTTTGAAACTGGGCTGCTGCATTCTTAGGGTAAATTCCTAGGAGTGGAATTCCTGGGTCAAATGGTATTTCTTTTTTTTAATTTAATTAATTAATTAATTAATTAATTTTTATATAATTTATTTTGGTATCATTAATCAACAATTACATGTGCAATATTATGGTCATTAAACTACCCCTTCATCAGGTCCCCAGCACACACCCATTACAGTCACTGTCCATCAGCACAAATGGTATTTCTATTTTGAGTTTTTTGAGGAACCTCCATACTGCTTTCCACAATGGTTGTACTAATTTACATTCCCCCAGCAATGTAGGAGGGTTCCCCTTTCTCCACATCCTCATCAACATTTGTTGTTGTTTGTGTTTTGGATGGCAGCCATCCTAACTGATGTGAGGTGATATCTCATTGTGGTTTTATATTGCATTTCTCTAATGACTAGTGATGTGGAGCATCTTTTCATGTGCCTTTTGGCCATCTGAATTTCGTCTTTGGAAAAGTGTCTCTTCATACCCTCTGCCCATTTTTTAATCGGGTTATTTGCTTTTTGTTTTTTGAGGTGCGTGAGCTCTTTATATAATTTGGATGTCAACCCCTTGTCGGATATGTCATTTATGAATATATTCTCCCATACTGTAGGAAGTCTTTTTGTTCTACTGATGGTATCCCTTGCTGTACAGAAGCTTTTAGTTTGATATAGTCCCATTCGTTCATTTTTGCTTTTGTTTCCCTTGCCTGGGGATACATGTTCATGAAGAAATTGCTCATGTTTATGTCCAAGAGATTTTTGCCTATATTTTTTTCTAAGAGTTTTATGGTTTCATGCCTTACATTCAGGTCTTTGATCCTTTTTGAGTTTACCTTTGTGTATGGGGTTAGACAGTAATCCAGTTTCATTCTCTTACATGTAGCTGTTCAGTTTTGCCAACACCAGCCGTTGAAGAGGCTTTCATTTTCCCACTGTATATCCATGGCTCCTTTATCATATATTAATTGACCATATATGCTTGGGTTCATGTCTGGGCTGTCTATTCTGTTCCACCGGTTTATGGGTCTGTTCTTGTGCCAGTACCAAATTGTCTTGATTACTGTAGCTTTGTAGTAGAGCTTGAAGTCAGGGAGTGTAATCCCCCCTGCTTTATTCTTCCTTCCCAGGATTGCTTTGGCTATTCGGGGTCTTTTGTGGTTCCATATGAATTTCAGAACTATTTGCTCTAGTTGATTGAAGAATGCTGTTGGTAATTTGATAGGGATTGCATTGAATCTGTAGATTGCTTTCGGCATGATGGCCGTTTTGACAATATTTATTCTTCCTAGCCAAGAGCATGGGATGAATTTCCATTTATTAGTGTCCTCTTTAATTTCTCTTAAGAGTGTCTTGTAGTTTTCAGGGTATAGGTCTTTCACTTCCTTGGTTAGCTTTATTCCTACGTATTTTATTCTTTTTGATGCAATTGTGGATGGAATTATTTTTCTGATTTCTTGTTCCACTGGTTCATTGTTAGCATATAGGAATGCAACAGATTTCTGTGTGTTAATTTTGTATCCCACAACTTTGCTGAATTCAGATATTAGATCTAATAGTTTTGGAGTGGATTCTTTAGGGTTTTTAATGTACAGTATCATGTCATCTGCAAACAAGGACAGTTTGAGGTCTTCCTTGCTAATCTGGATGCCTTTTATTTATTTGTGTTGTCTGATTGCCATGGCTAGGCCTGCAGTACTATGTTGAATAAAAGTGGGGAGAGTGGGCATCCTTGTCTTGTTCCCGATCATAAAGGAAAAGCTTTCAGCTTCTTGCTGTTAAGTATAATGTTGGCTGTGGGTTTGTCATATATGGCCTTTATTATGTTGAGGTACTTGCCCTCTTTACCCATTTTGTTGAGAGTTTTTATCATGATGGATGTTGAATTTTGTCGAATGCTTTTTCAGCATCTATGCAGATGATCGTGTGGTTTTTGTCCTTTCTATTGATGTAGTGGATGATGTTGATGGATTTTCGAATGTTGTACCATGCTTGCATCCCTGGGATGAATTCCACTTGATCATCATGATGGATGATCTTTTTGATGTATTTTTGAATTTGGTTTGCTAATATTTTGTTGAGTATTTTTGCATCTATGTTCATCAGGGATATTGGTCTGTAATTTTCTTTTTTTGTGTGTCTTTGCCTCGTTTTGGTATTAGAGTGATGTTGGCCTCGTAGAATGAGTTTGGGAGTATTCTCTCCTCTTCTACTCTTTGGAAAACTTTAATGAGGATGGGTATTAGGTCTTCACTAAGTGTTTGATAAAATTCAGCAGTGAAACCATCTGGTACATGGGTTTTGTTCTTAGGTAATTTTTTGATTATCAATACAATTTCTTTGCTGGTAATTGGTCCAGTCAGATTTTCTGTTTCTTCCTGGGTCAGCCTTGGAAGGTTGTATTTTTCTTGAAAGTTGTCCATTTCTTCTAGGTTATCCAGTTTATTAGCATATAATTTTTCATAGTATTCTCTCATAATTCTTTGTATTTCTGTGGTATCCATAGTGATTTTTCCTTTCTCACTTCTGATTCTGTTTATGTATGTAGCCTCTCTTTTTCTCTTGATAAGTCTGGCTAGGGGTTTATCTATTTTGTTTATTTTCTCGAAGAACCAGCTCCTGCTTTCATTGATTCTTTCTGTTGTTTTATTCTTCTCAATTTTATTTATTTCTGCTTTAATCTTTATTATGTCCCTCCTTCTATTGACTTTGGGCCTCATCTGTTCTTCCTTTTCTAGTTTCATTAATTGCGAGTTTAGACTGTTCATTTGGGATTGTTCTTCTTTCCTGAGGTATGCCTGTATTGCAATATATTTCCCAGTTAGCACAGCTTTTGCTGAATCCCACAGATTTTGTGGTGTTGAATTATTGTTGTCATTTGTCTCCATATATTGCTTACTCTCTGTTTTTATTTGGTCATTGATCCATTGGTTATTTAGAAGCATGTTATTAAGCCTCCATGTGTTTGTCGGCTTTTTCATTTTCTTTGAGTAATTTATTTCTAGTTTCATACCTTTGTGATCTGAGAAGCTGGTTGGTACAATTTCAGTCTTTTTGAATTTACTGAGGTTCTTTTTGTGGCCTAATATATGATCTATTCTTGAAAATGTTCTATGTGCACTTGAGAAGAATGTGTATCCTGTTGCTTTTGGGTGTAGAGTTCTGTAGATGTCTGTTAGGTCTATCTGTTCTAGTTCATTGTTCAGTGCTTCTGTGTCTTTACTTATTTTCTGTCTGGTTGATCTGTCCTTTGGAGTGAGTGGTGTGTTGAAGTCTCCTAAAATGAATGCATTGCATTCTATTTCCCCCTTTAATTGTGTTAGTATTTGTTTCACATATGACGGTGATCCTGTGTTGGGTGCACAGATCTTTATAGTAGTTATATCCTCTTGTTGGACTGACCCCTTTATCATTATGTAATGTCCTTCTTTGTCTCTTGTGACTTTCTTTGTTTTGAAGTCTGTTTTTTCTGATATAAGTACTGCAACTCCTGCTTTTTTCTCCCTATTAGTTGCATGAAATATCTTTTTCCATCCCTTTACTTTCAGTCTGTGTATGTCTTTGAGTTTAAGTGAGTCTCAAGTCGGCAGCGTATAGATGGGTCTTGTTTTTTTACCCATTCGGTAACTCTATGTCTTTTGATTGGTGCATTCAGACCATTTAAATTTAGGGTGATTATCGATAGGTATGTACTTATTGCCATTGCAGGCTTAAATTTGTGGTTACCAAAGGTTCAAGGGCAATTCCCTTACTATCTAACAGTCTAATTTAACTTACTTTGTAGACTATTACAAACTCAACCTAAAGGTTCTTTTTTTCCCCTCCTTTTTCTGCCTCTGCCATTCTTTGTAAATTGTGAGTTATATTCTGTACTCTTTGTCTTCCCTTGAATGATATCTGTTTAGCCTTAGGAATACTTCCATCTATAGGCGTCCCTCCAAAATTCCCTGTAGAGGTGGTTTGTAGAGTTAAATTCTCTCAGCTTTTGCTTATCTGAAAATTGTTTAATCCCTCCTTCAAATTTAAATGGAAACCTTCCTGGGTAGAGTATTCTTGGTTCAAGTCCCTTCTGCTTCATTGCATTAAATATATCATGCCACTCTCTTCTGGCCTGTAAGGTTTCTGTTGAGAAGTCTGATGATAGCCTGATGGGTTTTCCTTTGTATGTGATCTTTTTTCTCTCTCTAGCTACTATTAAAATTCTGTCTTTATCCTTGATCTTTGCCATTTTAATTATTATATGTCTTGATGTTGTCTTCCTTGGGTCCCTTGTGTTGGGAGATCTGTGCATCTCCATGGTCTGAGAGACTATCTCTTTCCCCAGATTGGGGACGTTTTCAACAATTACCTCCTCAATGACACTTTCTATCCCTTTTTCTCTCTTCTTCTTCTTCTGGTACTCCTATAATGTGAATATTGTTCTGTTTGGATAGGTCACACAGTTCTCTCAATATTCTTTCATTCTTAGAGGTCCTTTTTTCTTTGTGTGCCTCAGGTTCTTTGTATTCCTCTTCTCTAATTTCTATTCCATTTTCCATCTCCTCTACTACATCTAATATGCTTTTAAATCCCTCCATTGTATGTTGCATTTCAGATACAGTATTTCTTAATGATTGAATCTCCATCTTAAATTCGTTTCTGAGGTCTTGAATATTTTTCTGTGCCTCCATAAGCATGTTCATAATTTTTATTTTGAACTCTCTTTCTGGAAGATTTGTGAGTGCGGTTTCATTTGGCCCTCTTTCTGGGGTTTGTGAGATTTTGGTCTGGACCATATTCTTTTGACATTTCATATTTCTGTGTGGTGCCCACTAGTGTGCAGAAACTCCAGTCTTGGATCTGCTCAGCCCCTAGAGGGAGGTTGGGGGATGTCTGGGAGTGGAGCTGGTGCCTGGGGGGAGGAAAGATCTGTTTCCTGATTCCCGGCTGCGGTCCCTGTCTCCAGTGTCAGAGGCAATGGGCCAAGCACACACGGGTAAACTTCTGTGCTTTGCGTCTCTAGCTGTTGTAGGCGCGGCCTCCTTCTGGCTGGCCTGATGCCTGCGCAGTGATTGCGGGTTTGCGAGCAGGTGCCTTCAGGCCAGTAGGAAGGCTAGGCAGGCTGTGTGTCACAGTGGGGGGCCTTGGAGCTGAGTAGGCAGCCAGGGGGATGGAGCACCTGAAGCTCCTCAAAGTTCCCAACCAGCTGGGCAGAGCCTGCCCTGGAAACCTTGTCCAGCTCTCCCTTCTTCCGCACAGCAAGCTCTGTGCAAACCCCGCCCCTTCAGCAGCCCTCTGGCTGTTAGGAAGCCTCTCAGGCTCCCTGCCTTTCCTTGAACACAGAGCGGCCAGGTGTGAATCCCCTCCTCCACAAATGGCCTGAATGTCAATTTCCCAAGCACTCCGCCTGTCTGAGCTCCCCAACACTTAGGACACCCAGTGTACACAGCTTTTATTAGGGGTTGGTCACATAGACATGGCTGACCTTAGTCTCTAGTTACTTCAGAGGTCAATGTGATAATATGTGGCCCAAGCCCCTACCACGTATCTCACTCTTATCATAGACTAACTAGTTCAAAGTCCCCCAGGTAAACAGAGGCACTCTTATCTGGCAAGACATGCCAAGGGCTTAGAAGTTACCTCCCAAGAGCTGAACACAAAGGACCAAACCCACCTTTGGTCAAGGTTAGTCTTTCACTGTGCAGGCCAGCCCCCCGCTCTTTTCCAAGGCTCTTTTATAACAAAATGAGTATACTTGTCCAAGTATCTACATTTGGTATAGCATTTATACAACAGACAGCAATAGCATCCGTGTGAATATGTTTAATTCATTTGGGGGAACCACTGTGGTGTAGGGAAAGAATTAAAGAAATAACTAATTTATCCTGTAAAGCCATTACATACATTTCCATTTGTTCGTCCTGTGATCTCTGGCTATTTGTACCTTATGATAAATTGTGCAGAACTAGTAAGCATAGAAATTGGGTGATGGTTAGTGAAATCCACTTCTTCCTCGGGTCAGTTATTGTCTATCAGTATTACATCCTGAGGAGGATTTAACTCAATCTCCTAATAGATGATCATAATACTAATAATAATTTTACTAATAATGTCCTAATACTTTTGATTATTGTAGCACCAGTATTATCTTCCCAGTGATGCAGTATTATGCTGTGTCGCACACAGTGTGCCCGTGGTTCAGAGGTATTGAACAAATGCAGAGGTATTTGCCATGCCTTCCCAATAGTTGGCCCTTGCTCATTGTTGTTTTGGGAAAATGGGTGTCCCATGGCCAGGCACCTCACCTGTCCCGACTCTCCTTGCCCACTGTGCCTGTGCAGTGCTTGCAGGAGCAGGCTTGCACACATGTTGGCAGTGAGCCATTATTGACCGTGTTGCTGTATAAAGACCTCCGCCCAGAGCTCCCTGTGGAGGAGGAGGCAGATGCCAATGGAGACTTGTGGACTTGCTGGATACAGATGGGATTCTAGCACTCAACCTGCCATTGTGAGAATAAAGCTTGGCAGAAGACCTTTACCTGCAATGTTCCATTGTTGTTATTTAATCTCACCGAATCATAGTGAATTTCTGATTCCTGGCAGCTGTGAATGTGACCTTTTTTTGGAAATAGGGCCATTACATATAGAATTAGTAAAGATGAGGTGATCCTGTTGTAGAGTGGCCCCTAATCCAGCATGACTGGTGTCCTTATAAGGAGAGGGGAAGAGATAGACATGGAGAAGAAAGCCATGTGAAGAGCAGTGTGAGGCCAGGGGCAGATGAGAGGGATGCAGCCACCAGCCAAGGAAAGCCTACAGGCTTTAGAGAGAGGGAACAGGGCCCTGCTTTGATTTCAAATGTCTAGCTCCAGAACTATCAGAGAATAAACTGCTGTTGTTTTAAGATATCCAACTTAAATTGTTACAGCAGCCTTAGGAACTAGCACACCTGTACGTCAGATGCTACTGTATCCAGGCATCATTATGACAGGCCAGGAGCCTGTTATTTCTGGGTTCCAAGTCAGCTGCGCACACAGCCAGTCACCCTGCCTCAGCTCACAGGCTTGCACTGAGATGGGTTCCCATTGTGGGCTGTGACACAGCAGGGCCATCTCCCTCCTACGGTATCGGAATAGTTCCCATCCTCAGCTAACTGCACTGCAGGACATGTCTGTCTTACTCTGATCTACCCTTGGGGGGAGGGCGGCCATAGAGTTTTGCTGTAAACTGTACGTGCCCCCTGAGGGCTTCCATGGGTTTGGAGGTCTGTAAGATTCCCATAAATGTGCCCTTGAGCCTCAGGCATGAGGATGGGGGGATCATAGTCCCAAGGCTGCTTCACCTCCATTTGTATTAAAATAGTCGAGACCCCATCAGGTCACGGTACAAGCCCTTCGCCGGTGCTGGTTCTGGCCAAGTCCGCATGGTTGCTGGCCTACTTCATTGTCCTCTGACTTTTATCATTTGCCTTTCTGGAGGGAATTCCTTCTCATCTGCTTTTCTTTAGGGAATAAGGTTTCCCCACCGAATGTTGCTCCTCATTAAAAGTGAAGTCAGTGTGACCCCAACGCCTAGACCAGCACCTGTTTCCCCAAAGAGCTCTTCTGTCTTGCGGGCAGGCGGTGTTGGCTCCACCATGCACGTTGTCATTGCTGTTGTGTACAAGTGACCTGAATGCTTCGTGCCCCAAAACGTTGGTCCCCCCATACTAGGATTAGATGAGTGGTGGAGCTCACCTGTGATACCCCCTCCCTGCCTTTTTAGGGTCGGTGTCACGGGCAACAGCCGGGCTCTGGAGAAACACACTCCTTGAGCTTCTGTAGGGATCACGTCCGCAGATGGCCAGAGCAGCCATCCACACTTTTGGGTCACGGGACATGATATGGTACAGGAACCCAGGTGAGTAACTGAGTCAGAATCAGGTCAGCTCTTGGCTTGCTCTATTGGCTGGTTGCATGTTTTTAAGATAATTCACGTTGACTCATTTTCCTCCCTGTATGTCCTGGACTTGTATTTTATAACACCAGACGGCGATACTAATTAAACTTTAGAGTTTGCTCCTGCAGTGCTTAAACTGAGATTCGTAATGACAGGTCTGGCAGTAATCAATATATCTGCTACACTTGGAATGATTTAACGAGAATGCCGTGGTGACGGCTTGGAATAAAAGCGAGTGAGCTCTGTAAATTTAATTTAGAGGAGTTATAACTTGATCATCCAGAAATATATTACAGAAGCTTCTTGTATTTTCGACAAAGCCCAAGGCATGCTTCTAGTGAGATCTGTGGTTTAACTGGGAACATTTTTTTACAGTGAGGGAAATCAGAGGTGACACGTGCCCACTGGCCCAGCTTCAGAAATATCACTTCACTCACAGAACTGCTGTTCTGGTGCCACATGACACTAGTTAAAAATGATTATTTCACAATTAATGTCTGTTATTCCATCCGTGAATCAGAAGTCACGCTCTAGGCAAAGTTACCTGCAGGTCAGTCCAGAGTCGGGTCAGTTTTTCTGAAAGTGCACACAGGAGTAGTGAGGCGTCATCTTCCCTTTCATGTCCTGGGAAAGGGGTTGATGTGAGAGCCTCAGACTCTGCCCCTCAGCTTCCTTCAGTTCTTTAATTCAGGGAATATTGCTGCATTTAAAGAACAGAAATGCCCTGCTCTCAACCCTCTTTGTATATTGCCTTTGTTCACTCACTAATATTGATTGTATTGGCTGCTGCATTTCCTGCCCTTGGTCCATCAGTTCATGCCCTTTGCAGTCCTCAATTTAATCATGTACTCCTGCACCCCAAGTCCATCTCTCCCCACCACTCCTGCCACCTGGGGCTCTGTGGGTAATGACTGTAACATTTTATTTTATATGTAACATATTTTATGGAAGGGTATACACACACACACACACACACACACACACACACACACACATACTTAATTAGTCATGGACCCTTGCAAAATGTTTCGTTGGTCTGTGTGTAGGTTTTGAATTTTAATAAATTCTATTGTTTTATGAATCTAATTTTGTTTCTTTTTTCACTCTGTGCTATATTCTTAAGATATAAGGTTGCCATATATGTATCTAGTTTGTTACTTCTAAGGGCTGTAGGGCTTTCCACGCCACACTTATTTTACACAACAGATTTTTTAATGACAGATATTCTGGATGCCTACAACTCCTGGCCATCACTCCTGTGAGCATCCTTGGATATGTCCTCTTAGGGACCTTTGCAAGAATTTCTCTAGGGTGGGTTGCTCTTCATTAAAATGTTTTTTTAAAAACTATCATTACTGTAGTGCTTGCTGTGTCAGGCACTGTTCTAAGCATTTATATCTATTGATTAATTTAATCCTTACCGTAACCGCATGTGGTAAATTCTGTTATCTCCATTTCCCTGATGAAGAAACAGCAAAAAAAGAACCTAGAAAGTGTCGTGCAGGTTTTGAGGACCTGGGCACTTAACCACTATGCATACTGCCTTCAGATCCTGCTACACCAACACAGCCGAGGTGGGCGTCTTCAAACCTAACTTTTATGGATGCATTTGAGAATTTAGGTGCCCTATACCCAGGAGTGGGTTCATCAAGCTGCAACACGCATACAATGCGTGTGTTTGTGTGTGTGTTGTGTGCCTATAAAATTTCACTCAATGCAAACATATCAATTTCCTGAACAGTTACACCCAGCTTATCTGCCCTCCGGCAGTGCAGAAGGGGGGTGCATGCTCCCCACATTGTCCACCACTCTTAGCATGTAGACCGCACAATAAATTCTTCAGCTACGTAGATTTTGCATCTTTTTTTTTAATTTCAACTCTGTCTTTCATACCCAATGTTTCTACCTGATTATTTACAACAGCTGTTTCCTGTTTCTATTACCGATATTTCTTCTTACCTCTGGAGGATATTTTTATACTTGTTTAAAATTTTTGATCTCTCCTCTTAATGCCAGTTTGTCAAGAATTGGTTGTTCAATGTTTCTTCTCTAGTGGTGTCCTCGAATGTCTGGGGTTTTGGGTTTTTTCTCCCCACGGCCCCCACCTCACCCCCCCCGCTGGAAGTGTTGGCTGTAACACACTGGGAAGAGAGGAGCAGCTCCTACTGAGAGTCTCACAGTCTGGGGTGGGTCTCCTTGTTCTTGCCCCTAAGCAGCCTCTGTAATCAGCTCCTACACCGCCTTTTTCAGAGGCTTTGTCCCTTAACAGTAGCAGTCTGGGGCCTGAGGTAAGAGGAATAGGCGGAAGAGGAACCTCAGGACTGGCAAAGCAGCCTGGCCCGCCCTGTTCTGCCCTCCATCCAGCTGGACCTGAGTGTCCCCTGAGGCTACATCACCCCTGCCGCGTCCCTGTCCCTAGGGCTGGGCTAGAGCTTCAGGGTACAGTCCTGCAGCCAGGAAGAGGCAGGCAGCCATCCCTGGGGGGCAACGAAGCCCCAGGTTCTCACAGGCCCTTACGCTTTCCCTTCCTTCTGCGGCACATCTCCGTCACAGTGAGGCGGGAGCCCGCAGTCTATGCAGTTTTCCTTTTAGTCAAGGCACCTGTTGTTGTTTGCTTGAGGTGGAAGGTTTTGAACTTCAGAGTCTCTACTGACACAACTGGAAAGACAAGACCAAATGATTTCCTTCTTAACTCACACACATAACCGTCCCAGACAGTTCTCTCCACCCAGCGGCTTCTTAGTGATTCCTTCTGAGATGGTCGGTTTTATGGGTCAGCCTGGCCAGGCTCGGGAGCTCAGGTGTCTGGGCGAGCACTAGTCTGAGGTTGCTGTAAGGCCATTCTGCAGATGTGACGAATGTCTGCCACCAGTTGCCTGTAAGTGAAGATTATCCTCCGTAATGTGGGTGACCTCATCCAATCAGCTGGAGACCTTAAGAGCGAAAACGGAGGCTTCCTGGAGGATTCTGCCTCAAAGCTGCAGCATGAAAGTCCTGCCCCAGTTTCCAACCAGCAAGCCTGCCCTGTGAATTTTGGATTTACCAGCCACAATCTCGAGCCAGTTCCCTTACATGAATCTCTCTCTAGTGCCTACTGGTTGTTTCTCTAGAGAACCTTGACTGACACACTCTAAATAAACTAAGCTCTTGTTTTGGAGTCTCTCTAGCTCAGAATTTGGTCAGAACAAGTGGTCACATGTTAGGTGGCATCTTCTCCCTCCCTCCTTCCAGATACTCTGGCTTCCTGGTGTCTACACTTCAAGCTAATTGTGCCCACAGGGCCCTTGTACCAGCTGTTCCCCATCTAGGGCAAGGGTCCCTCTCCTCTTGTAAGGTGTATCCCTCTTCAGCTCTCAGCTCACCACCTGCAGAAAGCAGCCACCCAGTCATGCTGTCCTGCCACCTATTAAAGTGAAAATGAATTCCCTGCCTAGAAGCTATGTTTTCTTACATATTGTTTATCTTTCTCCTCCCACTAGAATTTATGTTTCGTGAGAGCAGGGATGGGTCTGTCTTGTGCTCTTGCCAATCCCTAGAGTCTCGCATTGTGCCAAGTGCATAGGAGGTATTCCATAAATACGTATGAAATGCACTGATTCCATAAACTTTTTCCTTTTAAAATGCATGTGCTGAGGTAGCTATTGAGACAATCTCAGTCATTTCTGGAACATAATCATATGTTGTTGGGCTGTTTTATTCACCTGTAACAGTTCTTATGAGCTACATAAAGTATTTTTTCCTTGATTTGTTCCAAATGTGCCTTCTTCCTGGCATCAAAGGTAGCTCCCAGTCTTGCCATATTAGGTCTTAGTGAGTAAGCTCACCTTTACCCTCTCTCTGTCTCCCATGACTTAGAAGCCTGCCCCAAGGGCCCCTTTTCAGCTGTCACCCTCCTAGACTTAAGAACTGTATCTTCTATTTGTGAACAGAAATATGTTATTTTCATCATCTTGGCCTTTTTCATCTCTGGCACATCTTAAATTTTATAATTTCTATTGTAGAATTTTTTTTCTTTATAGTTTATGTTACAAATATATATTATCTATTACATCACGTGTAACTTCTATTCATTAACATTTCTATTTTTAGAAGAAATGATTTTCTCACACTTTAGGTCGGGTAACTTAAAAACAAATCATTGGTTTCATTCCTTTGGTGAAGACTTGGCATATACATTTATTTACTCACCTGGTCCCAAGAGATTTTACTGAGTGTATACCCAGAGGATGAATTAAGGTGTATGGCAACATTTTGGAAATGTGATCAGAAAAGAAAACCTGTGTTCTTTTCCTGACAGATCTCTGGCTCTGTGTAGGCCTGTTGGGTATGTTTGTGGAGGTGGGAGAGGATTCCTGGTCAGATTCTTTAGGTACAAGGATTATTTGGCTCTGGTTTCAATGGATTCATAGCTTTCAGGGTGACCAAGGCAGGGCGGCCAGATGCTGACGGTCACTCATTATACTTGTTTCAGGAGTTAGCTTTCACACATAGATTCATTTGGGAGGACTCAAACCCTTTCTAAAAGATAAAACAATTATCTCCTCCTTCCTATGTCCTGCAAGTCTATCATGTTATGCCATCATTGACATAATAACATTAGATGTATTGTCTCCAGTATACCCCCTGCAATTCCCCTTCCACCCTCCCCTGCTTCCTTATCCCCCATTCACTTAAAGGTTGCTTGGGCAAAATAAAGCCGCTGTCCTCCTGGAACACACTGATGTACTACTGACTGTGGTAATGGGGACGGAAGGAAGTAAACTTGCTGTGGTTCAAAAGCTCTTGTTGGAGATGTGAAGCCCTACAGTGCCAGCTCATCCTTGTCCAATACGTTACGACTTTGTGCTGACCTTGTTTTTTCAAGGGACCTGGTGACATTCTCCCCACACCTGGTGGATCCCATTTGTGAAGCAGAATGGTGAGGAAGAACCTTAATGGCATAACGCTTTCGAGACAGATGGGGGAACTCTTTCTACCTACCGTCCTTGGGAACTGCTGAACAGAGAGGCTGGGCTTTAAACTGGGATTCACACCTACTTGGTGTACATTAAAATGCTTCACTGAGAACTGATTAAAAGGCAATGGCTTCCCAACGATAACAGAAGACTAGGAAGTGTAAGTGGTAATTTAAGACTGCAGCTCTGAATGTACATGGGGTGCAGTTAGAAAGCGTTGCACCACCAGACATATGGTAAATCCATGTTATCTAGCTCACTGGCCTGGATCCATTTGTAACACCATCTGGTGTTAATTCCTCACTCCAAATAAGGCTGAGAATATAGTCTTGATATCACTCCACTCACCACATTTATCAGGCTACGTGTGGATTAGTCCAGAACATGAAGCCAATATCCATTAAGCTACTTTAAGAAAACTATGGAGGGGAGGAGTGTGTAGCCAGAGGTTAACAATGGATGCATTCATAGTAGACCTGTCTTAGAGGAGTGACTGTATCTCCATGGTCTTTGGGAAGATCATATTCCCAAGAGACGAGACTTCAGTGCTTGGAACTATATATGCCGAAGGTTGAAAACTGCTTGTAAGGCAATTGAGTGGAACAAAACACAAAGAATCAGTTTTAGGATAATTAAAACTATGTTGGATTTTTTATTTATCAATCTGGTTTCTAATATAATTTTAGTTAAATGAAAGACATTCACAAAGAATATTAGGCATACATACATAGTTTCCTTCTTTCATTCTAATTTACATGCTGTTGCTTTTAGAGTGTGAGCTTCTGTGTTATATCACAGGGATGGAATCCTAACCGACTTTACAGAAAAAATATTTAGCTCAGCTGTTCACACCTCAAAACTCCACAGTCACCATGCTCACTGGAAAAATGAAAACCCAACACAACTTAGAATCAGTGACACTTAGAACGGTTTCTTGGCCCGCTTGAGAGGAATCTCCATGTTTTCACAGCCATCTCAGAATCCAGCAGTTGCTGTAAATAAACTGAGACTTGGAAGTGGTGCAGACCATCTAAGTAGGCCTCTTCTTAAAGCATGTTTTCATCTGGAAAATGAACTTGTAAATGCATGTTGGATGTTGCTAATGTGCTTGGGTATCTTACCTTCTGCCAGTGTTTGCTCCAAGGGAGATAACCAACATTTTAACACAGTTTTCCTGTTTCATTGACAATGAGATTTACATACCATTTGTATCCAAAAAAATACTGTTGTGAAAGAAATCTACTCTAAAGTTTCCAAGATTGTCAGACAGGGTATGTGTAGTGTAGGCATGGAGCCATCAGGCTATGTGAAAAAGTCACTTTTTCGTGTTGTCTTATTTATAAGCTAGTTCAATCACACCGGGGTATGGGTAAGCTGTAAGTCACACCCAGGCGGGAGTTTAGGGCTTTATGCACACGGACTTCAGATTTCTCTCACCTTTGGCTGCATTCCATCTTCCAGTGTTAACAGGGTAGCTCCCTGGCCATCTACCTGATTAATAACTTGGCAGGGGTACAGCAATGCCCCGTAAGTCTCCACCTTCCTGGACACGGCCTCATTGGTTCTTTCGATGTGACTTATAACCACAAGCCAGAGAGTTAGTCTTCCAATAGACTCCATTGACTTTGCCTTTATATTTGGGTTTCAAAGTATTCTGCAGTCAAGAATCAATGGAACCTCACAACTGTCTTACGAAGTATGTAAAACAGCTATCTTAAATACGGGGCAAAGAGGGACAGAGGTTCAGAGACTGGACCAAGGTCATATAGCAAGTTTAGGAGAGGGCACGGGTCAGGACTCTATTAGCTGATTCTTGGGTCCACTCTCAGTGAAACATTCTTTAAAACATGGCACCCACTAGTTTTTAGCCCGAATCAGCTAGATATGCTATTTGTTTCTTATCTATTTCAGGATCAGATAGTTCTATTGGGACTAGCAATTTAAGACCTCTTTTTGGCTGGCTAACTGGAATTCAACTGAATATTGACTGCCTTTCTTTTTGAAAGCTGCTTGACAGGATAGTGAAAGGGGAAACAATAGTAAGAGGTTGAAATCAGGTGCTAATTGGAGGTGTGAGATGGAAACAGACCATTAAAACATTGACACCAGGAGAGAAAGGAGGGGGATACAAAGAATAGGTGGAAGGTAAGAAAAGAGCAGACCTGTTACAGAAGGAGATATAAGCTGCTCTCTAGGGGACACTGACACTACATTTTCATACCAGGTTGCCTGCTTTATCCTCGGGTGCTTTCTGTGGCTGTGTCTCTGCCCAGCTGGCATCTGGCGCCAGTTGTGCAGATGTTCAGAGACATCAGGATCTACTCTTTGGCTTATGCCACTTCTTTTTCCTGTGTCTCTGAATTCCTGTTCCTGTTAGTCAAGGATGCTTGTTTATCCAATGCAGGCAACAGGAAAATTTCCAGCAGAAGCATGCCACACTTGTTTCTAGCTCAATTAAACCTTCCACATAACAAGCTCTTTTTTGAGCAGTTAGTGGAAAGTCACAAGGTTAAATATAGCCTTATATATTAGGAAGGGCTGGAGAAGAACTTAACAATAATGTAACTGCTTACCTCCTGAGCTTGCTTTCTTAAGCCCTAGGGGATGTGATTTTGAGAGTTTGGGATGGCACTGATTTTTGCATCCATTCAAAGTCACCACTCCTAGCTTCTCACAACACAGCTACTTACTTTATACACAGGGGATATTTCCTGTGCCAACAACCCTAAATCAGCCACCAGCTTTTCCTGAAACTTTTAAAAAGCCTCTTTTTTCTAAAAAATTTTCACGTTTGCTTTGTTCTTATGATTTAAAGAGACTACAGTTCTTGCGCTCGATTGATAATGTATTGGGACGTAAGATGTCCAGGCTTTGCAGGCTATGATCCACGAAGCAAGATTAGGTGCTGAGTGTGGGTCACACTGCCTTGGCTATCAAGGCAGAATTGCCCTAAGCTCTCCAGGGAGGGAGCTGGAAAAAAGAGGTGCTTCCTTTTCTTTACCTAAACAAATGATTTACCATTTAGACTATACTGAGTATGGCCTTGATGAACAAGATTTTGGGACGTTGGTGAAGATCACAATCCCAAGGAGAAGCCAAGATTTCCAGCACTCATTTGGCACTTAGTTGTTTAATACCTTATCCATCTTTTGGTGTCCTGTCTGCTGGCCAGACTGTGACCCCCGCAGGACAGAGACTGCCATACCTGTGTGTCTAATCTGATGGTGATGTGTGAGACCCGCTGATTCTTGTTGTCACTCCAGTGTCCCAGATTTGAACATTTGGTGAGAGAAGTGTTGGGTTTGATTTTTCACCTTTTGTGGCAGGAAAGAGGAAAGAAGAGAGAGAGATGAAAGGGTGAAAACAATTTAGCTTCAGGGGCTCTGTCTGATGGTTTTAATCCCCCAATCATTTTGGGGAAAAAAGGGAAGTTGCTGAGACAATGCATCAAGAATAAAGCATAGGGAATGCAAGAAATGATACATTTCCATTCGGCATTATTTGTTCAGTGCAAAAGTAGTATCTGTATAATAGGCGTTAGAAAGTCAGAAACATTTCTAAACATTATGTTTAAAATTTGTGTGTTTCAATTTGGCAATATGTAAAAGAACTCTTACTTGTAGTCATCTTGGTCACATCTTGGCTTTCATTTTCAATGTCATTAGAAAATGTTAACATTGCTCCGATGTTTAGTCACATTAAATACTTTTTGTATTAAATGTATTTTATGGAAGAATGATCAAGACCTTATTAAGTAAAAGGCGTTCATGACGGTGCCTGAGGTCACCTACTGGGAAAAGGCATGAGGATTCCTTTTTATCTGTTACCTTGACTTGAATGGGAATTAACTGGCCAGAGTCGTCTTTGGGACGTGTCATGTACTGGTATAACATGCCATTGATGACTCTAGATAATATTTTCCATTACCCAAGAAATTTAAATCCTTCAATAAGTTAGGCATACTGAGAATCTTGAAAAGTATGTCTATATAATATTAACAAACTACAGTTCTCATTTTATTGAGTTAGGCTATCAGAAAAATAGCATTAATACTGCTAAACCTCATCGTATCCTTTCCAGGAGGAGAGGCGAAAAAAAGTGATATTTAATTTCTCAAAATGTTGGAGAGTCTAAAGAATATTAAGTATAAGAGCCCAAACTATAGTGATCATATATGGTAGTCATTCTAGAAATAGCCTTTGTGCAATTGAAAAAAAAATAAATGAATGAAATAAATTTTTGGATGCTCCAGCATTTGCTTGTCCCATTTGTTTACACAGAAAGTTTATTATTTTTAAATAAAATCAAGGAGCTGTTTGTTGGAAAAAGGTGGTCAAGGTTCTGGATTAAACTGAGGTGTGACTGACTAGACTAATTCTCTGAGAAGCAACAATCAGTTACTGGACTAGTGATGGACCTGGAGTTCAAGCATATCTGTCACAGAAGCTCCTTGAGTCATGGTAGGGTGTCCATTTCGGGCAGAGCAATACGTGGAACATGTGACTTAAAATATGGCAGTGTTTTCCGTATGATTCCAGAGTAATAGCAATAATAACAGCGATCGTAACTTGACTTTGTTGTGGTGTATCCATTCAGAGGACACTGTCTGCTAGGATTTTGTGGCAGGGGTTTAAAAGCTAGACCCAGTGAGGTGTTCACACACATGTAATGCAACCCAATATATTGTAGGTAAAGCAGAGGAAAAATCTTTCATAACAGCTGGTCACCACCGTGTGGTAGCTGATAGTTACAGATATTGAATAGGTCTAAACTACACATATGAAACAATATTATCTTGTAGAATCTCATGAAAAGTAAGCCAATAATCCCAATATGAAATGGCTTCCCCTGGTTCTTAATGCTTCTTGCCTTTGTGCTAATTACATTATTACACAAGTGCCAGACACTCTTCCTTCAACTGCTTCAGGCAGGAATGCTCAGATAACTGGCATAGGTCTCTTTGAAAACTGACAAATAATAGGCTCTCTTTGCCTCTTTCTTTCCTTTTCCAATTTACAGGACACCAAAAGAAATATTATGTGAACACGAACTAGTTACTACAATAGCTCATTAGAAGTTGACTATATGCAAAAGGAAGAGAATGCCGGAGGCCATGTGTGCATCAGCTTTTCTCAAGAAAAAATATCCACATTCTAAGGGCGCTTAAAAACGTAGAAAACTTGCCCTGTTACCATGGGTTTTTAGAACACCTCTAAACACACACAAAATAAGACAGATATTACCTACAAATTTCAACCATTGCTTAGACTCTAAAAGCGTTTTTTGTATTATTTTGTTTTGATACAGAAGGGGAAACTCAGCTATAAAGAAATATTAAAAAGTATTTTTTTGTGTGTGGCAATCAGTCTCAAGAGTTTTCTGTTGCTTGCCTCCCCCAACTTGTGCTGATATTTTAAGGATGTGCTCAAGAGTATGAAGTAGGGTGTTTTTGTCCCTTTCCCTTCTCCCTAATAGTCCCCCCCCTCCCTATCCCAGATCCAAATAGCCACCCTTCAAATGAGCCATTCCTTTTTGCTCTCATCGATGGTCTCTGTGAAGTTGGGGTCGTTGTTCATGATGGCAGCATCCGCACTCTCGGCTGACTCTGCTCCCTTGGCTTCATTGGTGTGGTAGGTGCCCTTGTGACGGAACATGTACCGGATGAGGAAGACTAAGGTGCAGAGGATGGTGAAAATCACCACAGCGATGACCCCTGGTGGAGACAGAGGCACCAGAGGTTAAACAGAGCTTACATATCCCTCCCAAACTATTTTCCCTGCTTCTCCATGGCTCCTTCAATTATTCCCTCTCTCAGGTAAAACACGAAACTCCAAAACAACAATAACAAAAACAGACAGAACTGAAGGGAGCATTAAACCAATTCACAGTTATTTGTGGAGATTCAACACCCCTCTCAGTAACTGATGGAACAATTAAACAGAAAACCAGTAAGAATTTAGAAGACTTCAAAAACAATATTAACAAACTTGACCTAAGGAACTGATACCAAATCTATGTCTTTCTTAGAACAGAAGAGCAGGAAATACTACTCAACTAATTTTATGAGGCCAGCATTATCCTGATACTAAAACCAAATGCATTACAAGCGTAGAAAATTATGGAACTAAATTCCTCTTTAACAAAATTTAGCAAATCAAACCCAGCAATACGTAAAAAAGAACATATTATGACAAAGTGATGCTAATTTAGGAATGCAAGATAGCTTTAACGTTAAAAAATAAAAATTTTTATGACATTGTAATTTATGACATCAAGCAGATAAAGGAGAAAAAACATGACAAACTTCAACACCCATACATCATAAAGCCTCTCAGGGAACTATCAGTAGAAGGAAACTTTCTCAGTCTGATAAAGGGCATCTATAAGTTATATCCTACTTAACAGTGAAAGATTGAACACATTCCCCCACTAAAATATGGAACAATACAATAATGTCAGCTCAACATATATATTCATGTTTATACAGGAAGTCCCAGCCAGTGCAATAAAACAAGAAAAAGAAATAAAAGTAGTACAGATTGGGAAGAAGTAAAAATTCTCGTTATTCTCATGACATGATTATAGAAAATTGTAAGGAATATTTAAAAAAAGTTGTTAGAACTAACACTAAATATAGCAAGGTCACAGGATATGAAGTCAATATACAAAAATCAATTATATTTTTATATATTAACAAGAAACACTTGAAAAATGAAAATAATAAAATGATACCATTTATATTAGAACAACTTGAACACAGTTGCTCAAGACTGCACTGAAAATCATAAAACCTTACTAAGTAAAATTAAAGAAGACCTAAATGAGTGGATGGCTAGACTGTGTAAAGACTGAAGTACTCAGTAATGTTAAGATGTTCATTTATAGATCTAATGCAATCCCAATGAAAATCACAGAAACTTTTTTTGATAGAAATTTATAAGCTGATTCTACATCTTATATGGCAATGCAAAGGACTCAGAATAGCCAAAATAATTTTGAAAAACAAAAAGTAAATAATTGGAAAAATTATATTGCTTATTTCAAGACTTGCTATAGAGATACAACAATAAAGCAAGCATGGTATTGACTAAGGAAAGAATAGAGTTCAGAAAATAGACATACACATATATGGTCCTGATTTTTGACAAAAGTGTCAAGGAAATTAAATAGAGAAAAATATTGTCTTTTCAACAATTGGTCTTAGAATAACTAGATATTTATTTGGAAAATAATGACTTTGACCTTTATCTCATACTATATATGAACATCCACTCAAAGTGATTATAGATTTAGTAATAAAAACTAAAGCTATAAAACTTCTGGAAGAAAACAGGAGAAAATCTTCACAACCTTGGAGTAGGCAGATTTTTTTAGATTGGATTTTTAAAAAATCACACATTATAATAATATTTGAAAAATTGGACTTTTTATTAAAATTAAAATTTTCTGCTTTTCAAAGTAGGCCACTAAGAAAATGAAAAGGCAAGTCACAAACTGGGAGAAAATATTCACAATACATATGTTTGACAAAGACTTTTATCTAGAATATAAAAAGAACTCTTACAACTCAACAGCAAGAAATCAAACAACCCAGTTAAAAGATAGGGGGAGATTTTAAAATAGACACTTCACAGAAGATTTACAAATGGCAATAAGCACATGAAAGGATGCTCAACTTCACTAGTCATCAGATAATTGTACATTAAAACCACAATGAAGTACCACTACTCATCCACAAGAGTGGCTAAAATTAAGAAGATTGACAATACCAAGTGCGGATGAGACTGTGGAGCAACTTGACCTCTCCGATATTGAATATGGGAATGTAAAACAGAAAACTGTATGGCAATTTCTTATACAGTTAAATATCCACTTTCTAGACCTCCCAGCAATTACATTCCTAAGAATTACCAAAGAGAAATGAAAACTTTTGTTCACCTAAGACTTGAACAGGAAGATTCCTAGCAGCATTATTTGAAAGAGCCCAAATCTGGAAACAAACCAAACGTCTATCAACAGGTGAGGAGATAAAACAAATTACAGTACACTCACAATGGAACACAACCTGGCAATGAAAATAAACAGACTATTGATAAATGCAACAATGTGGATAGATCTCAGAAACAATGTGGAAGAAGTAAGGCACAAGAGATTACATGTTGCATGATTCCAATTATACGAAAACTCTGAAAAAAGCAAAAGCAATCTATGAGAGAAAAGCAAATCAGAGGCTGCCTTGGTTGGAGTGGGGTTGGGGGAAGGGTGGACTACAAAGAGGCACAAAGAGCTTTTTGTGGATAGAAATGTTCTATATGGAAATATTCTATGTCTTGATGGTGGTAGTGGTTATGTTTGTCTAAAATCATTGCTCTGTTAACACTTAAATAAGCACACATTACACCTCAAAAAACCTGATCTTAAAAGCAAGAAACAATGAGCCTAGGGACCTTGATGTGATTACTCCAGACCTTTGGGCAAATGCAATTTAAGCAGCATTCTGAATGTATTTTAATTTTATAGTCATACGCATTTCTTATAGGTGTCTACTTTCTTCAGGCAGAAAAGAAACCTGGTGGGCTAAGACAAGTTATTGAACTATTTAGCTGACTTTAAGATCCTTCATATGTTCATAATACTCACTATACTCAGAGAGGCAGGAAACACCTTTGTGAAATTAGACATTAGAAGCAGGGAGAGAAGGCAATGGGCAAAATGGATCCCTCCTGATCCCCTACGAGGGGCTGTGCCAGGGGAGCCAGGTGGTCCTGCAGCAGTCCACCGTGAGCAGACAAGACTGCCATGTTTGAGATACTCTGGCTTATTCATTTTCTGATCATTTTTATTAAGATAACTGAAACCAGACTGGCACAGTCTTTCCCATTTCACATCCCTGGGCCATTTGGGATGTGGGAGGTGAGACTGGAGAAGACAGAGGGGATAAAGAATTGTTTAGAAGGATAAAGGCTGTGATCACGACCGCAGGTTCCCATTCGGGTTGGTCACCACTAACCATCTTTTTCACATGTCAGCATTAACAAGTGGCCAGGTTACATTTACCAGTCTCTCCACATCTGTAACGTCACAATCTTAAGACATATTGAAATAACGAAATGAATAATGTAAAAATCCAGACAACTCTTTTCTTCCTCAGATGACGATTTAACTGCCAACGAATTACTTTCCACAGGTGAGTCACCACAAGAAACCCTGCTCGACGCACCACCTACCTCCGATGATAGCTGAGTTTCTGTTGACTCCATTTCTTATAGCTTGGCCTTGTCCTGGGTTATATGGAAAATCAGCACTGGCTGCAGAGAAAGAAATCACAGGTGAAGTAGAGGCATCAAGTATACCATCGATCCCAAATCATTTGACACTTATTTCTTCCTACAGCTCTTCAACACTTCCTGTTTTCTCAAATTACGATGTCTCCATCTTGGTGCTGTTCCCACAGGAAACACAGCGGCCTGCACGCCTGCTCCTGGGCTCTCCCTTGCCCAAGGCCCAGATAGCACAGTGCCTCCCTTGGAGGAATACTGGAGAATCTTACAACCCAAAAGCTCCCCACTGCAGCTCCGCTGCCAGACAATCTCCTGTATGAGAGCACGTTCTCTTACGGTTGGCTGAAATCTGCCCCCTGCCCACTTTTATCCCATTCACAACTGGTGGCATTGGATGTATCTGCAGATGATCTTTTCATAGATTACAGCATTCATTTAAAAAGTACCGTTTCTTTAAATTAGTATCTTACCTGGTTCTTAAAAGACATGGTATGCTTGAGGAATTTATAAGTGGGTAATATTTCATAAGAGTTGAGAAGAGTATTAACTGCCTAATAAATTTCCTATTTCTTTCCCTATTATAAAAAGTAAGGCTCAGTTGTATTAATTTTAGATGTTTCTCTAAAATAAAATAAATTTCAAGCACATGAAAGGCAAGTAGAGCCTCAAGTCTTTGTGTAGGTCAGCAGAGTATCTATTATTCTTTAAGTAAGCTAATTCAACTACAAATACGATTTCACATTTGTTGGGCTTCTGTTTGAGAAAATAAGGTTTAAAGTAAATCTTCCATCAGAAGCAGCTTCTCCTACAGCAGAGTACTTTAGAACCATGCTGTTGGATGGCACCAATTAAATATAAAAAAATCTAAGCAGTTATTTGGCATAACTAAATATGTACACACTGAAGGTGTTGTGTTATGATCAGAGAGACCACGATAACAAATAGGTGGAACCATTTCTCTAGGAAATATGGTAACCAAAAGGGAGATTCCCGATTCTACCAGCACATGCTACTTAAACCTTTTCCCCTGAGACTTGATATCCTGACTAAGGACCAGGAAAATTACTCTTTCCTAGGAGTATTGTATTCCAAGTTAGCTCAACCATTCGCGCCTTCAAACCTGTTGATTTGATTAAAACCACAGGCACAAAGAAAAGTACAAGGAAACAGAATTTAACCCGGAGTTCTCGAGACTCTTGATTTTCTCTATATCTTTAATTGGTGGATGTGAAAGAGACCCTTTGATGTGATTTGCTTGATTTAACTGGTCCAGTCCTAAATCGAGTGAGCCAGGAAATGGGTAGAGCCTCTGGGAAGTAAAGTGCAGTCAGCTACTTCCCCTTAGCTACCTTCTCATGGCCCTTCAGGATTTTCAAGGGTGGATGGCGTGGATTGGTAATTCCGAGTTCCACATGTCAGCCCTATGATCTTGCATTTATAGGCTTATCACTTGATGTTAGACTGATCACGAAATTATCCTGTGTGAATAAAGTTGGCTTACGTAAAAACAAATGATGTTTTTTGAAACCTTGGTTTTTTTAAGTCTGAGTTTTCGGAGTATTATTAGTAGATGTGACAAATGAATCTGTTCACTGATGCAACAAATCTTTGCAGAATGCATATGGCAGGTAACATTCTACGTGCTCGGAATACACAGTGAACATTAATAAAGATGGAATTTGTTATTGAGAGTTTTCCAAGCCTCATGGAAGAGTTTGGCTTATATACTCAAAACCCTAATCTAAAGCATGGATGTGGCTGTAGTTATGACTTATATATTCACAGTGAATTGACTGAAATTGCTTTGTACCGGCCCTGTTGTAACTCTTACACTCAGAGGGCACAGTGAGATTTGCTTATTACTATACACAATCCCCTAATGTGAACCACCCTGTAAACAGTGGGAATTGCTCTTCAGGGATGAAAACATACCGTCATCACTCATCTGGCATAGTTTCCAAGTCTTTTGACACTGCAATTACTCTTCTCTGGACACTATTTATTTCATGTCTTTGTAAAAAAATCGTCAATCTGGTAAGTGGCGGCATTGGGATTAGAACCCAGGCAAGGTTAATTCCAAAGCCGTTATCATCCTATCCTGCCTTATGGGGGCTAGGAAGAGACGGATAGGTGAGCTTTCTGCTGAGGACGTCCCAGCTTTCAGCAGTTAGTTTGGGTAGGGCCTATGGGAGGAAGAGCCATTTTTAGGGGATGGGGGAGAAAATTTGTTTTGTTTTAGACAGACTGAGTTTGAGCAGCATGTAGAACACCCAGGTGGAGATATTGCCTAGACAACTGGTGTGTGAGTGGGTCATCTTTCTTGTCTCCTTTTTACAAACACAGAAATCTGATCTCCTTTAAATAGGAACCTTCAAAATAAGTATAGTGACAAAAAGTTACAGTGGTAGTTTTGTCATTATTTTATTGTGTGATATTCATGATACTATGAAACTGTTTTTCTGCTTCAGGTCATGTAGATGGTAGAACACAGTTTTGTTCTGCTGCAAAGCCTACCTCATGGCTTTGCATCCTTGGCCACAAACCTGCAGAAAATACAGATGCTTAGAGAACTGACATGCCTCTGCCTGGTTATCTTGAATAGAAGGTGTGGATGGGACCTGAGATGGCCCAGGAGAATGACGAGGGCCACAAGAGGACAGGTAAAAACACCACAGGATTGCCTTTGTTAGAAAACCTGAGCTCCTTGGCATGAGAAGGAAGGCTCCTTGTGAGCAGAATTTCTCTGCTGCCTCTTCCCTCAAGGGGCCACTTTCCCAACTCAATGTTCCAGGCACATGGTTCCTGAGGCTTCCGGTCACAGTGTCTTTGCTCATCCATGTGGTGGTCCTCTCTGCCTGGACATCTGTTTTGCCTTTCTCTGTCCATCCATTCTTACTTTTTGCCTGAAACTATGCTCAGCCATCTCTTTTCACCGGCTATAATCTTAATTCCTATCACTCCTTATGTGGAAGTCATCCTTTTAAAGGCAGGAGCCAGTCTTATGTTTGCATCCCAATGCCACACAGTACAGACAAGTGGCAGAGCCAACTGGGTGTTCATTGACTGGTGTAATTAAAATCAGCCTATTAAGAGGTGTGTAAATGTTTGTGCAGCCTCTTCTAATAATAAAGTCTCCTATGCAGGTATAATTTTGAAAGTCTACTGCCTAAATTCAACTCAACCCTTAAAGCCATGCGACATTCTTAATTCTTCCCAACAATGGAAATGAACCTACTGAATACAGAAAAGCTACTAATGATTCCGGTGTCCACTAGTTTTGGGTTATTATCAGAAAACAATCAGAGGGAAAACCCTCAGGTCCAACAAAAGTCCTTCTGAAATTCAAGGGCAGGGTTCTGTTGTTCACAGGAGCCCCCCTATTCTCATGGCTTCATCTGTAAGTTAAGCCTGGTTGTCCTAATGCACGTCAGTGCTTCCTCCCTGGAGGCAAATCTGTTTTATTCTGGCGAGCAGAGCAACTGCTATTTTGATGGACATATTTACAGTGATTTCATTGTACTGTCCTTTCCCCTGGGTGCCAACATCCTCCCGGAAACGCACGTAGAGAAACATGGAGACTAAGACACACGCCTGAGACCAGACCACAAACCTCACCCACGACCTGTGCTCTCTTCTGCTGTTAACTTCCATGCTCCCCAGTTTGCTGGGAGAGCTGAGCAATTTTAGTGATGCCAGAGTATCAAGGAATGCTATATTTTGGGAAATGCTGTGAATAGGTCTAAAATAGATTTCATTTATCAACAGTCTCAACACCAGACTTACATCAAATAGGCAAGACCATATTCAATGGCCTTTTCTTCTGAGGCCCCAGATGATGACCACCACAGTGGGGTGCTCTTCCAGCACCAGTTTAGTGTCTCACAGAAACGTGTGAATTTCTGCTTATTCCCCTTGCACATGACCTTCCAGTCTGTCTGATCATCCCCATTATACAGATAGACCATGTTTCCTTTGCATCACCCGGTGGGAGGCTCTCCCTGCCTCTCCACCACCCCCGTCCAGCGTAGGCTGGGCAGGGATCAATGGTGGGAGATTCTCCTCCCACAAACATGCTTCTTAAACAGCCTGGCTGAGGCTTCAGGGCCCAAATATGCCCTATTGCCCTTCTCACCCTCCGGGAAGCCAAATCCATCAGAGGCCCTAGCATATTCGGAGGTGGGTCACATTCACACATTAACCCTGGGACATGGTTCCCTCCCCACCTTGTCTTTGTCTGGAATGCAGGAAGCGACCCGAGAGCTCAACGTTGGTGCACTTTTTCTTTTCCTTTCCTCCACCTTCAGGTTGAAAAAGAAAAAGGAAATAGCAGCAAACACACTTTGTCAGTGCGGGCCCAGAGGAAGCAGATGCCTACAATTACACAGACACAGTGAAATGGTCAGCTATTAGAACTGGGTGAGTAAAAATATATTCTCCTTCCCTGAAAAGAAGAGCAAATATGAATTTTTACTCCATTTCTGAAGGTTTTTGCCCTTCCCCTTGCTACATCGTTGGAAGGATTTATCAGGAAAGCAGATGAATCTCATCGGCTTGTCTTATTCTGTGGCTGGGCAGGGGTGAGGGGGGCAGGAGCTGGGCAGCTGAGACAACAGGGACTCCTGGTGGCCAGTGACAAGTTCTGAGCCCACCTGCCATGAGGCCAGGGACATTACACGACAAGGGACCCTGCTCGCCATGCAGGTTGTTCATATGTGACACATAGGAAAGCTCTAAATTCTAGCATTTTGGGCATCATTTAGACTATACTTCCATTGCATATAAAACTCTTTAGGGCCCAGAAGAGCAAGTAGTTCATGGTGGGGGAATTAACCTAGAAGTGTTTTCCTTCCTTTGTGGAGTACAAGAAGTAAATTCACATCAGAGTCAGATTTCAGGTATAAGCTACTCAAGAAATAATAGTAATAGCACTTCCTACAAGTTAGGCAGCATTTTAAGCCCTTTTCATGTATTATCTCTCTTAATCCTCCTGCAATTCTGAGAGGTTGGCACATTCCCCCTGTTCTGGAAGGCTACAAACTTGTCTGAGGTCCCGTGACCAGTAAGTGGTGGAGCCGAACCGGAACCCAGGAAACCGGCTTCAGAAACCACTTGCAGAACACCAAGCTGAACTGTTTCTGAGGAGGAGGCACCTGTCCTATCAGATCATCAGTATCAGCCCAATGGTCCTCTCTGCGGTTAGTGGGCTGTCTGGGGAGGCCAGTAATATCTGAAGGCTCTGACTGCACTTCTCTGACTTCAAAAGCTGAACATGAGAGACATTTTGTCTGACAAAGGATAATCCCACATGATGACGTCACCCACTGGACAAGGTGGTAAATTAAGAGCTTTGGATGGACGTCGTAGAAGAACAGAGACCCAGAATTCCCTTGGCTCCAGATATGAATCCCTCATGGGCCCAACAGCACAGAGAGAAGAGCCACCTACCACTTTACCGAAACACTTCTGACATCATGAGTAGTGCTAATGGTTCTTTAAACATTGCCGAGAATACAGTTTTCGATTGCATTTACAGAATGCGAAGAATTGATAGAAGTTTCAAGGCAAGCGCAGAAGTACAATAAACTGATTTAAAAGACAGTTGTAAGAACAATAGAAAAAAAAGATTTGATCTGAATTCTTTAGCCTCAAATTTTTGGCCTGTCCCACTGAGCAGACAGGGAGTAGATGGAGTAGTAAAGCCGTTTTTTGTTACAAAAGATAAACGAAAAACAACAACAAATGCTGGCGAGGATGTGGAGAAAGGGGAACCCTCCTACACTGCTGGTGGGAATGCAAATTAGTTCAACCATTGTGGAAAGCAGTATGGAGGTTCCTCAAAAAACTCAAAATAGAAATACCATTTGACCCAGGAATCCCACTCCTCAGAATTTACCCTAAGAATGCAGCAGCCCAGTTTCAAAAAGACAGATGCACCCCTATGTTTATCACAGCACTATTTATAATAGCCAAGAAATGGAAGCAACCTAAGTGTCCATCAGTAGATGAATGGATAAAGAAGAGGTGGTACATATACACAATGGAATATTATTCAGCCATAAGAAGAAAACAAATCCTACCATTTGCAACAACATGGATGGAGCTAGAGGGTATTATGCTCAGTGAAATAAGCCAAGCCGAAAAAGACAAGTACTAAATGATTTCACTCATATGTGGAGTATAAGAACAAAGAAAAAAACTGAAGGAACAAAACAGCAGCAGACTCACAGAACCCAAGAGTGGACTAATAGTTACCAAAGGGAAAGGGACTGGGGAGGATGGGTGGGAAGGGAGGGACAAGGGGGAAAAAGGGACATTACGATTACCATACATAATGTAGGGGGGGGACATGGGGAGGGCTGTACAACACAGAGAAGACAAGTAGTGATTCTCTAGCATCTCACTACGCTGATGGACAGTGACTGTAATGGTGGGAGTCTAGTAAACATAATGTTGCTCATGTAATTGTAGATTAATGATACCAAAAAAAATTAAACATCAACATAAAAAAAGTCATTAGGGAATTCTTTTTCTTTAAAGATGCTTAAGCTCATAATAAAAATAATTCTACAAAAAGAAAAGATAAATGAGTAGCTGTGGTTCTTATTTACTAAGTTTTAAGATATGTGAAATTGTAGCCTTTTAGGCTCAGAAAACCAATTACAAATAAAACACACATTTAAATGCATATAAAAATAAATTGAGATTATCTATCATAACCCCCCCCCCCACCCAAAAAAAGAAAGGCATTAAAAGCATCAGGTTGTCATGTATCAGGGACAAAAAAATTACACAGTAGCTGACATCTCCTAGAGACAATATTGCCATGGAAACCACTTGTGCTTCAGCATCTAAAGTGATAATTTGAGACACTTTAACAAAACTGCAATTAATTATAACTTAATTTAAATTGCAACATGACTTTTGCAGTGGAGTCTGGGCTCAATGATGTATATATGCCTCTGTTCTTGCCTGCTTCTTTGTTTCATTTCACTTTATTCTCTCTTCAAATCAGAGATCTGTCTATGGCACAAAATTATTTTTTTTCCAAAGAATTTATTTTAGCTATTCATTATTGACTGAGAGCTTAGAAACATATGAAAACAAAGGGTTATCGACTAAAATGATGAAGATTTAAGGGGATACTGCTTTCAGAGTTTATGGCTGATCACATTTTCAGGAGGGAGAAATTTCTCAAGGCTAGCACGTTTTTATCCAGGCAAACAATAAGTTGTACTTACACAAGCTTCATAGTCATGCCCTTACCCTTTCACCTCAGTTTCTACAGAAAGATAGCCAGCCAGGATTTTGATTTCAAATGGGGAAGAGATTATGAATTTCTGGCTTCTGATCTGAGAAGTTAAAACAAGCCTTATGTTTCCAGCTTTTTAAAGGAGAGGGCAAGTGGCGGCTGCTGGCATGATGCCTGACTGTCTGACCAAAAGAGGTTAAGTAGGTGAAAAGAAACAGCATAACAGCACCTGTCATCATCTGCTGTATGTCTTGATTGTTTTTAAAAAGCTACCTTTTATGCAAAAGGACTGAATGAACAATTGATTTTATTAGATTCCCTCTTTCCGTTTTTTTTTTAAGCCAACTTGTGAATTGTCTCAATTGCCTTTCAGGAAAAAGATTTACTGATCCTCCCAGCCTAGGCTGACACTGCATTCTTTTGTCTAATTAACTATAAATAGGTATTTGAACTGGAAATAGCTCATTATTAACAGAGACAGACTTTGTAATCCATAGAATAAACACCAAGGTAGGATACATGGTGTCCACTGTTATGTCAGAGAAAGATGTCTTGCTGTTTCTCAGGTGGGCAAATTGCTTCTTCTTGCATGTTAGTGATGACTGTGTAGGAGTCAAAGCTACTGCTGGGCAATGTCACGGGCACTTGTGGATCAGGCTGTGACAGCTGGCTTTTACAGGGTTAGTCCTCAACCTCTCCCTTCAGCTGGGGAGGCACAAAGGCCTTTGGGTCAGAGTCACTGAGCTGCTAGGTGCCAGGGACATTAGCCTGAACCCTTTGAACTCATTCAGAACTCTTTACGTTCATCATATCGTAGTTCTCAAGACAAGTCTTGAAAGCCTGGATCAGGGAGCCCCAGAGCTGGGGAGCCCCAACTGTGTGACATTTTCCTCTTTGTCAGAGGGTCATACTCCTGTTTGTTGAGGTGTGCAATCTCTCCCTTCCTCTCTGACACTGGGCGTATATAGCTCCATGTTGACATTATCAGGAACATGGGAGGGAAGAAACCCGAAATCTGGGGGGCTGTAGATTTGGGAAGTACCCTTTAAGCCCCTTCCCAAGGCAACACATGGTTTCCAGAGGGCACTCAGCAGCAGCAGGTTTCCCTCTTTGGGGGGGGGGGGTGTCCCCTGGTACTTAAGTAGGGCCCCGGAGGTCAGGGGAAGAGGGCCCCTGCCTGGGGCAGCTGCTGGATTCTCCTAGCTTCCTCTTCCTCTTCATGCCTCACTCAGATATGCTTTTAGGAGGAAACAAAAAGTGACTCCTGAATGCTTTGGGGCATTTGGCTTTGAAACATTAAGGTGCCTACAAACTACCCAGGATCTTGTTAAAATGCAGATTTGGCTTGACTTGACCTGGGGTGAGGCCTGGGAGTCTACATTTCTAACAGGCGGTCAGGGTGCTCACATACACCGCACACGTGGAGCCGCTGAGCTTTAGGTGAGACCCCTGGTGGCTCGTATCTCCAGCTGTTCTCGGCACCTGTGTGCTTTAATTTAATGTGGTGCCTGAGAGGGAAGTGAAATAATTCCTTCCGAGAACCTTGTCTTCTCTCTCTGTCTTTTTTTTCTTTCTTGCCGAATCATTTGTGTCTTTCAACGACCTGCGTGACAGTGCCCCACGGTTCCATTTCTGTTTGCCCTGTTTGAGTGTTGTGAAAGGGGTGACAGGAACTCTGCTTTAATTTCTGAGTACAATTCTTTAGTATTTGGCACGTAGACAGGAGACTCTATTACTCATCACTATTAAGAGCTGTCTAATAAAAAAGAGACAAGGAGTTTAATAAATGGGTATCTTTATCATGTCCTTGGAGACCTTTCCTGGTTAAAAAAAAATACAAGTTGATTTTTGAAAGCAAGAGTAATGGGGAGGAAAAATATTGTGATGTTGGCGCCTAGGTTCTTGATGTAATAGATGCATTCAAAGGCATATGTGAGAGAAAACAGATGCAGTTTAAAAATATTGGGTTGTTGACTTTTCTGAAGTTGATTGATTTGGTTCTTGAAAGAATTCTTGTCTCCTCACTGTTGGTTCTTGCAAGGGCAGAGGTGGTGCCGCGGTAGAAGGTGGTCAGCTCAGGTGGAAGGCCCGAGGCCACAGAGGAAGACGGTGTGTCAAATATCCCAAAGCACCAGAGCGACTGTCGTGAACTGATGAAAGGCCCGGGTCACAGTTACAGACTTACCAACCCTGGGCAACCTGTCATCTAGGGATCTGGGCTGACATGATGCGTGCTTTCCTTATTGGCAAAACCGATTAGCAAGAATTGAATCATGGAAATAGCCTCAGTTTCGAAGGAGAGGGTAGTTGAGAAAATAATGGTAATAATTAGGGGAAGGCAAGCAATCATAGTGAATAGATCAAAAAATGCATGTTTTAAAGATACTCCCTGAGGTATTTCACCTTTTCTCCTAGATGGTGGTTAAGAATCTGCGCCATTCAGAACACAAACATCTTCAGGAGACCCGGAAGCCATTGTTTTCAGACTAATATTCAGAAACACCTCCACCAGGCAATAGCAGATTTGGACTTCCAGAATTTATGGCTTGGGAGCTCAGTGAAGGTAACTCATCACCAAAAATCTAGTCCAGAGATGAATTTCATCATTTGTGAGGGTATTTAGGCACATTTAATCATTTGAAGAATCAGGCAAAGATGAATGGTATCCTTTTACTTTCCATCTGTGGAAAATTCTAGTAATTTCAAAAGCTGTAATCACTGTGGATGGCTCTTCTGAAACCACTGGCTATCACTGATTTCTTTTGTCATCATCGTGTGTCTTTTTGAGGTAATATAGTGAATAATAAAATGCATTTTTAAAAACATTTAATCTGCTATAACCACTGTATTTCAACTTGCAGAAAACTCTGTCTTTAGTTTCAGATGATGAATATGGTCTTGCTTTGTGGACTAGCTCTGTCAATATTTACACTATTCGGGCTTTGTAGGATGTCTGGGCTGTAACTGCTATTTCATCAAAATGTAAAATTGACCCTTGTTATTCCTAAGTGCTCAGAAACCAGTATGCAGATGAGGAGGGTTTCTGCGAGCATGGTGGCATGCACCCAGATTACAGCCTGCTGACTGGGTTCCGCCTCCACTCTATGGTCTGTTAGAAGGGGCTTGTGAGCAGACCTAAAGTGCTTTTAAAAATTAATTCTGTCCTTTTTTAAGTCTTTTACCAAGGCCCCGTTGGGCTCTTGCTTTTGAAATACTCTTTTCAGCTGCATTAGCACAAGTGGAAGTTTATAATTCCTACCCCAAGACAAAGTCTTTTCTTCCAAGAAGGCTGACCTTAGAAAACTGAATATATAATCCTCATGCTAGGTATTTCCATTGTCTTTTGAACCGTTCTCTTCCTGAATTAACCTCAGATCTCAAAAGCCTTTGCTCGTTGGCAGGTGTATTGGCTAACGGTCATCAAAGAGAACCTTGTGAAACAATTAACCTGACTTATTAAAGCTCCCAGTGTTTCCGCACAGTTTCCTTCCCAGTGCTGGCTCACATCATTATCAAGACGTGATGAACTTCCAGCACAAGACGTCTCCATCATAGCTCTTCAGAGTCATGTCAACAGAGTGTGAAAAAATATTTAATTGGCTCCAGCAGTCTTGGGGATGATTTATTCCATATCAAAAGAGAGAAAGTGGAAAAAAAAAGGAAGGTGTATTTAGTAGGAGGAATTGCACTACAGGAATGCAAATTACTTATTTCAGACTCCTGAATTATATATACGGGATGACAGAAGATATATCGGAAAACAGTTCCAAATAAAGAACTGGAATTCTTCTATGTTTAAATTCAAAATTTTCATTGGAAGGATGGGAAAGTGGGAAAAGCACAGGAGTTGAAGTGCGTGTACCTGAATTTTAGACCTGATAATGTATCTAGTCTGTGTACGTCGAGCAAGGTGCTGTCAACACTGGGGCTGCTGGTTCACGGTTCTGGCTGCACATGAGGGTCTCTCAGGATGGGAGGCAGGCATCAGGAGGCCTAAAAAGCTCCCCAGGTGATGCTAATGTGCAGCCAGAGTGGAGCTAGCCACTCATGAGATATTTACTGAGGGAGTGAATGCATTTATTTTCTGAGTCACATTTTTCTTATCTTTACAATGTGGGTAAGACTGTCCACTCCTATCAAATAGCGCCACTGTTGGAGAAGACCAAATCAAGACACTGAAAGCATTTCAGCACTTAAACTCATTTACAAATTCAAGCTATCATTATTTTGGTCATTATTCGTTCCAGTTTTCCAAAAGTTAAAATTCCCAAGTAATTTCTTGAAAACCGCTTTAGTCTTTTCTAAGGGGGAAATTTCAAAGCAATTTATCTTGTTCCCTATGTTTAAAATAACTGCACTCCCCATTCAGATGGATTTTTACAGACATTTATATTTTAACATAAAATTGATTTTACTTTTTTTTTCAAAACCTGGAGGGCTCAACCTGCAGCAACTCAACAGCAGAATTAAGAATCTGCCTGGTCTTCAGACATTTCTGAATAGTCTGTGCAGAGTGTGGGGAATCAACCTAAGATCTTCTCAAATGGGTGAAACAGTTTTATCACCCATTTGTTACTGGTATTTACACAGTGGCTTCTCTGGAGAAAGTTGGCAGTGCATCAAAAACTTCATCTGGATAACGTCTCTGCAACTTCAGAAACCACAGGGACAAAAGCCCTGATTTGTCAGCAGAGGGGAACTGGCATATCCAGGTGGTGACAGGCCGGGATTCCCTTGGGAGGTTTCCCACCCAGGGCTGCTGGCAAGTCTTTCTGAAGGACAAGTCCGTAAAGAAAGGCAGGCCATGTTAATGTGGAAGATGTGCTCTGGTGAATGGTCCCAGCTAATGCACAAGGATGCTAAGACATGCAGTGCAGCAGGGAGAGTTAGTACTGGCAGACATTAGGGACAGCAGTGAGCTCAAATCGACTTCATTTTCCTGGGCTTCCCGTGACAAGAATGAGGCTAAAATGAATACTGCGACTTGTGGGAGTCTGTGGTTCTGTTACCATGGCAACGTGTCTGCCCGTGTCCCCTGTGATCCCCTGCACTCCTTGGCCCCAGGGGACGCAGCCCAGGTTGGGAGATTGCCAGGCACAGTCCTTGGGAGAGATGCAGCTCAGGGTTCACCCTAGGTAGGGCCGAGAGCACAGACAGGAGATGGGACAGAATCCTAGCCTCCTTAGAATTCAAAACCTTTTTCAAGTGGCAAAGGGAAGGAAAGAAAAAGATAGGTAGAGCAAATTTGGGACTGAAAGAGAAGCCCACCTAAGGGAATAAACAAGGACCTTGGAAGTTGTTCCAAAGCTGAGCATTTGTGCTCTTCTTGATTTATTCACAGTGGAGTTTCAGAGAATTAAATAATCCTGGTTGGGAAAGAATAGCAGGGCTGAGTGAAGGCAGCCCCATGGCATGTTTGGGAACCTGGGGTGACTCCAAGCAGCACAGGGAGATGCCAGCGCTGGTGCTAAGCTGGGAGGGAATGACGCCCACTGCCTGCACCGTCAGTCACTGAAGTGACATTGTCCATGATTTCTTCCTCACTGTTCTGCAAAACTCAGGCCTGAAAATCTGTTCTCTCAGGGATGTGGGAAGACGGTGGGAGTGTAAAGCCACCTCTAAAGACTTTTCAGGTCCCTTAGATAAAACTCCAGTTAGAAGTATTCATGCCAAGACACTGCATCTGGAGTCTGTAGTCTGGGAGGTGGGGTCAGAAGTGAGAATCTCGGGCTTGGGGTTCAGATTTGTTAACTTTGGTTCACACCCTCTGTAAGAGGATGTCTCTCTCTCTCACACACACACACACCAATAAGAATGAGATATTTAAATGTTAATATTACAAAGTTAAAGAGCAGTGAATATAAAGTCAAGATAAAAGCAAGTGGTCAAAGAAACAGAAAGAAGACAGACTAATAAATCCAGAGCTGGTTCTTTGGAAAACAACAACAACAACAATCTAATCAAGAAGAAAAGGGTGAAAACCTACACCTACAATATAAAAAATGTGAATAAGAAATTCCTAGAGAAGAAGGGAAATTAAATGATAACTTTTGTTCAACTCTATGGAAATCAGTGAACACTGAGATTAAATACATGAACTTCTGGAAAATAATAGAAATTATCATAGATGAGAAAGAGAATCTAATTAACCAATTAGCATAAAAGAAATCCTGTGAGTTGTCAGCAGGCTATGCCCAAAAAAGGCTCCAGTGGCTTTGCGGGGAACGCTAGTGAACTCACAAGGTGCAGGCAATGCTCGAAGCTGATCTGTCTGTGCCACTCCCAGTGTGATCCATGGACCAGCAGCATCAGCATCATCTGGGGGCCTGTTAGGCATGTGGACTCTCAGACCCTGCCTCTGACCTACTGAAGCTGTAGTCATCAATGCCTCTAGGCAACTCTAAGCACATCAGAGTTTGGAAGACATTTCTTTGAGTCATTCCACTAGGTTAGAGAGCACTGCAGGAGCCCAGTATAGTGGGACTGGGTATCACAAGACTGAAATCCAGGTGTTGGCATGGCCCGGATCTTGTCTGGAAGCTTTATGGAAACTTTGCTTCCCACTCACTCTTGTCATTGGCAGGATCCCGCCTTGGCAGCTGTAGGACTGAGGTCCCAGTTTCCTTTCTGGTTGGGACTGCTTTCCTAGAGGCCTCTCACATTACTTGCTCTGTGGGCCTTTCTACCTTCTTTTTATGAACCTGGTGCACATAAAAAACCCCTATCCACCCCTACTAGGGAGGTAAAAGGATGCTGCAAACCCATGTCACCCAAGTTTTACTGATGTAAAAACAAAACACTAGACTAAACAGAGTTTCAGAAAAATGACTTTAGTTATGCGGTGAGAGAATGCTTCACCATGACTAAATATGGTTAAGGCTAGGAATCAAAGTTTGATTCATTATTTGGAAATCTATTACTATAATTCACCCCAGAAGGAAAAGCACCATACATGTGGAAAAGGCATTAGATACTATTTTCTGAAAAGATTTGCCAAACCAGGAATATATACATAGGAATCCTTAAGCTATATATGCATATAAGATGTGCATATATGTAGGCAGAATTCTAAGATGGCTTAAGAGTCCTACCCCCAGGGTGCACACACTTTCTTCCAATTACATTTGCTTAACTACATTAGGTACCAAATTAGCTGACTTAACACACAGAGTTTTTTTTTTTTAATGGCTTTGGGTTTTATGCCTTGCCAAAAGAGAAGGACTTAGAAATTAATTCATCAGGAAATGTTTGAAAGTAATCTTTATACAAATTTTGTACAATGTGAAGGGAAGATATGATACATAGAAAGACATGCTCCTGTAGGAAAGAAATTATTATTTAAAAAGATGTCAATTATCCTGTAATTAACTTACACATAAAAAATAACCTCAGTGAAGACTGTAGACAATCTTAATAAAGTGACCTGAATCCTAAAATCACATGGAAAAGTTAAATGGGAAAGGACAGGAATATTCTGAAAAAAGTGAATAAAAGGGAATTAGGATTACGAGATATTAAATGCTATTACACAAGCCATCATTATCACAGCTTGCTACTGTCTCAGGAAGAGTCCAGTCACTATAACAGATCAGCGAGTCCAGGCAGATTCAAATATAAAGGGCTGTTTTGAATGTAATAAAGCTTGGGGAATGTGGAGAATATGGACAAAGAAAAAAACTGAAGGAACAAAACAGCAGCAGACTCACAGAACCCAAGAACGGACTAATAGTTACCAAAGGGAAAGGGACTGGGGAAGATGGGTGGAAAGGGAGGGATACGAGGGAAAAAGGGGCATTACGATTTGCAGACATAATGTTGGGGGGGCACGGGGAGGGCTGTACAACTCAGAGAAGACAAGTAGTGATTCTATAGCATCTCACTATGCTGATGGACGGTGACTGTAGTGGGGTTGGTGGGGGGGACCTGATGAAGGGGGTAGTTTAATAACCATAATATTGCACATGTAACTGTAGATCAATGATACCAGAATAAATTATATATATTAAAAAAAGCTTGGGGAAACGATAGAGCCTCAACTAATATTGCTGGAACAATGGGCTGGCCAGTTGGACAAAAAAAAAAGTTGGATTCCTACATTATTCCTTCCATCCAAATAGATTTTAAGTGGATTAGATATGTAAATGTTAGAAATAAGACAAAATCATTAGAAAAAATGTGATTTTAAAAATAACTTCTGAGCAGAGTAGGCATGACACAAAACTGAAAGCTGCTAAAACACTTTAAATTTTACCATGTAGATTTTAGAAACTTTTACATGGGAACCCTGCCCCCCTCACCCCACAAATTCAAAAAACAGCCCAAACTAGAAGAACATTCAAACATGTAGTAATCCATTAATTTTCTTCCCAAATAAAGAATTCTTAAAAGTCAAGTAGTAAATGACTAACAAATAGGAAAGAGTATACACATATAAATAATTCTCTGGTCAAAGAATGTAAGTGGACAGTTCATGGAGAAATACATACAAGTGACCTATAAACATATTAAAAAATACTGAATCTTATGACTAATGAAATCTGAATTAAAACAGTAAAATTTCATGTTTTCCAATGAAATATATTAATTTAAGAAACTACTTTGATGTACTGTGTTGGTGGGGGTGTGGGGGGAAAAAGACACTCATATCTTATTGGGTTAGTGGTACTGTATCACTGGAGGGTGATATCTAACAGCTATCAAAATGAAAAATCTATCTCTTGACTCAACAGAATCATGTGTGCAAAGCTAGTCACTATGAAAACAAAAGATGGGAACAACTTCAGCGACCATTGATTAGAAATCTGTAACTCTGTTATATTTGAGTTGAGTTACATAAATGTGCTTGGTTCTTCTGCAGAAAAGCAGAACTTGGAACCTTTGCAGAGAAAGTGCACATCAGAAAAGGAGGGTGATAACTGCTCTCTGCCCCTTAATAAATGTGTACTGTGTTGGCCGCTGACGGGGACAAAAGACACATAAGATCATAAAAAGATTAGGTATCAGAGATAAAACTCATTAATCATGCAATCCTAGCTTATGGATGAAAACAGGGATCTGCTCTGAAATAATGAAGATGTAATTTTAAGAGCTGGAAAGGTTATTTTAAGAGCTTGCAGGTGGTAAAGAAAACCAACTACCAGCTTGTAATTATGAAGAAAACTGAATAGATACACGAAGCTTTCAAATGTTCATCATACTCATAGCTCTTTTGCACACGAAGATGTAAAAATATTTTATCTTCAGATATTGGAAAGGAAATCTGGAATACAGACAAGAAATCAAATCATGAAAAATCATGGCAATAGAGGCAGGGCTGCCTTCAAAAACCAACTCCTGGTTTCCAGTGGTAAAGTAGAGTGGTAAGTGGAAGCCCTAGTTCTCAGTTCACAGTACCTGGACACACTATATCCCGGAATCTAACTGGGACATGGGGTTGTTTACAACAGTGATCCCAGGTACCATATTCCATCCAGTTCCCAATTCGTTTGGGAGGAGAACCACATTCCTAAGGGAGATGGTTTTTCAGTTGCTTGCCAGCCTGAGTGAATCCACTGGACAAGGCTGGGTTTGGAGCCTCCTGGATTCCCAATCACCTCTGACCTTGGATGTGACAGCAGAAGAATTGGGCATGTTAACTGTTTTCCACCCTGCTCAGTTTCCACCCTGGATTTTCCAAGTCCCACCTATTTCCCTCTTTGGGGATGTGAGAATCCTGGTCAAGAGCCTCTCAGTATCAGGGGTAGAGTGAAAACTCCAGGTTAAGCTGACACTCTGAGTTCAGCTGCCAGCACCTTCCGAGGCTGAGTCTCTGGACCTTTTCTGGGAGCACAGTGCACCTTGTCACAAACCATGCAGCTTGTGCTGAGAAAATACCCGGATGTACAAGAAGTTCTGTAAAGTTGTAACTGGTTGCAGTGTTTATAACTAGAAGATTCCTTAGGAAATGAAATCTTACATCTTAAAGTGCCTTGTCTATCTTAATATTTTGAAAAAGATCCTATGATGTGGCCTTTGGTCTGATGTATTCTGTGACAGATATCACAAATGTGGTAAGACACCCAAACGCTTTGTCACACAGCTTGACGTACAGCTGGAGTTGCTCCTTAGTGAAGGCATTTATGGCATCAGACTCTGGGATTTATTTTTTCTGGGGTTTGTTTCGTTTTTATATTTTACAGAATGTGCATTGCCATCTGTGGTTGTCTTTCTGGGGGCAAATCCATGCTTTTCCAAGGAAATAAGATATTCTGAATTTGACAAAGAGAAATAACAGAGCCCATAATTCTCAGAGGTGAATCACACCAATCGTCTGGTGCCCTGCCGTCTTTAAGTAAACCAGAACTCAGGGCTGGGGGATGCTTTTTCTACCTTGTAACTACTGTTCTAAAAATATTCCTAAGGCCATAATGATGTGATTTAGAAACAGGCTGTACCTATTATCAAAGGCGAAAAAAAAAACCAGGTAGAAAAAAGATGGATTGTATGTTCTTAATAGAGTAGAATTGGTTTAAATCAAATCAATACAATTTTATCATTTTCCCCTATAAAAAAATGTACTCACATGACCTATGCCAAGCCCTGGTGTTTGTGATGATCTTGTTATACTGTCTAGTGTTTTCCAAACTCCAATCATGTAGGAATCACCTTCACATATTTTGCCACATCCATGTAAAACCTAATTATTATTTATTATTTTCACTAAATTGACCCAGTTTCTCAAATAAATGTAACAACAAAACTTTATAACCCTACTGAGTACTTCTATTCCTTGTAAGGCAGTAAACACCTGCTCTCTCTTTATTAAAGGGTGAATAACAAGGGTGGGGAGAGGTGTTAAAGGCATGCCAAAACCAAATGGAAACTTCCTCTCTGACAAAATTAAAAGGACTGAGAGAAATGAATAGGAAGTAACTCCATATTATGTTATATAATGCCAGGTCTGTTTTCTTCCCATAGTGATCTGGTGGCCGCCTATCAGGGCCACCAGCTCCAGGAGCCACAGACTGCAATGCAAACAGCTGCTCTAGGACTTGTGCAGTGCACAGTCTGACCAACCATAAATGTCTCTCGCTTTGGAAAACAGTGGCAGAGCCCAAAGGGCATTAGGGAGGTAATGGATAGCTCAGTCAGTAGTGTTGCAGAAGAGGAAAAGGATCTTATCACATGAAGCCAGCATACCTCAGAATACATTCTGTTTTAAACATTTCATATCATCTAAGATATAAGAAAGACATGTAAGGGAACAGAATGAATGCAAAACCTAAGGAGGGATGTCTTGAATTCTAATTTCCAGGTCTCTGCAAACATTCCAGTGTAAATATGAAGTGAGTAGCCTTAGTCAAGCACTAAGATCCTTTTAGTACTAAGGAATTGAATAATAATTAATAAAGACTCCTATTCTTCACAGTATGGGGCATGATTTTTTCATTTTAAAATAAATTCCCATACTTCATTTTCAAGCAGCATTTTTTTTTGAAATTCTTTCAAATTAACTTTACAGCTGATTCAAAACATTGAATAATAAATTGACATCTTCCTCAAATCGAGGTCCCTTCCTGGGTGCAGCGAGTCCTATAAAGATGCACTTTTCCTGCGAGCTGCTGAATCTGGCCCCACACTGTTTGTTTCTCATTCCTTTGCTTCCAGTCTGTTTTCCAAGTCCCATCTAGGCGATCGGCTCTCCTCGAGTTTTGATAAAACCAGTGTCCAGTCTTGGTAGGCTTCCTTATAAAATGGTCAGAGGGGCCCAATCTTTTGCAAACTTATTGCTACAACCTTTCAGTTTGTGATTTCACCACCTAAAGCTTCATTGTTTTTCATAAACTGTCTTCTCCATTATTTAGGTATTCAATTTTCTTTCCTTTTGGTAACCTTCAAAGGGCTTACCAAGGGGCTGTTAATAAGCTTCTCTCCTCATTGGTGAGTGATTCTCAATCTCGGCTGTACGGGAACCATCTGAGGAGGTTTTACATTTATGGACACCTGTTTCTTACCCCCAGAGTGTCGGATTTAATTGGTCAGGGGTGCAGCCTGGATATCAGGATATTTTAAAGCCCCCCAGGTAATTTGAAAGTACCTCTGAGGTTGAACACCACTGCACTAGATTAGTGCTTTCAAACTTTAATGTGCACATGATAAGCCACCTGGGAATCTTGCTAAACTATAGATGCTGATTAAATGTGCCTGGGGTAGGGGCCTGAGAGTCTTCATTTCTAACAAACTTCCAGGAGATTCTCATGCTACTGGTTGAGGACCACACTGTCCAAGGTGCCACATGGAACAATCTATTTCCAAATATCCGCTATTCAAAACAGCACTAATCAGCTTTCACCTTTATTCTCTTCCTGTCCTATACCTATACATCCAAGTAACACATAATTTATGGCTAGCAATGACATTTTTGTATATATACTGTCTGTTCATGAATATCTAAAAGTGAGGATTCTTATTCTATGCACACATGCAAGATTACCTGTAAAAAGCAAAACCCTCAAATAAGAATTCAGAAAGATAAATTTAGGGCCCCCAAAAGTAGGGTATAATTGCTGATGTGGGGACCCACTTAGAACCCCAGAGTTGGCATGAAGATTATTTTAAGCTGAGGACATTTAGTATTTGACTGATGCAGGAAGAAATCTCTTTGATATGTCCCTTATCTGATTAAAAGTAGAAACTTCTGGGACATGAGACTATCATAAATTCCCTCTCTGGAAGCCTTTTGCTCCCAGGAAGGAGGCCAAGAGGAAACCTAATGCCCTCTCCAGAGAAGTTTTATGGACATGAAGACGACAGAAAGATCATTCACACCTGTATGAGCAGGCATTATTACAAACTTTATCTTGTTTTTTTCTTTTAGAAACCCATTTGTTCTTTCTGTAAAGGCTTTCTCTCCATCAAGTAAGGAATAAAAGCCTCTAAAGTTAACCACTTATTGAGCTACCTCTTTTGTAAGCTTCTGTATGCATATGAATTAACTTTTTTCTCCTATTAAACTGCCTTTTATCAGTTTAATTTGCAGGCCCCCATGGACTCAACATATGAGGGCAGAAGAAAAGTTTTTCCTCCATGACACTAAGCCACTGGAGGCTGCTATTAAGTAACCTGAACTTGCCTCTATGTCTTTCTATGTCCCCTATTTATTCCCCTGCCCCTCATTTTCTTTCATGTTTCCATTCATGTAAAAGAAAAAAATCAAACATGTTGTCTAAATAAGACTTCTATCTCATAGTTCATGAGCTGTTTTATGTCCCTTTAATCAAGTTCATGAGACATAGACATATTTCTTTATAAGCATTTATCTAGTTATGGAAATAGTTGAAGATGAAATTGATACCTGGTGTGGACCAGTTGCTGTAAGAACTCTGCTCAAGTGCAAGAGGAAATTTTCTGAAAATGAACCTGTGGATAAAGAGAAGGTGCCTATGGCCAGGATCCTCACCTGAACCTAAACTACTTGATGATGTAACTGGCTTGCTGCTAGGTTACTGCTTCCACACCCACAGGCAATAAGCTATTATTGATGGAGTCACTATATAAGGAGCTCTGCCCAGTGCTCTGGATAGAGACCAAGACAAGAATTACAGACCTGCAGACAGCTGGATGCAGATGTAATTCTAGTGCTCAACCTATTGCTGGGAGAACAGCTGGGCAATAAACCCTTTCAACTCAAGAACATTCCATTGTCATTCCTTCATCTCACTGAATCCATAGTGAACTTGCCTGAGGCTGAAATCCATTGGCAAGACAATTGGCATAGTTGGCAGGATTCATTGCTGACCAAGGAAAAGAACAGGCTGCCCTTATGGGAGGGGTGCTTCAGCAAACTGCCCCTGTGAATGGGAAGACAGTCAAATGTCCCCAAATGGGCATGTAACCCCAGGTGGCTTGCCTCCTAGAGGGCTGGGCCCCACCCCAGAACTGGAGGCAGGTGGAGGTGACACCCGAGGCAGTAGGGGTGGCCCTTGGTATAGAAAGTAGGTCCTTTGAGAAACAGAGTGCCCACGAGCAGCAGGAACTGTGGGTTGGCTGCTTCTCACAGTATTAAAAAAGTCTACAGATGAGAAGAACATGCTCCTGAAAGAGACACAAGAAATGGCGGCACAAGAATGTGAGCTGTGAACTGCTGTGGATTCACTGAAGAATGAAATGGCATTAATATGAGAGTAGGCAGCACAAGAACACTAGCTGTGAGGTGCCGCTGAGGAGGTAAAAAATTTGTCGGTGACTGAAATGGCATCACTAAGAGGTACTGTGAAGAGGTAAAGGCCATGAAGGAAAAGGATGGACCCCTGCAAAAAGCACAAGAAGAGGCAGCATGAGACATGAGCTGCGATGTCCAGGGGAGGAGGTAAAAGATTCCTTACAGAATGAGAGAGCGGCACTTTCAGGTGCTCTGAAGGAGGCAGAGGCCATGGAGGAGAAGGATGGACTGCTGAGGGGAGCACAGGCAGAAGTGGCACGAGAACACCACCTGCGAGGTATTGAGGTGAAGATAAGAGAGCTGCTGAAGACTGGGCTAGCGTTGCTACGAGGCACTGTAGAAAAGCTAAAGGATGCAGCAGAGGAGGCACTCAGCGGAAGGGAGAGAAAGGTGCCATCAGCCCCGGAAATGGAAGAGCTGGGGAAGGATGAAGGGGTGGTGCCAGAGGCACTGAACCCTCCTCTGTTGAAAGCATGCCCAGTGGTTGTAAAGAAAATAAAGATGTAGCAACCGAGGGTCCCTCTAGGAGAGGTGCAGCCCCCTCCCCAGGTCGTGGAGCACTCTATGCTCTGCTCCTATACTGAGGCTGAGCTGGTGGAATTGGGCTCCTGGCTTCAGCAGAAGCCCTCAGAGTCAGTATCAGCTTGGGTTCTGCGTCTGTGGGATTTAGGGGTGGATGGAATTGTTCTGTCTGGATCAGAGATGGGAAAGCTGGCTTCCCTGACAGTTCATCCTGCCTTGAGGCAGTGATTACAAAATGCACATGAGACCCCAGGAAATCACTCCCTCCTCGATTGGCTTCTGGCTATGCGGCCCCATCAGGGTGTTCTACCATCCTCCCCTGTTAGATGGCAGATGTATGCTGAGCTCCAACAGGCTATCAGAGTGAAACAAGCCCAAACTAGGCATTAAAAAAACCCCATCTGTAGTTCAGAGAGTTATGGCCCAGATGAGTAGCGTTTTATTGCAGGGATGAGAAATGTGCTTCAAACGGCTCCCACATCCCTCTTTGGGCCTCTAGTGGCCATTCTTGCCCCTCACTTAGGGCAGCCCATAAGTGATGTTACCCATATAGTAGCAGACTTAGGAGAGGCTGAAGCATGAGAGCATGGAAAGAAATAAGGTCTGCAACTCAGAGGAAGAATTTAAAGGGCCCCATGAAGGTTACGAGGACCCAGATGTGGATTGATTTAATACGGGCAGGAGCAGATGGAAGGTAATTAGACAGGAAGCCAAATAGGATCTTACTGGATTTGTGGCAACAACTGAAACCAGAGCAGCAGTTCCAGCCACTGAGAATGAAGAGCCAGAGGCCAGAGACAGAGCCACAAGTCTGGCCTGTGTGTTTGCAAGACTTCCTGCTGGACAGTGAGCCAACTTCACTTGAACCCACATAGGAAGATGATTGGGGAACACGGTTTGATGGAGGGGAAGGTTGAGGTACCTGCCTTGAGGGACCAGGGGGGTGCTGGAGGCCACATGTTGAAAAATCTATTCATTGGTCCCCAGTGAACATATGTGTCCTGGCTCTGGTGGACACAGGGTCTGAATGTACACTGATTTATGGCAGCCCTGAACGGTTTTCCAGGATTCCCACTATCATAGATGGATATGGGGGCAAAGCTATCAGAGTGAAACAAGCCCAAATCCGTTTTGGAATAGGGCATCTACCCCCAAAGGAGTATACTGTGTATATCTCTTCCATCCCCAAATATGTTTTGGGGATTGATATCCTGCAGGGTATCCTGGCTGTAGATTACTGCAGGTGAGTTCAGACTGAGGATACTTGTGGTGAAGGCAGTTCTGAGGGGACATCCTAAGTACCTGCCCATAGCTTTGCCTGTTCCTCGATGGGTGACTAATACTAAACAATACAAATTGCCTGGAGGGCATAAAGAAATTGGAAAAAACCCTCCAGGAACAGGAAAAGGTGGGTATTATAAAGCCCACCCATAGTCCTTTCAATTCTCTAGTGTGGCCAGTAAAAAAGCCAGATGGCTCCTGGAGTATATGATTGTGGATTGCAGAGAACTGAATAAGGTCATATCTCCTATGCATGTTTCCATCCCCCCTATTGCAGACCTGATGGATACCCTCAGCCATGAACCAGAAACATACCATTATATTGTAGATCTTGCCAATGCCTTCTTTTCCATTGAAATTGAGCAGGAAAGTCAGGAACAGTTTGCCTTCACATGGGAAGGATGGCAATGGACTATCACCGTCCTCCCGCAGGGATACCTCCACAGCCCCACATGTCATGGACTTGTAGCCCAGGACTTGGAAGCATGGAAGAAATTGCCAACAGTGTGGCTGTACTATTATATTGATGATGTCATGCTCATGCCTGATTCTCTTTCAGATCTAGAAGGTGCGGCACCTAGACTGCTGCAACATCTACAGGAGAAAGGATGGGCTGTGAACAGCACCAAGGTTCAGGGACTTGATTTGTGTGTCAAATTCTTGGGGGTTGTCTGGTCAGGTAAGACCAAAGTTATACCAGAAGCAGTTATAGATAAAGTCCAGGCCTTTCCTACCCCTACAACTGTAGCATTGTTACAGGAGTTTTGGGTCTTCTAGGCTACTGGAGAGTGTTTATCCCATACTTGGCACAAATTCTGAAGCCCTTATACCAGTTGGTATGAAATGGTGTCAGGTGGGACTGGGATGAGACATGTGCATCTGCCTTTACTATAGCAAAACAGGCAGTCAAGGCCATGCAGCCCTGAGTGTGATAGACCCATCAAGGCCCGGTGAGCTAGACGTTCATGTCACCGAAGACGGTTATGGCTGGGGTCTCGGGCAGCGGCTTGAACTAACTCGCCAACCTATTGGATTCTGGTTGCAGGTCTGGAAAGGGGCAGAGGTACAATACACTTTGATAGAAAAACAACTGGCTGCCATGGATCACACCTTGCTGGCTATAGAACCCATCACTGGAATGGCCCCGACAAAGGTAATAACCACCTATCCCATCTTGGGGTGGGTACAAGACTGTACCCAAAGCCAAGGAGTGATGTAGCATAAACGCCTACACTGGCCAAGTGGGGTGCTTACCTACAGCAGCGTCGTACCCTTTCTAGTAGCCCCTTGAACGAAGAACTCCAACGCTTGGGGCCAGTGACATATACTAGTGAAAAGCAGGAAGAATTTACTTCAGAACCATTAGTAGCAGAGAGTCCCTATTAGGAAAGAAGAGCCTCTATACCCAAAGATGCATGGTACACAGATGGCTCCAGCCATGGGCAGCCCCCAAAATAGAGGGCTGTAGCTTTCCATCCTAAGACTGAGACAATATGGATGGAAGATGGTGAGGGGAAGAGTAGTCAATGGGCAGAGTTGTGGGCACTGTGGCTTGTGATCAGCCAGGAGCCCTCCCCAGTGTTGTCTGCACTGACAGCTGGGCTGTCTATTGGGGCTTGACCCTATGGCTACTGACATTTTACCATGCCAACTGGCTGGTTGGTCACTGACGTCATTGCGGGCAAGAATTGTGGCAAGACGTATGGGCCTGTGGTCAGACTAAAACAGTTACAGTATATCATGTGACAGGTCATTTGCCACTGGCATCCCCAGGAAATGATGAAGCAGATGAATTAGCCCAGATATGTTGTTTAGAAGGAAAGCCTGCTTCTGATATAGCCCAGTGGTTACATCAGAGTATGTTGCATGCGGGGCAAAAGACAATGTGGACTGTAGCCCATCGGTAGGGGACTCTGAAGAAGTTAGCAGAGCCTGGGAACACTGCATCATATGCTCTAAAAGGGACTTACACTGAGTTTCACAGCAACATGGGACAATAGCTAAGGGGCCGATACCCCTCGTCTGGTGGCAGGTAACTATATTGAGCCTCTACCCATGTCAGAAGGGTACCAATATGCCATGACTTGTGTGGACAAAGCTTCTGGTTGCCTTTCCTACAAGTTGTGCAGACCAACAGACAACCAAATGAGGCCTGGAGCATCTCTTTGCAGCCTATGGCTGACCACAGGTAATTAAGAGTTATCAAGGCACCCACTTTACTGGACATGCACTACAAGAATGGGTGCAACAGTTGGAAATCAAATGGAAATCTCATGTTGTGGATAAAGTGAAGGTTCCTATGGCCAGGATTCTCACCTGGCCCTGGTCGGCTAGCTCACTACACGCATGTGGGCAATACGTTGCTACTGACTCTACATAAAGAGCTCCACCCAGTGCTCTGTGTGACACGGTGGCACAGTGGCAGGGCTGCAAGGCTGCAGGACAGCAGAGACTGGAGTGGTGGCAGCACCAAGGACAGAGACTGAGACAGCTGCAGGGGCAGAGGCCCAGAGGCAGAGACGGGCTTGCTGCATGCAGACTTGCTCTGAGTGGATGGGATTCTACTGATTGACCTGCCACTGTGGGAATAAAGTTGGGTATAAACCCTTTCATCCCAAGAATGTTCCATTATCATTGTTTGGTCTCATTGAATCCATAGTGAACTTGCCCAGGGCTGAAACCCATTGACAAGACACATGTGCCATACAATCCTACCGTAGCAGGCATGATAGAGAGGTACAATGGTTTGTTAAAATCTGGACTGAAGTCAGACACCAATAGTCTGTGGGGATGGTCAGTCCGTTTATGGACAGTGCTATGGCATTTGAACAAGAAACCCTGAAAGGGAGCCCTGAGTGCCATAGACATGCTAATGCATGTTGCTGCCTCCCCTATACAACTGCAAGTACAAACCAAGGAAGAATCACTGAAGCTGAGGTTTGGCTGCCAGAGTAGTATCTTGCTGCCAGCACCAACTGCACTAAACCCTGGAGACTCCATTGAGTGGACGTGGCCTTGGACATTTTGACACATGGACCAATGATGGCTGGCTCTCCTGGCACCTTGGGGACAAGGCCTGGAAGCTGGCCTCCTGTGTATTCCTGGAGCAACAGCAGAGCAGCCCCCAAAGATCACAGTAGTATATCCTGAATGGCCAGAAGATAGGAGCATCTTACCAGGGAGTTTTGTTTTATCATTACGGCCAGCGCATGCACCTCCAGTAGCACTATATATACACCCTTCAGTAACCCCCATGGGGAGAGGAATAAAAGTATGGTATACTAGACTTGGAAGGGACCCCCTTCCTGCTACAGTCCTATCACAGTACTACTCTCATGCATGCATTGTACCTGATGGACAAAATTTGCTTGTGTTGGTGTCATTAAAACATGTGTCTTATTGCCTTTAAGGTCTTTGTGGATTGGGCACACAACCTAGGAAAAAAAAACTGCTACTCGCTGGGGTGCATGGAGCTCCCTATCTGTTCCACTACTAAGTGTGCATCATGAACTCATCTGAGTAGAACTGGTTTTGAATACAACTGAAATAACCTCCTCAGGCTTGAGGATTATTATAACTTTTGTTACCTGTATCAAAATTTCGTTGTATTTTAATTTTTGTTTTTATCTCTATGTTGTTGTTATCCTCTGTTGCTGTTGTGGAATCTGGCTACAATGCTCCAGCTTTCCTGCACAGGGACCACTGTGGAAGACTGAGAGCATGTAGATCGTGAGGCAAGAATCCTGGAGGGGTCGAGTGTGGATAAAGTGAAGTTCCCAAGGCCAGGATCCTCACCTGAACCTAAACTACTTGATGATGTAACTGGCCTGCTGCCAGGCTACTGCTTCCACACCCACAGGCAATAAGCTATTATTGACTGAGTCACCATATAAAGAGCTCTGCCCAGTGCTCTGGGCAGAGGCAGAGACGAAGGAGGATTACAGACCTAATTCTAGTGCTTGACCTATCGCCGGGAGAACAAGCCAGGTAATAAACCCTTTCAACCCAAGAATGTTCCACTGTTATTCCTTGGCCTCACTGAATCCATAGTGAACTTGCCTGGGGCTGAAACCCACTGGCAAGACAGGACCTCCTGTTATAGAGTAAAGGCCTACTGTAATATCTGGGTTGCAGACCTTGATTTGAACAGTGACTGAAACAGACTGTTCCCTATATACAGTTTCATTACAGAAATCAAAAGGATGATGTCACGCATAAAGCATGATTTTAAAAAACAAACTCACTTATTGGTTAGCCCCTACAGCTGCATCTCACAGACCTAACAGCAAATACTTTGCTAATTAAGGCTTAATGAAAAGGAGCTCATATTGGTCCAAAGTAGCATCTAAATGCTTCTGAAACTAGCTTCTTGGCAGCTGACCACACATGCTCACGGCCCATTCAGTGAGTCCCTGTAACAGCCTAAGAACCTGTGCATTTCACAGATCACGGGCTGCCTCCATCCACTCTGGTGCTGGGAGGAGTTGATCTGTGAAAGCTCCGTGCCTTTGTAGCACTGACATATGTCTTTTCTCATCTCTTACTTTCACTCCGATTTTTTTTTCTTTTGACATTAGGAATGCTTTCCTTTGTTCAAACCAGCCCATGAGGAAAAACCAGCCTGCTTTGTAATCCTAACAACATGCATAAAAAGGAATTCTTCCTAAGGACCCTTGGCACACAGCAGCCCCCGTTACAGGAACCCCTGTGCGAGGAACAACGAGGATTGTTTAATCTGTAAATTGGCTGTTCTGGCTATGGGGGGACTGTGGCTTCTTTCAAAGCTGCACAAAGCGCTGCTCTGCAAAGCCTGGCAAGCATCACCACCCCCAGAGCTGCACTGAGGCTGATGCGTACCGGGCCAGGGGCTGGAATATGCGAAAAGCCATCAAACACATGATACTTACATGGTGAACTGTTACCAATTAGAAGTCAGGGTGAGAGCAGCAGTAATGGAACTGGAACCCGGGCCTCCCCACTGCCTTGCCTCCACTGTCTCCCTCCTGTACTTACCTTCAGCAACCTCACATGATGCTTTGGAGATCTGAATGTTAGATTTGGAGGTCACTTGGAGATCACACCCCATTCTTCACCTTAAGGGTGAAGGAGAGGCTTAGAGAGGTGACCTGAGTTGCCCAAGGTCAGTCTGGGCGGAGCGAGGAGCAGGACCCATGGGCTCTCCATCCTCTGATATTATGTGGACAATGCACCTCCTAAAAATATGGAAGCCTATGGGATTATTCAAATAAATAGGGTATTGCTGGGGGGGGGGGCTCTAGGTAAATCTTCTCTCCTGACATTAGCACCTGGACTGTGGGACTGCAGATGAGAGTCCTAAAGGCGAAGGTGAGAAAGTGATGGGTCAGACGATCTGACAGTCATGTCGCAGACATCAGTTCAAGCATCTCACTGTCACTTACATGAAGAGTCAATAATTCCCATGGTCCTGACCTTTGACTTATTTACTTCTGGCACTGAGAAAGATGGTGGTCGACTTTCGAGTGCTTGACATGTGCTAAGCACTCCTGGGCTCAGAGCTTCCGTGGCTCCCTTAAATCTCCAACAACATTACCAGCCAGGTTCCGCTATGAATCCCAATTTGCAGGTGAGGAAACTGAGGTTTAAAAAAAAATAAAGCAATCTGGCCAACACTACTTTTGACTTTACCTGAGTCCAAGTGATCTAAGTGCCAGGGGTCGGTGGCGGACGACATAGGTGAGAGGGTCAACGGGGAGGCCCCGCAGTTGGACTCCACCAGCTCGCCTTGAACGTGAACCTGAGTGGAGGCGTTCGTTTGCCTCAAGGCTGCCTTGAGAGGGGCAATCTGGTTGAACTGGACTCTGGAGAGGCACCCAGTGAATCCTGGGGTGTTGTATTTGTGAATCTCTTGGTCAATCTTCCCCGTTTCTAAAAGAAAAAGAAAGAGAAAATAAGAATCTTATCTTACTCATTATATTCCAGCTGTAAAATATACTTGTCTTTCAATGCTTGTGTCCAAATTTTGCTCTCAGGTTTCAGTTTAAGTTATATTCTTTTAGATTAATGACTCAATAAGGCTTAGGGCTGGAGACTTCACTTTTAAAGAACCTTCTGTGTAAGTAGAGAACATGGTGGGTGAGGAGGCTAAGACTATATTTGTTACAATAAAATATACTCATGATTACCTTCCGGATCTTGTAATACTGCTGAAACTAAGAACACTCTCTTGTTCTGATGGACTTTTCTGCTTCTCTTTTCTCTCTTACATATATTGAACAAGGCTTTCTGTTCAGCCCTCCTGGTAAATTATGGTTCTGTTTTGTACCTCTCTTATTTTCACCTTCAGAATTATTTTTTAAAAAAAGGAAAAGAGAGTTCCTATAGCCTATAATTGGGCATTCTCTTCTTCAGAGTCCAATTCCTTCTGAATTCTGAGCTTTACAGAATCCTGGCTAGTATCTGATGGATGTTTTGGGAGTCAGAAAACTTTCCCAACCCAATCATAAACTTGCATTTAAGATTCACCACCTCCCCCAGTTTGTAAGCTCAACAACTTTCTAAACTAGCACTCAGATCAGGGGTGTGAGTTGAAGCATTTCCAATGTACCATTTCAATGAACATAACCACACCAGTTAAATCAGCAAAAGCAAGTGTTCTTTTTGACCTGCTGTCCCAAGTTTTAGAATATACTCAGCAAAAACGAATGCTGAAGGAGCCCCAGACCTTGCTGACTAGCAGGGATCACACGTGAGGTTTCCGGATCAGGAGCATCAGCTCTGGGAAACTTGTTAGAAACGCAGAGCGTGGGCCCAGACGCTTGCATTTCTCCAAGGCGTCCAGGGGGTTCTGCAGCCTGCTGCAGCTTGAGAGCCACAGGCCCAGGCCATGATGGTGCAGTGCTGTAAGCCCAGGGGCCAGGCAGATGGCACTCAGAGAACAGCACAGCAACTTGTATTCTGGATGGAAGATTATGTTAACACAATTACCTTTTAAATAGAACGACAAGGATGTGAAAATTTTACCCTTCCACTTAAACTGAAAAACCAAGGTTTTGGAAAACAGAATACTATCTACTTTTTAAAAATCTAAATTCAGAGGTGATGTTTCTTGCTGGGGAATGAACACAGGTGAAGTAGTCTTGTATAAAATTGACTCCCCATTAATTAAAGAATAAATCGGTGAAGAAGGGAGCTTTTAGGCCTTGGGGGAAGAAGAAATGGACGTATTGATTATTCATCACATTAGAGAATCAGTTCAATAACTGACCTGCAGTAGTAGCTTCATGTGAATTTTGACTAACAGAAGAGATGAGACAATGGGGATGATGAAGAATAGCAATTCTGGTGATTCTAATAGGGTCTTACTTAGATAAGTACAGAAAGAATTTTTAATGACTCTCTATAATTTCCTCCTACAGCAAACTTCAGCCTGTGACGCTGAGCTAGAGCGTGCTCCATCCACTTGGGACGGGGAGGCAGCGTGCAGTCGCTATCCTTCCTTGAGAAGCAGGAGCTGATCCATGACTGCAGGCTCCTCAGCGACTTGTTCTTCATCTCCTGGTGTAAGACCAGAGTTCCTTGTTCTAGGTTCACCACCTTGCCTTCCATGCAAACAGTTCAGGTGTTTCCATCCCCTCCCTCCAGCCATTTGCCTTCCCTTGAAATACCCTCAGGCCAAGGAGACCCAGGGTGACTGATCCCAGGGTGGGAAGGAAGACTTCAGTTCCTTGCTTTCCTAAATTCTTGTCTGGCTTCATCTGTGGTTGAGGCACCAGACCGAATGGTTGTTTGGTGGCAGGAAACTGGGAACAGCCTCAGCTCCGTCTGCTGCTTCTTGTCCATAAATGGAGAATTTTTTAGTCTGTCCAGCCCTGGAGTAGAGCTCCAGAAGGAAGAATCAAGGGCCTGGTAGCTACTGCCACGTGGTGGGATCTCAATTCAGTTCAACTGAAATTCAGTTCAATTCATCACTAGTAGCAGTAGCAGGAAGACAGAGACAAATACCAACTTTTACCTCAAACAACTCACAACCTAGCTGGGGAACAAGCAAGCAAGCAACCAATACACCTGAACCAATGCTGTGTTACAGCAAGAGTTAACATTTATTGAACCCCTAACACGTGCTAGATGTTCTACACAAATTAGACATTTAATTCCCAGAACAACCCTATGGAGAGGGAGTACCGTCATCTCTATGTAATGTATGAGGAAATGGACTCTTATGATTAAGACCCCTTGGCTAGTGAGGCCAGGCAGACTGACCCCAGATCTTAACCACTACAATTTTCTGAGCTGAGACACCATGTATTTGGTAAAATTATGAAAGTCTATGGTAAACCAGGGAAGCAAGTTTGCATGGGGCTCTGGAGAGTGCTACAGAAGAGGTAACCCTAGAACTAGGTCGATTTTGATTTTCTGTGATCTTTCCTCTTAAATTTTTAAGTATGCAATACACTACTGTTAGCTCTATGCTGTAGAGTAGATCTCTAGAACTTGTTCTTCTTGCCCAACTCAAACGATGTACCCTTTGACCAACACTGCCTAATCCTCCTCCTCCTGGCCCCTCAGTGACCACCACTATACTCTTCTTCTATGAGTGACTATTTCAGATTTCTGACATAAGTGGGATCATGTGATTTGTTCTTCTGTGTCTGCCTTATTTCACTGAGTATAATATCCTCCAAGTTCATCCATGTCATAGGAAATGGCAGGATTTCCTTCTTTTTAAGGCTGAATAATATTCCACTGTGTGCGTATACTGCATTTTCTTTATCCATTTATCTGCTGATGGACATGTGTTTCCATGGTTTTGCTACCAGAAATAATGCTGCAATGAATGTGGAGGTGCAGGTATCTCTTTGAGATCCTGATTTCAATTCTTTTGGATATGTTACCAGAAGTGGGATTGCTAGATCATATGGTGGTTCTGTTTTAATTTTTGAGGAACCTTCATACTGTTTCCCATAGTGGATGCACCATTCCACCTTCTCCTCACTTCTTCACATCCTTGCCAATGTTGGTATCTTTTGTAGAAGTAGGTCTTGAGAAGGAAAGGAAAGAGAGCTCCAGGTTGAATTTTTTATGAGGCTTGTTATGTTCTGGGACCTATGTTCTGGGAGTCTGATGGGGTCAGAGCTCAGGGAAGAGCCTTGAGTGCCAGCCATGTTAAGAGGTTTATATTTCAGTAGGAAGGTCAAAGATGGTGCAGCTGCAGAGAACTGTGATGGGAACTGTATTAGAAAGATAATTCTAGTGGCAATATAGCAATTGCTCTGAGCATATGATGGGATTAGCCCCTCGGGCCCCTGCAAACTCCCTGGACTAAGACAGGGATTCTACATTTTGCCATAGAGCTGAGGCAGGGTTCTGCTGCAGACAGGAAAGTACCTTGTTCTTCACTGGCACCTTTTTGCCTCTGCCAAGCCATGATATAATTTGTAGTGAATCAGTTTTGGTTTTGTTTCCTCTGCTAGAGATTTGGGTAGGGAACTTCTGACCCCAGCTTCCTTTCATATGGCCCTGACACAGCTTTCTAAGTTTAAGTGGGGCAAGCTTTGAAACTGAGCAGGCCGCCCCCTGGTGCAGCCCCTCAGACTTTCCTTCCACCACGGCCCTGAGCCCTCCAAGCCAGAGTATGGGCATTGGACTAGATAGTTAATGATGATCAGGGCCATGGACATGTGCAGGAAGCAGAGGCGAGGCAAGAGTAATAGCTTAGCTTAGATGTAAATCAAGGTCACAGGACTGCAATTCCCCTCGAGAGCTGTAGATGGAGCCTTGTCCCATGGCCTTGAGCTGTTTCACAGGAGCTGAGAGTCCCCTGGATGGACCCCATGCTCACAGCAAGATGGGGACCCCGGACTAGCTGGACCCAGAGAATTGATGATTAAGACTGTGACCTAATGTGCAACCAGTCAGATGCCTATGAGTTCATCACATGTCCTGACACCCTCTCTCATGATTTTCCCTCTAAAAACCTCTGCCTGTAAGCCCATAGGGAGGTCAGGACCTTACACTCCAGCTCCCCGCTCTCCTTGTCTGGTGCCTTTCTTCCCTGCATCCTGTTGTCAGAGTCTGGCTTGCTGCCTGTTGGGCTTTGTTTGACAACAGCTTCCCTACCACAGTCCAGAAAATGAACAGCGTGAAAATATTGTCTACCTGAGGGGTCCCAGTCAATGTGGGGTCCCCACATCTTAAAGAGCTTTCCTGAGTGTCTCCCTCTGAGAGGACAGATACAAGGCAGATAGCCAGAGGGGAGCCCCAAGGAAGGGGGTTCTGAAGGGGGATCAGGGCCTGGGGGGCCGGAGGGTGGGAGGGGCAGGGAGCTTTGGTAGAAAGGGCAGCTGAGGGGGCAGCGGCAGGGGCAGGGCTGTAACAGTGAGCCCAGTGGGGTGAACTGCTGGGCTTTCCCATCCTCTCAGGGGCTCCCACACTCAGTTTACTCTTTAGCTTTTTCCCTTTCTTTGTCTCTCTCCACTGAGGCAAAACCCCTGAGTTTCAAGTGTTGTTCCTTTCCTGAAAGGTAACAAGTCTCCCTCACATACACACACACAAATCAGTATACCCAAAGCCAGAGAGCTTGCCAAGTCAAGTTGATGTGCCTCTAAAGACTCCTGGCTGAGACACATGCCCCTGGGGTGGAGAGTAAGAGTAGCAAGACACGGAGATTCTTCAGGTCCAATGGTTCCAACTCTGGGCCATGTGATAATAGTATTAGAGAGCTTCTAATATAAACCAAAATTGGTACATGTATGAGCCCTTGTGTTTAGTACTTTTTATGCAGTATTTCAAACAACGCTTGGAGCTGGGTAGGATTACTCCCACTTCATGGATGAGAAAACTGAGGCTTAGAGAATTTAAGGCTTTGCCAATGAATAAACATTTATGTTTCATTTAAAAAACAGAGAGGTCAGATGTTTTGTATTATCCCCAATTTCTCTGAAAAATACATTATGTTGTTTTTATATTCATTTGATTCTGGCATTTCTAGTCAGAGGCTCTAGTAATGGCACAGTGAAGCCTTTTTTATTAAAAACGATTTAAATAATGGCTATTAGATACTGCTTTAAGGCCATGTTTCATTAGTGACCGCACAGTAAGGTTATCAAAAATGCCATAAATCGGTGTCAAAGATTTGCCACCATCAATTAAAACACCAGCGAGTTCTGGAAATGCTTGTCTGGAATAAAAATCTGAATTTAAGAACATCTAACAAATGATAGGAAAGCTATCACTTTAGTGCATTTGAGCTCATTATAAGTTAATTATGTTAATCTGTAAAATTGATTGGACTGGTCTCCTACTGAAATCAAATATTAAAATACGATTTATTGCTTTCTGCAGAAGATGTCTTGACCAAGGTGTAATTCGGGGGAAACGTACTCTAAAGAAAGCACATTTTAGAAATGTAGTGCAAGCACGCCTGAAATTAAATTCTCAAACGGCAATTAGTACTTTAACGGCTTGTATTTAGAGTGATAAGGGTTATAGAAAATAGCCCACTTGGAATACTGACATAATTCCGGGTAAAACCTTACAGTGAAATGCTCACAATATGTTTGAGAACGCAACATTCACAGTGCATCAGCCTGCTTTCCAGTCTTCTGTCTCTGTTGCTGAAAACTAAGTGACAGGCAGGAGCGGGGAGAAGTGCAGAGAATAGGGCACCTGAGCAGGCCCACGGGAGGCAACAGTCAGGTCCATGCAGGGCAGACCTCGCGGGAGGCCTCGGCTGTGGCTGATAAACGAGGACGCTGACTCCTCCACGGAGCTTTCTCCTTTTCCCTGGAGACTGCCTACACGCATCTATATTGTCCTCTTGTGTATCCCCTGGGATCTATTCATCAGCTGAGTTTTGTTATGTTTTACATGTTTTAGAGTTTCCTTTTTGGAGGGGATGTGGTATTATCAGATAAGCAACATCACTTAATGTTTTACTTTCTATGAAACAGAACTGAAAGATCTTAGAATGTCAGCAAGACCTGATTTAAGACTTTTGAGAAGTATCTCTCGTGTGCCCCTCACTGTGCTAGGGGCAGGGAAGTCACCCTTTTGAGGATCTGTGGCAGATTTTTAAGAATTTTAAGAATCTTGAAGAATAGAGGTGGCCGATCTTGGCCCCAGCCCAGCAGCACACACCCTTGCTCTGGAGAGGCTGCAGGTACAACTGGCCCCGAAGCCCTGTTCCCCTCTATTCCTTCCCTTTGCTCCAGACTGGCTGTAGGTAACGCACAGACTGGATGTTAAATAACGGTGAAGAAATTATTCCTCCTCAGTTCTCTTTCAATTCTTCTAAAAGAGGGTCTCAGGTTGGCTCAGGCTGGGCCTGGACTTCTTACTGATACTTGCAATTTTCTCTTATTAACAAAGAGAGAGCAGACCTCAGGCCTGGACACTGCAGCAGGCAACAGTGCAGAATCTTGTAATATTTCCACAGGGTCTATTTTCTACCATACATATTGTTACAGCAATCGATACTGGTATTTCCCTTTATGGTCATACTACAAAATTTCCTTTTACTATGAATTTATGTAAGCACAAATGGTGAGGCCATTTAAAGAAAAGTTGTTAAGTAACAGTAAAGCAGGTAACTGGAAATGGCAAAAGGGTAACCAGAGGAGGCAAAGCTCATCTGTTGGTCCTCAAATTACTCTTCTTTGAGGAATATTGTTGTGGAGGAACTTGGTGCTCCTCCAAATCCCTCAATTCTCAGCCTTCAGCACCTCTGTTCCGTTACATGGAATTCCATCCTCTCCCCACCCTTCTCTGGTACCTGTGATTATCCATCACTTCAGAACATCAGAGCCCCCCCCCGCCCGCTGTCCTTCAAAAGAGCTCCAATGGCTTCCTCCCAGATTCTGTTCCCAGATCAAACTACCTGGACTAGGTATGTCCATCCCAATCCGTGTGCCAGGAACCCAAACCTGTGCCTCTGAGACAGAGCAGGGAAACGGGGCAAGGGTGATGCCATTGTAAAATCTACTTAGCTTGCGAAAAAGGCCCAGTTTATTCTTTAACTTAATCTACATGCTGTTCTTCTTCTTCCAGCCCCTTAATCAATCAGTAACTTGATAACCAGGATGAGAGACAGACCTCTGGAGCATAAGCAGACCTACATGGGAAAGAATGCTGGGAACTGGATCAGCAGTCACCTGAATAACTGCATTCTTAAGACGAAACATCAAAGGAATTATTAATCACCTGGATACATCATGCCGTAATACTGCCTCCTACCCAAAAGGTCCTATAAAAACCCCAAACCCTAAACCCTTAACACACCTCCTCTCTGAGGTCGCCGGCACTCCAGTCTGACTATGTATTGTCTTATCAAATAAACTTCCTTGCTGCATAAGCCTATTGCACTTGTCTCTGAACTTTTTCATGATAAAGAACTCGCCAGCCTCGACCTCCAGTGCTAGGTGTCTGCTACTTTGCTATTTCATTCAGATTTCTCGTCTTAAACACAATCCTTTTCCTCCCTCCCTGTTTTATTTCAGACTGGCAGGGAAGTGGAAGTTCTCAGAACATACTCTCACTCTAGCCAGTGTTCCACGGCTCTCCTAAATCCTGGGGTGGTAGGCGCTTAGTTCCCATGCCATGCGGATCACGCAGACACTGGATGTCGGGTGACCCTGGCTTTAGGAGTTGGCCAGGTTTCCCCTACGCCAAGCAGAGTTCAATGAGCTTCCCTTTCCTCCCTCTACTCCTCCTTGCTCTCTGCTGCCTGCATGGCTGCTGACATTCACATCGACTCTTGCTTTAGTGAGTTCCTTTCTTGCTGGCACTTGTTTGACCCAATGGAGAATTCTTTCCTGATCAGAGCTGAGAGCCTTTCCCCCGTCAGGAGAGAGGTTTCGCCTAGAGCACAGGGAGAGACCTCCCAGACTCTGCGGCCCAGCAACATCTTTACTAGAGTTACAGCTTCCTTGAAAGCAGAGACGGAATGTTACTTATCTTTGTGCTCTTCCAAGCGTCTAAACAGCGTCCTGCACAATGTAGTCAGCCAGTGACTGCATGCACGACTGTACCTGGGCCTCTCTGCTGCACAGCTGTCACTCAGGGTTTGGGTGTGTGTGGGATGGGACCAAGCGCCGTGGACATTTAGGTACTGCAAAGTTCACTGTGGGCCAAAGTTTGTCCGCCTCATGGGTAAACAGGTGTGGAATGGGTCTTGAAAGAGGAAGGGAAGTAGCAAATTTAGATCCAACAGGTCATTAGATATTCATTTCCAGAAATACTATTACCTGGAAGTCTGTTTAGCTCACTAAAATGCATTCATCATTGAAAATATTATTGTGTTGCTCTTAACAGACACTCATCTATTAATGCTGAGTACCCTTGCTCTATAAACCCTCTGCCAGCCTCAAGCATGAAGCAGTAGTTATATGGGACCTAACTGACTAGGTAGGAAGTGGGTTGGAAATCACTGCCTGGGTGAACTTTAAAAAAAAATTTTTGTATCATTAATATACAATTACATGAGCAACATTGTGGTTACTAGATTCCCCCCATTATCAAGTCCCCACCACATACCCCATTACAGTCACTGTCTATCAGCACAATAAGATGCTACAGAATCACTATTTGTCTTCTCTGTGCTGTACTGCCTTCCCCATGCCCTCCTGCTACATTATGTGTGCTAATCGTAATGCCCCTTATTCCCCTTCTCCCTCCCTTTCCACCCACCCCCCACCCCCAAGTCCCTTTCCCTTTGGCAACTGTTAGTCCATTCTTGGGTTCTGTGAGTCTGCTGCTATTCTGTTCCTTCAGTTTTTGCTTTGTTCTTATGCTCCACAGATGAGTGAAATCATTTGGTACTTGTCTTTCTCTGCCTGGCTTATTTCACTGAGAATACCCTCTAGCTCCATCCATGTTGTTGCAAATGGTAGGATTTGTTTTCTTCTTATGGCTGAATAAATACTCCATTATGTATAAGTACCACATCTTTATCTATTCATCTACAGATGGACACTTAGGTTGCTTCCATTTCTTGGCTATTGCAAACAGTGCTGCAATAAACATAGGGCTGCATATGTCTTTCTGAGACTGTGAAACTTGCCTGGGTGAACTTTTAAATAATTCTTGGAAAATGAGACTGTGGTGAGATTGGTGAGTGGTCACCTCATGTACACTTGGAAACCTGCTGGGATGGCCGCCATCCTAAATTCTGACTCTCAGGCTTGGCCCCTGAGCATCCCTGTGTCAACTGAGAGGAGAGCTGGATGTGCATTAGATTGGGTACCGTTTTTCCATTTGGCCACAGTTGTATGGATGGCAGCCTGAAAGGGTCAGTGGAATAAATAAATGAGAAATAGCCATAACCAAAAGAAAGCAAAAAAAAAAAAAACCCCCAACCATAAAAAAGTCAAGAGCATTAATCTAGAAAGTCAAAATAAAACCAAGTAAACCTCATTCCTCAATTTGAACATGACTGTATGGTAAACATTAGGCAGGACACCAAAATGTTGGAATCTAGGTTCCATGTCAGCTCCCTGCTCCTAACAGGCTAAATTCTTTGATCAGTGACATATTCCTGACCAGTTGCTGTTCCAAAGATGCACAACCAGAATTATGTCCATATACATAACTGATGCATGTAATTATAAACTATGACATTGTATTAATCCCTGAAAGAAAGACACTAATGAAACTTCATTGTATTTATTATATGCTTTCCTTTCTTATGAAGGAAGGCAGGACTAAAATACGCAGGTGTCATTTAAATAGCTCCTGACCCACAACATACAATAACTCAATTACAAAGAGGCAATCTGCTGCCAATGGCAGAATCTTTTTCTCTTGCCTTGTCTCTGTAAATCTTTTGCTAAAGCTTGATTAAACAAAATTGTATTTTTTCAGAAACAACAATAAAAAGAAATGTCTTGACACGCAGATGCTAGCCTACCACACAATTTCACAAAAAAGGTAAGAGTATTACATTTTTATTGGTATAAACTTATTACAGTCCCTGAACTCTTGGGAGCGATTATATATAGGTTGGAATTGTCATTTCCCTTCTTACAATCTAGCCTTAAAACTGTGAACTTATTAATTGATGATTAATATAATATGATCCCTCAGATGTTTTCAAAACACCAGGCATTTGGCATCCTAACAGAACACCTCTGAAAGATGAGTTTTCTACTTTTTCCTGAATCTTTCAAGTTGTTAGACATAAGACAGAAAGCTGGGTGCCCCTTTTCTGCAGACTCAGGGGCCCTCCTACAGAGAATGACTTTTCAGGGCTAAGAATAAGAGGCTTTGCTGAAACTAACAAGAACTTTGAGAAAAATGGACAGACCTGTCTGTCACACCACAGCGCTGGGTGCTGGGATTTAGTTTGTTAGAAACAAATAAAAGCTGTGTCCTAGCTTTTTGCTATTGAAGAACAGAACACTGAAGTGTGACCTGAGTTTACCTGAGCTGGCGATGGACAGACCTGCTTCTTACTTAGAGTTTCATTCCACTTTTGCTTTTGCATTTTAACTTGTTAGCAGCAGACATGGAGATAGAATTAGGCTAGGAAAAGTGTGTTAACAAATTTCTGTATTTCCAGATAATGTCAGATTGAATGATTCCATGAAATAAAACGTGGTCTCCTTCCTTTTTCTCACGGTATTATAATTCCTATCCCAGGGGGCCTCTAAAGCTGTCTTACCTAAGATAAAAAAATCCTTTGATGGCAAGACTGTGCAAAAGCATAAATATTCCAGCATTAGGAAATGGACATCGAGGTCGGGGCTGAACACAGTGGTTTTCCTCTAGCAACGAGCCCGGTCTCACTCACACAGGAGAGGAGGGAGCCACTGCTAGAGTGTTCTGGGGGTGTGTCCTCCGTTTGCTTAATTAACATGATTAATTAAGGTTCCATAATTAACATAAGAATTCAAATCTTGGGACCCTGACATATGAAATGATGTTGGAAGACAAAACCTAATGCTTTCAGGCTGCACTAGGAGCTGGGTGGACCGTCACGAGTCTGAGTGTTAAAACTGGAGCCACCCTGGATGCCACATGGACTGGAGACTGGCTGTGGGCTGGTAGGCCTGTGGGTACAGAAGTATGCCTCTCCCCCAACACCTTTCTCTCTGCTGTACCTTCAAACCAACTCATTTATTTTCAGGTTGGAGTAATAGCCTACTGGGTTGGCAGAACACAGAGAGGCTATCTACACACATTTCAGCAAAGCAATTTACTAAGTCTCATGACATTTTCATGGTCAAGACAGATATGTGTGTGCTCACAATAGTAAGGGTAGTATTTCAAAGGTAGATTTATAATGAGTTGAAGTGTGGGTGGAATGTGATCAATGGGTAGAAATTGGCTCTAGGGGAAAATTGTAGTTGAATGATGCCAGGCCAACATTATTATTTAATTAATTTGGATTTAGTGGAATGATGCCAGGCCAACATTATTATTTTATTAATTTGGATTAGGATGTCAATGGCACATTGACCAATAGGTCACATGGCATTTATCAGAAAGGTGTGGGTCTATAAAATGATAGGATCACAAGCCAAAGGGACTTTGAGAGGCTGCAGTGATAGCCTGGATCTGACCAGAAAAGTTTAGCAGAAACACATACTGGACTTCCATAGCTGGGCATACCACCCTACCTTTGCCCTCCCCCAAATCACTTTCAATATCAAGTTGAATAGGGCACACCTGTGAACAGCAGGCACTCCCCCCCACCCCCACCCCGCCCCCACCATCCTCGGCCCAGCCCAATTAGGACCGGAATATGTAATTACAAGTCACTGAGGAGTTGAGAGAGAGATGTGCTTGAGTCAAGGGAAAATGAAGTCTAGATTCAAATCTAGGATGTGGTTTCTGAGACTGTTCCCTGTAGTGTTCAGAATAAGCCCAGATAGGTGTTTGGTTCAGGACAGAGCATTTTGAAAAAGGCAGTGAAATAAACTAGGGTGTGTACAGCAGATGGCCACCACGCTTGAAACTGTCATATGACAGAGTTGGAGGAAAGGCAGATGTTTGCTATCCCAACTTTCAGATAATCCACTGTAACTGAAGACCCATCCCCTTGTGAATTGTTGCCCTGATGGCCCAGCCTGAACTGCTCCAAATACAGATGATACAGGAGAGCAAAGGTAACGAGAGCAGGCCCCGCACAGGCATCTGTCTCTAACTTACCTACATCAAGTGACTTCTATGACTCAGGCGGTGTTTAGAGGTCTGTTGGTTTTCATTCTCCTTTTGACAAAGGGCAAGGGACTCTGTGCAGTGGTTGCTTGGGGGCCTTCCCTGTCGGCTCTGACTGTGCGAGCTGCATGCTTATTTTCCCAGCTGGGTGCATTCGAGTCCTATTATTATCGCTACTCTTCTAGCTGCCTGTACATGTCAAAGGCGCTTCTGTCCCCACTTCAGAAGGTGCAAATTACAGTGGCTGCAGCAGCCTGAAGAAGATGCATTTCTCATTTCTCTCACTATCATCCTATGTGATTTGTTTCAGAGAGGATTGGAGCTTCAGGTATTTTATGGGGCAATTGCATTAAGCTCTCTTCTAAAATACGTTATTGTGAATCCTAGGCACTTTTGGGAAAAATGAATCTGTCTGGAAAAAATGTTTTTCTGAATAACAGGATTTAACTCTTCTGGCATGAGCACATTTCAGTGTTTCTAACTGAGTATCTCTCCGAAAGGCGTTCTCAAGCATGGCAGATGCGAGACCAGGGCCACAGCATGGCTTTCAGAGGTCCTAGGCGCTTGGTCTTCAAGGGTCCCTTCCTCTATTAACAAAAATCAAACATGATACTTTAGGACTGTGTTGGAATAAAGATGAATATATTAATATACTGTTTTAAAACATCTCTTCCACCTAAAAGTTAATTTTTTTCTTCTTCATTTAAAAAGAAATTAAACCATTTTCATGGGTCGCTAAATGCATTGTGGGCCCTAGGAACTGTGGTTGCTGGGATTCATGGGTGTGTCGGCACCTGCTGGGGGCATATTTGATGACTTTTCTTGATGGCTTGGGCTTGATGGGGACACTGTTTTTATGTGCTGTGGAGACAGCTGTAAAGTAGCCCTGGATTTTGCATTTTGAATAAGGGCCTGAAGCCACCTCTCTTTTGTCATTTGCCTCTTCTTACAAAAGTGGAGTGAAAACCAGTCTACTATACTCAGTAACACAGCTACCTTTCTGCAAGAGTAACTAGAAATCACAAGCCACTTGATTCACTCCTTCTTGAAAGTCGTATTTACCTCTGCCCCCATTTTTAAACTGGTGATCCATTTTTAAAAAGTCATCTTCTTCAAAAGATGACATTTCTTTAGCCACGATGCTATCTACTGTTTGTACAACTTGTTCTCATTGTTTGGTTTGGGTGAGATTCTATGGCAAAATAACACTTCCAATTTTATAGCAAGATTGAGATGAAAGTCTTACATAGATTAACTTTCTCACAGACTCTCCATTCATTCATTCACTCATACGAGGATTTATTGAAGAACTACTGCGTGCTAGGTGATAGGGATTTGGTACCAAAACAGAGTCAGTTCCAACCTTCAAGGCCTGTAATTTAACTTCACATAATATTGTATAGTCTGACAATATGCTGGACAGTAATATTATTTGTCATGTGAATTAATGACTGGATGAATACATGAAAGATGAGACCTACTTCTTTGGGGTGAGCTCAAAAACCAGCTTAGCAGTAAGTAAAACATCATTCCTTTCCTTAGGGAAAGCCTAGTGCTCTGCAATGTATTTCACTAGGAAAATTGAAGAAGGGAAAGCGACAGAGGAAGGGAGGAGATGGTATTTTGAACAGGACAATCAGGGGAGGCCACTGCTGAGATGACACGTGGGTTCTGAATCAACTTAAGGGAGGCCAGGTATTTACGCAGGGGAAAAGCATTCCAGACAGAAGGACAGTAATGACGAAGACCCCCGGGGAGCAGCATGGGGGTGGGTTCTGCTTGCCCAGGTGTAGGCTGGTGGCCTCTCAAGTTTCCTGCTCCCAGAACTTAATTCACTCTGGGATGTGAGCACTGTGGAGTCCTCCTGGTGAGACAGGCTCACTTGTCTGTGGCGTGGCCTGAGGCAGCCCTGTAGCCCTGCGGTCTGCACACAGCCCAAACGCTGGAAGGTCGGGGGGCTGACAGAGGCCTGGGGCCGGGCAACTGGAGGGACATGGTAGGACCATGGCCATTAGTAATCTACAGTGTGACATCCCCCAAACCTCAACACCTCAGCAGACACAAATGTAGTGATCAGAGCACACCAGCCACCGCAGCAAAGACCCATAAGCACCCTGCCATAGGTTGAATGGTGCCCCACAAATGATATGTTGATGCCCCAATCCTGGTGCCTGTGGACATGAGCTTATTTGGAAATAGGGTCTTTGCATGTGTAATGAAGTTAAGATGAGGTCATATTTGACCAGGGTGGGCCTTATGTGAAGAGGAGAAGAGACAGGGACACACACAGGGAAAATGCCACGGGAAGATGGAGGCAGAGATTTAAGCCTATGCTGCCACAAACCAAGGGACATCAAGGATGGCCAGCAAATCCCAGAAGCCAGGAAGCAACCCTGCTGACACCTGATTTCAGACTTCTGGCCTCCAGAACCACAAGAGATTAAACTGCTGTTGTTCTAAGCCACGCAGTCTGTGATTCTTTGTTACAGCAGCTGCAGGAAACTGAGACTGACTTTAAGGACTGCAGGTAACTGCAGGTCCCCTTGCCATCCTGGAAAGACAGGGAAGTGAAGAAATTAAGCATTTGCCCCAGAAAGCCTGAGTTTGCCTAAAAGAAACACTAAAATGAGATACTTAGTTAACTTTAGTGCATGTTCAACTCTCTCCACAACCCAAACAAAGAACATAGAAATGAGGGCCTCTGAATGAGATCACATGTATCTCAGGAAATGAAAACAACAATGCATCTTTTTGCTCATCTGAACTTAATTCATACATTTTTAAGCCCTTTACAAACTAATAAAAACTGTTTTCCCCATGAATGCTGGAACAGAGGAAGGGATCATTCTGGTCTTCTCTGGGGTCACTTCTGGTGGCTTGGGGCGCCTACTTGCCCAGGCTCCCTGCATGCAGTGCCCAAACGCTTTTATAGACTCAGAATCTGTAAAGTGAAATCTTACAGGGAAGTTGATCCAGTAATTATAGGGGTTTGTTGATACTCCTCCCGTCTGTGGGCATCTCTCTTTCCCATCTCAAGGTTGGCACGCTTTCTGCAGTGGGTGGGCGCTGATCTGTAGACTCTTGGTTTAGAGAAGCAGTTTTCTGTTTTTGCTTTTTATTACCCAAATGTTTAGTAGAATTTGAGTTCCTGCTTCTCCCCATCCTTCTTCCCCTCCTTTCCCTGCTTCCAACTTTTCTCTGTATCTTATGGAGAGTTTGCAGTCCCAGATGTTTAATGTGAGTTTGAGAAAATGGCCTTGGTCCAGATGAGGCCTGGAGTCCATGGGTTTATTCCAAATCACAAAGCTAGGGATTGCCACTTGTTCTGTTTGCAGGGCATTGGGGTTTTGCTTGTTCTGTCCTTCTAATTAAAGGTAGATCTCCTTCCTTCGCAGGCCTGGGGCCCCTGGCTGCTACACTGCAGTACATGCCGACTCTGTAAAGGAGGCCTGCGGATTCTCCTGGAAGCTACTGAAACCCAGTAGAAGATTCCCTTCACTAAGAAATTATATTGCACTTTTCACATCTGGGGAGAAGTCCTCAATTAAGGATGAAATGACAAATCTTTTAAGATGACACCTTCAAAGGCATTATGTGTCCAACTGAGCACCCTAAAAATATAATACCAACACCCGACAAGATTTCCAATATATCCACAGTGAGAAGTATTTTCTCTCATGCAATTTATATGAATGGAATTCAAAAACTCTCTTTTTACACAAAATCCCTGAAAGTTGAATAAGTTGAAACTATCTTCATGAATGAGTTTTCTGAGGGTCTTCCCGAAGAGAAGACAAACTTTCCTTAAAAGAAACTTCCAGAACATTACTTAAATGTTCCATCTCCCTGGCAACTGAACTGTCTGCACCTTTAACTTCTGAATTGTGACAACAGCCCATAGGTGAACAGGTTGTCACATGCAAGTCACTCTTGATGTAAGAGCAGAATTTCCAGATCCTCCTATAAAGACAAAACAGTTCCTTCAAATTTATATAGAATGTGCATGTAAACTGAAGTGTCCTTATCTGTACTTGAGAAGGGAGGCTTTGCCCTGTTGCTAGTGTAGCATATTCTAGATGCGCTGAGGAGCCTACATACTTTTCTCCTCCCTCCTCAGCAACAGGCAAAGACAGGGAGGTGATAACAGTAATAGCTGACGTCTTGAGCACATATTTTATGCAGGGCCCTGTGCTGAGCAATTTACATGCATTAACTTCTTTAATTCCTGCAGCTCCTCTGGAAAAGAGGCGCTTATTATCTTCCTCCTCATTTTGCATGAAGACGTTAAATAACTTAACCCTCTGTTACTCTCATCATGACTCTGATGATCTCTAATGCATTTCTGGTCCTGGGCTTGAAAGCAGAAAACATGAAAGCAGACAGACACTTCCAAGGGAGGCCGGTTCTATTTCCAGGAAGTGAGACAAAAGTACCGAGCCTCTCACTGCCGTTTCTACCAGCGCTGCCTCTCCAGCCTGGATGTACCAGGAAGTGGATGGGACCACTCCATGCTGCTGGTGGGCCATGGACTGGCCAACACCCCCTCACCTAAGAGCCGCCCTCTCCTGCATCCAATCTCCCAGGGCTCAGATCCCCCTGGCTCCTGTTTCCACGGGAGCCCGTGTCCCGTCACTTCCTCCCAAGGGAGCCACTGGGCGGCCAGCTGTTCTGCCTGGCTTCCCTCATTCATCCTCGTCCCTGCCCTTGGGGGAGTGTTTCTAAGACTCCGACAGCACCCTCTCTTTCCCCTTCAACGGCAGACTCTCCTAGGAAGAACATGCTCCTCAAAATGATCAACAAGACCCTTGCTGCTCTGAACCAGGTCTGTTGTCCACTCATACCCTCCGCTCACCCACGGGTCCAACCGCCTTGAACCACCTCTGGCCTGATTGGCGCCCAGCCCTTTCAGCCTCCCCAGAGGAGTCAGGAGTCACAGGGCTTGTTACAGTCATGGGACTACAGGTTTCTCCCTTGTTAGATGCTGGGAGCTTCTCAGAGAAGACACCGTGCAGGGCCTGGATTCTGGGCTCTGCCGGGCATGGGTGGAGTAGATGTATTTCTCATATTTATACGACTTCCTGCTTGTCTGAATATTTGTTTTGAATTTTCTGTATACAAACATCCACACACTAGCTATAAAGCAATACTTTGATTTTATATGTATACCCTTAATGAAAATTCCTCCATGGGCACACAAACGTTTAGTTGAGATCAGGAATACTTACTAATACTTTCTAGATCCCAGGCCCTGTGTTAGGCACCGTGAGCAGAGACACAGGTGAGCCGCAACCCCCTGCAGGGACCTCATGGTCCACAGTAAACGTTAGCCAGGGCAGCGCATCAAAGGCAAGATGCACATGCAGAAGAGAGAGCTGTAGGTCAGGATGGGGGCAAAGAGGATCCAGGGAAGCCAGCAGCAGGTGACAAGGGAAATGACCCCTGAACCGGAGCACAGTTTGGAAAGGGGTGGAGGCTGGAGAGAGGGAAGTGGGCATATCCCCACAGCAAGGAAACCACTGGGCATGCGTGGGACAGGAAGTGCCCCGGGAATGGGGCCGTGCTGGGTAACGTGGGAAAATGATTGAGGGCGGGTGTTGTGCACAGCCTCAAGTTTCAGCTCATTTTACACTAGATTTGCTAAGCCCCGGAGCATCTCCGAAGATGTTTTTAAGTTGTGGTAGAACGCACATCACAAAATCGATGCACATGGGAAAGACTTAATCAGACATGTATGTCAATCAGATCAGTTTGGCATGGGTGGGTGAGACAGACTGGAGAAGACACAGGCAGTGGGGAGTCAGGCTGAGCCTCTGGCAGCCATGCCGAGGGAGTAGTGCTGAGGCTGAAAGGCACAGGGGGTGAAGGGCGAGGCCGTGACTCAGTGGGGGCTTCACTTATGAATGAACACACTTCTAAAACCCTGGCTTTCATCTGCTGTGGTTTGGCAAACAGGAAGAAATGCTCATAAATGCCAGGAAAATACAAAACCAGGAAAGTTAATGTAATAAAGGGTACTCTGCTGCTTGGTTAATAGGTAATAAATACTGGCATTTTCTCAAGGGGGCTCTGCTGTTTGAATGCTCACCTCTTGGATCTCGGTTAAGCTGGGTTTCAGGCAAGAGGCCGCCCATACTCAGAGCCACTCAGCGGCAGCCTGACCACCGGGGAGCCAGAGTTTCCATGTGTATTATTCATTCTGATGTTGAAACTCTTGGGGACTATTCCTGTGAGTTCACAGGCCGACGAAAGCCTAGTCACTGTGAGTGTATGTGAAATATTTTTATGTAATTTTTTTTAACTTCTAGTCCTTATGGCTGATTTTATAAGAGTGGTGGAAAGGTCATGGCCAAGTGAAATAGAAAAAAAGTGCACGTATAAGGAAATCAATGCTGCCTTTTAGATAGGACAATTTTTAAAAAGTTGAAGTTTGAATACTAAAAAAGTACACGTCAATATAGTCTATGTGCACGTAAGTTCATGTACACACAGGTATCATTTCAAAGTGGAATAATAGTGGGAAGTATTAGTATATCCATCTTTTAGATGAGACAACCAAGACTTAGTTCCATACATACTTGTCATACTGTCTACTGATGTCAGGGCCAACGATGTCCACTCTGACAACTGGCGTGGCACATGGAATGACTCTCCTTAGTGACACAGACAGTCCTTTCCTGGATTCTGTCCCCCTCTAATTGTACAGTATGTTACTTTGTTCCCCAATTATATAGAAGTTTTCTGGAAGAATAATGATATGACACCAGATAAATCAATGTTGATTCCTAGAACGAGGGAATGCCAGAGGGATTCATAATGTTTGAGCCCGAGTATTTCCTGTTAGTGTTCACATATGGGAACTCTGTTCTGGCTTGTTTCATATTCTAGCTCTCAGGTTTAGAGTCCTGGGAGCAGAATGGTAAATGGAGATTGAGAACAGGCTTATTTCCCATAAAGGAAGAGTCCTGGCACGCGATTAAATGAAGTTATAGACATTAAGTGCATAAGGTTAACTTGGCAAACTATTAACATGTAGAATGGAAGAGGGAAGAAGCTGCTAACTGAAAGCATTTTGTAATTAAATCTCTTAATGCTACTATACCGAAAGAACAGTGTGAAAATGTGGGCAACGACTGTCCTCAAAAAGCAGCTGGGGGCTGATGGATGAAGAACGTGGGTTTACTTGATTTGCATTCGCTTAGTCAGGAATGATCATTATTGATCATTATTAACCTGTTATGATTAAGGATAATAGTAACATCTGCTAAATGTCCTCATTTCAATCGTGCATAGGGGTTGAGGGTTTTACATACACCTCATTTAAGGCCAAGCCTTCCTTTGTTTAATCAATTTTGAGGGTTTGTTTTGTTTTGTGGGTAATGACACCCCCTCCTATAAGTCAATGTGGGCCTGAACTCTCCAGGTGGGGGCAGCACTGAAGTGGCTACAGATTCACTGTGCCCAGGACTGGACCAGCAGTCTAAAGGCTGTCCACAATAATTCCCCAGGGCCTTCTCAGTGACGTGTCTAAATCCCAACAGAGCTAGACAATTCTGGTCCCATCAACAATTTTTCTACGGAAACCGTTCAAAGAACGAAAGACTGAATTGGTTATCAAAAGGAACCAGAAAAATGTGACAGGAAAGAAATACTTGGAACTAAGATTTGCTTCAAAATATTGGCTACTAGTATTTGTTTGACAGGCTTAAAACAAGACTTGTTCAGTTTATCAAAAAAATATAATAGACTTGTTGAGTACTTCTTTACACCTGCTCAGGCTTGCCACTGAAAGCTTTGATTCTGGGGTTTATCGAAGTTTTCAAGTTGTACGAGCTGGCTATGCGCCGTACAACTGATTCAGAGATGTGCGTTTATCTCAAAATAACATGAAGTTAGGACTGAAAGGTAATTTCCTGGCTAAACTTGAGTCCTAACACAGGAAGCTTTTGATAATAGCTCTGCTCATTCTGATTGTACTCAAACTAAAAATCTTGGTAATAAAGATACTAGAACCTGGAGACAGACGCAACAATATTAACGGAATATAAAATGGGAACTTTTTGGTTTGCTTTTTGTTTTCTGACTCAAGCTTACTAAAGTATGATTTGTATGCAATAAATGCATCTATTTTAAGTACAATTTTGATGAACTCTGCCAACTATGTACACCTACATAACAACCATTCCAATCCAGACGTGGAACATTAAAGTTGGAAGTTTGTACCAATTCTCTTTTTGCTTCCTGATATTTGTGTGTGGGCCTGAGTGTGTGTGTGTGTGTTTGAAAACCCATCCTAACAATGAAGGTCCTTATAAGAACTTTCACTCTAGTGGAACCTTGAAAACAATTCTATTTGATATTTTTAACAGTCTTGCCATTTGAATATGAAAATTTGTAAAACAATATAGCATTTGTGCTTAAAATCTTATCAGATAATGTTGATTGTAGGAGAGTTTTTGCCACACTAATGCTTTTTTGTTTTTTAAAGGTCCCTTCAGAGACAAAAGGGAGTGTTTAATAGACAATGGAGCAGCTTCTTGTCCCCAGTTTCCAGGTTCTGGGGACATGAATCATTCCAGAATCTATAGCTGTGCATAATCAAGTATGAGTACATGATGATTTAAAAGTATATTTGTAGTGCCTTTAATAGACCCTTATTGGCTTCCTCTCCTCCGCTGTTTCCTCCCAAAGCCCGGCCAAGCACTGAGGGGGTCACATCAGTGGGCATTGTCCAGGAACCACGCATTACCTAAAAGGCTTGAACATGGACCCCAGACAACCACTGGCACCTGCCCTGCTGACCTCGGGTCTCAGAGTAGCCTGTTTTTAGCATTTGCACTCACAATTAGCACCACTGTCTTTGGACCACATTTCAGCAAAGTTGAGTTATAATCCCTCAAAATCACTTACCTACCCTGGGAATCTGGCCAGTCCTGCTCTGAAGGTAACTGATCTAATGGCTTAAGGTGCAGGCAGGCGGCTTTGAAGAAGGTCAAGGAGGGAACCTATTGTGAAGGAGATGCTGGCAAGGAGACCCAAACCCCCTGGTCATGTGCGACTCAGGAGAAGCCCCAGATCAAGGACACCCCTCAGGCATGCTGCCCTTCACTCCCTCGGACAGTGCTGGGAATGATATTTATGGAACAAACAAACAGATGTAGCCACAAGCAGTGGGGTCCAGATTTCTAGGTTTTTTTTTTCTTTTTTTGTAAGTTCTTGGAGTTGGTATATCAGGGCTGGGGACATCTCAATCAGAGGTTGAGGTGAAAGGACTCTTTCTGAATTAGTTAGCAAATCAGCTGAAGAATAAAGATCTGAATTTATAGCATCTGCTGCTCACAGAGATTTTAAAGAACAGCTTGTCTAGTAAGTCCAACTTAAAACAAGCATGGAACCTATTAGTGCAGTGAGAGCCTGTACAAGTCTACAAGAGGCAGACTGGATCTGCTGCCTGGTATTCCCCTAATAATTTATGACATCACTAGGAAATGCTGGCTCTGAATATAAGACAACCTCTGAACAGACTTCAGCTGAAATGCACTTTGTGGTCACACACATCTGCTGTCAGAGATAGCCTATTGATCCCGGTGACTACAGTGACTGGCTGCAACGAACCACAAATGGACTGACTAACTGGATGGATGTTACACATTATCTACTACTTACAGCCTCAAAAAGTTATCACATCACTGTCAAGAGGAGTTAATAGGCTTAATACTCATTTTCTCTTTTTAAGGCAAATCTTACCACGTTATAAAGTATGAGAAGGGCTGTCATTTGGGAACTCAAGCCTGGGCTGGAGTCCTGGTCCTGGGGAGTAAGGTGTTGAGGTCTTATAATAATGTTCCGTCATCTCTTTGAGCCTCAGTTTCAGTACATGAATTGAGCATCTGGGCCTCTCTTTTCCACATTCCCTGAATCTAATCCAGCTGAAGGCACTACCAACTGTACCTCCAAAACACATCAGGAATCTGCCCTTTTTGGTCTGCCTCCATGAATTATCATCTAGTTCCAGCCACTGTATCTCCCAGCAGGATTCTTGCAGTGGCTTCCTGCCTGGCCTCCTTGCCTCTATAATCCATTACACACTGGCCAAAGGGATATTTTAAAACTCTCTTGTGACTTCCCATTCAACTTATAATAAAATCCAAACTACTTGGCAAGGCCCATGGGCATTCTACAGACTGGCTGCTGCCTCTTCTCAGACCTGAGCTTCCACACTACCATAGTCATCTTGTGCCATCCACACCTGACTTCCTTCCACTCAGGAGACCACCAGCCCCGTCCGGCCTCAGGACCTTTGCTCCTGTTGTTCCTATATCTAGAACACCCCTTCCTTAGATCTGTCTCCTTGAAGTCCTCCCTAGAGGATCCTTTGTAAGATCTTACCTCCCCCTTGATCATTCTCTATCACATTACAGGTTTTACTTTCTTCATAGTACATACCAGTGATTTAAAGCATTCATGTATTTGTTTGTTGTTCTTTTCTCTCACTAGATAGTCAGCTATGTGAAAGGAGGGACTCTGAGTCTTTTTTTTTGTTGTGAAGCCCCAGCCCAACACCTGGCACTTACTTAGAAGGTGCCACTAAGATGGACGAGTTAGTGAGGGTAAAAAGTCCTATCTATTTCTAAGGGTTGACATTTGGGTGAGGCCTAATGTCAAAAATGCTTTGTGAAGGGTTATGAGGTTGTTTGATTTTATCAATGAGTCTCTAATTAGAAAATATACTGCCATCCACAAATTCAGGTCAGAGTCAGATGAAACAAATCTCATACCACATTAGTTAATTTGCCTAATAACTGTGTGATTGAAGCTGTTCATGCTTATTGAAATGCAATCATTCACCAACTGGTAAATGCTTCATTTGCTTCTGCTTTATGGGGCTTGGCCAGGGTATGGAAGACATCAAGTCCATCTTTGCCTTGAGGTGCTTACGAACAAATGAGTGATGTGTGCCCGGGCCCCTCTGTCCTTCTGATCTCTTGTGGTCTTATTATCTGTGCTATTCTGTCCCCCGCTGTGTGTGCTAGGTCCTTAACTCTCTCATAGGGAGAGGAGTCTATAAGCACAAACCATGCTCTCCGGACTTATTTGCAATCACCCATAGTGGAATACAACTCACCCAGAGAGATGCAGAATTAAGCTGAATGATGGATCACTGCCCAATATATAAATTTTCATGTGTCCTGCAAAAATATCCACTAATAATTCAGGAAAAGCTTACTTTGTTTTGGGGAAAAATGTATGCTTTACTAATAATATGCTCCATTCAAATATAAAGATAAGGCTGCTATATTGGAGGGCCTACTCTTGCTTTCTAATAGCAGGGTTGGGCTGCCTAGAACACATTGCATGGCTCTGCTGAGGCTCACTCGGGAGCAGTGGCTTGAATCAATGAGGTGGGTGGCTGACAGCAGAGCTTTCTCATTGTCTAATTCCTCTGCCAGGGGAGAAACAGTCTTAACTTCAAATGCTTAGAGGGTTAAGAAAAAGAGGACTACTAGCTGAAAAAAATTTTTTTCAGATATAATCAGCCAAAGAGGTTTTGCAAGGAAACACAAGAGAGAGACTTCTTCAAGTTCCCCTGGACACAGATGCACTGAGTAATGGAGGAAAGAAAAGGTCTGAATTGATGAAAACTCCAGAATGTTTGGAGCAAGTAGCCCAGGGCCGTAAAGATTTAGTGCAACTTCATCACACCTGGCTTACCCAGAGGGACCCTGGCTGGGTAACTTGGGACCCGTTATATACCATCAACAAATAGACATACTCGTTTCAAGTTCTCTTCTCTACTTTCTCCTGCTTGTTCTCCATGCTGGGGTCTGAGCTTCTCATTTTTCCTCTGAGTCATCACAAATAGTGAGCTCTCCGTCCTGATATGTGTTGTGTAGTGTTTTTAGGATACTAGGATTATTTACGTTTATAACCATGACAGAGTCCTAAATAATGTGATTCTGACCTTGAAACACCTAACTTATTTTCTTTGTGTGACTTTGACAAACAACCACATAACTGGTCATTTGAGTTAAAATGTACAATGGTTTCACATTTTTTACACAGCTGTTTGTTTAGGCAGGCAGGGGACCAATGGTGGGAAAATGCAACATACTGCGTTTCAGTTCTTGCTGGATGATCTTGAGTGCTTCTAGCCACATTTCAAGTAATTTGGGTTAGTCCATCACAGCTTTGGGCTCAGCATTTATTTCTTCCTAAAAGCCTTACTATGGCAGTTTTCTATTAATTTCTTGGAAGGTTGATTTTCTTTCTCAGGGCACATCTGGGTTCCCCCCAGTTTCTGTGAACTTGGAGCCGGTAAATAAAGGGTGATCATCTGGTATTGTTGGATTCTGACGAGTAGAAAACTGTTTCCTAGAAACCAGACTTTCTTCATAAAAATGTATATTTAATTGCAAATGCTATGTGCTATGGGTAATCATAATTTTCTTCTTTTTAATCACAGTTTTCTTATACTTCACATTACAAAGAAACTAAATTGAATTTCTTTTCTGAAAATGTTAAAATTCTAAAGAGGTATGGAAAAGGAAGAGGGTACCAAAGCTGCATTTTTCTGCTGTTCTTTCAATGTCTCAATGTAAAATACACTCACTGGACATTCAGAGTTCAGCTCCCACTCAGGTGGCCCCGGGAAGGTCAGGCACACAGGCCTCATCGTAAAGAGGGGAAGGAAGGCCCCGGGGTAGCCACAGTACAGAGCAGGGTTCAGAGGGCTTCCATGAGGAAACACTGAGGGGGATGGCGGGGGGTCACTTAGGGAACAAGAACAGACCCCAAAGCCCCAGCCCACGTTCTTCGAGGGGAGTTAAGTGAGCACAGTATCATTTCAATCCAATGTCAGACCAGGTAGAAAAACAATTCATCCAAACGTAATGAAAATACCTTAGTCGCCAAAGAAGGCACTGCAGGAAGGACGCAGAGCAGCGGTTGAGCCCGCCCAGCTCCCTGTCGTCTCAGGGTCGGCCGGGGGCTCCCATCACCCCCTTCCCCCCAGCGGAGACCAGCGCCGACCTGGCGGTCCTGACTCAGCGCTCATCCCACACCGGCTCTCCCTCTCCTCGTGGGCACCCACAGAGGTCAAGGCGGTGTCTCCACCCGACCCAAGTCCCCTCTCCTTCAGGCAAAATGCCCCCACTTCCTGCTGCTGTTCTCTGAGTCACCCTCCACTGGCCCTTTCTGGTTTGGCAACGTGCACCCCGCGATGGGGCACCCCTAACTGCATGACAGCCCAAGAGTGCCCAGGGAGCTCGGCTCCTGGGAGACAGTTTACCACCGCAGGGCAGCTGCTTCTCGGTGAAATCACCACCCGCCCAGGGCTGCCCTCCCAGCCCTTCATCTTGGATTTGTGTGATTGATTTTTTTGAACTGAAATGCATAAGCTTGTCTTTAATCCTCATTTTATCGGTTTTGGCTCAGGTTTATAGCCATTTAAAATAATGACGATAACTTACATTTGATTATAATTTTCCAGTGCTCAGACTGCTGTCACCTACACTATTATAATGAATTTTGATTCTCTTATTGACCAGCTGCAGCTATCCCACCTAACTTTTCATCGTCTGGAAATCTGATAAGCAGAATGGCTACAACTGTCACCAAGAAACATGCTGCAGAGCCCGGAGCACAAGACCAGTCCCGCGGAATGCCTCCCTCCTCCACGCCACAGCCCAGGGGCCGGCCAGCCGGTGGGCAGGCACAGGGTGCACCTGCAGGATAACTACGGAGAATGAAAACACGATGAAGAGAAATAAAGCAGCGTAGGGAGTAGAAAATGACTGAGCAAGGTGCTTTTGTACAGAGAGTGTGGTCAGAGGACTCTGCGAGTAGAGACCTGAGTGAGTGCGGAGCGGACAGTGCGCCTCGAGACCAGGACACACACAAAGGAGTGAATCTGCCGACTCCCCGCTTTGCTCCACAGAGAAGGTCAGGCAATCAGTTTCCAACTTGGTTTTGTTGTCCTTGCTATCAGCTAACTCTGAATTTGCTTCTGAGTCACACACACTGAATAAGCACCTAATGCAGTGCGATGCACACTTTAATCACTACTTGTTGAACAGGTGAAAAAATATACTATGACATATTGTGTCAAATGTGCTAAAATTAAGAAACACTGTGTCAAGACCACTTGGCAAGGCTGTACGGTTTGCCCTGGGACAGTGTTCGTCCACGGCACTCCGAGGGGCTAATTAGGTTGGGATCAACTGGCTGTGGCCCAGTTAAGAGAGCCTTCAGGTTCTGTGCAGGTTCTGGTACACAAGCAACAATTCCAGGCTGATCAGAACATGTTACTGAGAAATGAATCTTTAACTTCAAGGGTCCCCATTCCACTGATCTCAGAAAAAGAAATACGGTTACCTTGGAATGGCTTGATTCTGGGGAACTCATGCTGGGTTACACAAATCATATTATTCTCTACATCCTCACATCTCACTTATTTAGTAAATCTGCTTCAGAATCTTTGTCAATTGTCATTTTACCAGGATACGCTTTTTGGAAACTCTTTTTTAAAAAGGTATTTTTGAAAGTTGGCATCTCCTTGTTCCCCATTTTACAGCACTTCTCCACATTTAGAGTTTCTCTACAGTTATCGATTGATCACATCTACACATGCTTTTTAGCATTCTGAGGGACTTGTCTACATCTGGGGAAATACATTCATGTAATGGAAAGAATTACTGATTGACAGAACTACTATGTTCCAGGAAATACACAAATAGAGGAAAAAGAGATGGATGAGGAAAAGAGGAATATGACCCAGTTCCTGAACTAAAGATACCCAATGCTCCTTCCCCTTTGCCAGGGAAAGTAAGGTCACTGAGCTCTGAAGGACAAATAGAGCTTCCAGTGCACAAATCCCCCATGGCTGTAGGATAGAGAGCTCCGGTAGAGAGCTGGCCCAAGAGGTAGCTGGGAAATTGGGGCTCCCACAGATTGTCAAGCACGGAGGGGCTTGCCCAACTTTGTTTTAGAAAGGGGCTGCTTTGTAGATGACCTGAGCTGAGAGTGGGTGGGGCTGGAGCCAGAGGCTCCCTCATCCTCACCTTTTCCAGAAGGGATTTTCCTCTGCCTATCTGAGAAAACTATGTTGTTTGAAGACAGTTTCACCTTAAAGATTTATTGTAATTTATATGTAAAAATTTACTGCAATTTTATTATTCAGTTTGGTGTCCTCTAAGCAGATTTACCTAGGTGAGGTTTAAGATTACTATTTTAATTGAAATAGTTTTGTTTCAAAAAGCACCCACTTTCAGTGGCTGAAACTTCCCCTTTTGCTCCGCCTTTGCATGATAGTGACAACAGTATTCCTTTATTTAGTAGACTTGACCTCAGACGGCTACTATAAGGTCAATCGTGAGCTTTTAGCTCAGTCCCTATACAAATGCTCACCAATTCCAAATGACTAAAAAAATGAAAAACTGAGCTTGCAGAACAGAAATCGTATTCGACTATGATTATTTGTAAAAGCAGTGCAATGACTGACCTACCTATCCATCTGTGCAGAGATACACAAAGATTTTAGAACCGAAAATGGCTGATGATGAGGCTGTTTATAAAAATCCTCTGAAGTTACACAGCCAGGTCTCAGCAGGAAGTAATGGGAAAGAATACTTGCAGGATAAACGTGAATGAGGAAATAGTAAATATGGTTAATTTTTGAAAGTTGAGACACAATGCCTTTCAGACCGGCCTCTCACTCCTCAATCAGGATATCAAGGAAAGGCAAACATCTCACTACCAGGCACCTGCTTTTCGTGCCCTGTGCATTGCCCTCCTCCCCTTTGAAGCCCCAGGCCCCTGTCCCATTCCTTAGCTCAGGATGGCACACGTGCCTCATTTTACCTTTCTGCCTTTGAACCTCTCATGCCTGTGGGGTTCCTATATGTACAAATTTAAATTAGATTTTCTCCTGTTAATCTGCCTCATGTCAATTTGACTCTTGCACCAGTGAGAACCTCGAATGAAGTTCTTCCTCCCCAACAGTTCCATTGGGCATTAACTCAAAGGTCTCTGGAAGACAGGAGAGTCCCTCTTCTGAGGTTATGGGGCACCCGTCTTCTCTTTCTTCTTCCCATCCATCCCAGTATCTCCCTGGGCTGAAGGTGGAGTCTGGTTTTAGCCTGCAATTCCAGGGCATTTTGACTAAATCACTGTACACCCTTTCACTAGTAAGAGAACATTAAGGCCATGCTAATTTATCTAAAATTTATCTTATCCTCAGAAGTCTAGGAATGTGTAGGTTAGAGCAATAGAGTAGTACAGAGGGACCCTGAGCTTAGGAGTCATCCAGACTGACTCCCACTCCCCACTTAGAAGGTGGGTGATGTTGGGCTGGTAACTTCATCCTTCTGAAACCTCAGTTTTCTTATATGTATGATGGGGATGATATTAGGTGCCTTGGAACAATGTAGTGAGAATTAATTAGGACAATATGAGTACAGCCCTTGGCATAGTTAATGGTATTCAACAGACTTTTGAGAAATGGTTGCTATTATTAGCTCTATTACTAATTTTAAGCAGCCTTGGGATTCAGATAATAGCCGTTAGCTACACATAAAACGAATTATTTCAAGTGTACTGTTACAGATGGGGTCTGTGTAGTACAACTCCAATATAGATTTAAAATACAGATAGATAGATAGATCTGTTATCTGGATAGATAAAATGTAGTGAACATCCAACCTGAACATTTCAAAAGAGTGGCGTAGTCTGGACCAGGGGTGTGATAGCAGAACTGAGGAGATGTGAGGAATGAGCCTTTCCAAAGCTAAATTTGTGTTAGTCCAGATCTTGATTGGCTACTGTGGTATTTTCTCAGTATCAGAGCTAACTGCATGTGATATGCACATGGAATTCTTAGATTTGCAGTAACCATGGGTCAGAATCCAGACCTTGGACCGGCAGACTAACTCAGAGGAAAAAGCCAGTTGAGGGCTACCTAGTATTCCCATTTGTGAATGGGACTTGCAGGGTACTAGAGGAGCTCCAAATTTCCTTACAGCTTTACAAAGGATTTCAAAATTCTTTGTTTCTGGAAACAGTCCAGGTGGACCTGGAGAAGCAGTAGTTCCACCTCTTGTTCTCTTACCTGCTCTCACCCCACCACCCTTGCCCACCCATCCCATTAAACACAAAGCATAGATCAGACAGATTTCTCTAAATAAGTTATCTGAAGCAATCTATGATTTCCCCAATGCTTTGGCTTCTTAATCAAAAGAAGGTCTTCCTTTCAATCGTTAATAATGTAAATCAATAGAAAATGTGGGAAGAAAGAGCGCACATTCAGGCGGCAGAACTTCTGAAGCGCTAATGGTGATAATCAGGTATTATGCAAAGAAAAAGCGAGAATCAAGTCTATTCTTTACCGACTGCCTCTGGGAGATAAGCAAAGTCCTGAGAGCTGGCTGCCAAATAAGCATGAAAAATTAAAGCCTGCTTCAGGGATATCCCAACATCTTTCTAAGCTTCAAAAGGGGAAAACCACATAGGCAATTTGATGTTCTTTTTATTCCTTAAAAAAAAATAAAGTGAAATAAACAGAAGCAATTACTTTAAATTTAATGTAACAATTCAGGGAACTTATATGTTTTATCTTTCTTCAGAAATATCAATTATTCTATTTTATTCAGGGGATAATTTACTTTGCAGGAGCATGAAAGCATGCGCCTTTTGGATGATATTTTCCAGTTCATTTGTGTGTGTGTGTGTCTGTGTTTATCCTCATAGAAAGCATTATTATTACATATTGGGGATGCATAGTACTACATATAAGTTATTAGTATTACTTATTAGCATTCTTGATAGAACAACAAACCAATTTGTTCTACATTAAAAAGGAAGCCCTCCTCTTTAAACAAGACTTGATAATCCTGTAACACATTTAACCGTTCACACCATGTAAATCTCAGCTTTGCTCACACACATACACACTCTGCATGAAGCAATACTCTACCAGATTTGCCTTATTTTTCTTTACTTGCCCCGTGCTCAGTTACCCTGTGGGATGTAGAATTGGTAGCGCTTCTAAAGCAAACGCAAGCACCAAGTGATTGAGTCCCACAGTCATCCAGCTCCTCGAAGAACAGCCGACCTTGCAAATCCCTGTGCCGAAAGCCTGCTTGCCGGGGTGTGAAGCCCAGTTACATTTACAGCACCCCTGCTCGGCGCACGAACACACTCACTCTCACTCTGCCCACATCCTCTTTCTGGCGCCCCTCGGACTGTGGAGCAGCGGGCACCCTTCCAGGGGTTCAGCATCCCAAAGTAGGCGCCTCTGCCTGGCAGTACTTGCCTCTTGCAGTCAGCCCCGGCTCAGGTGTGCCCTCGCTCTTGTGATGCAGATGGGTTTCCCACGGTCCGAGACGGACTTCGGTACCCAGGACCGTCCTTTGTCGGTAGCTGGAGTTCCTTCCCTCCGCCGCCGCCGCTGCCGCCGGGAGGGTGCGGGACCACAGCCTGGACCGCAGAGGCAGGTGGAGGGAGGGCAGAAAACCCGGGGTGGAGTCCCGGCCGGCGGCACGGAGTGGACTGCACGGAGACAGCAGCACCACTCAAGGAAAAGCCTAATATATGGCCTGGAGTTATTGCTGCTTTTCTTTTAAAATTTTTACTCTCAGCCCCCCACAGGTTGGCAACACACACAGCACACGAGCGAGTCTGCTTTGGGCTCGACTGTCTGGGTCAGAAACCTCACATGATGCTGGTCTTCAAGGAGAGCTTGGCCTTTTGGGTGGAAACTCTTCACAGTTTACTTATTTATTCCACGCAAATAGCGTCTATTCCAGTGGATGGCCCTAATACAGGATTAGTGTGGAAAGGGTGGCTGCGTTTAATGTTACAGGCAGGAAAAGACAGTCAGAGGCTAGGTCAGTAGGGATAATTTCTGAGGGTCATTTGGTAATCTGTGATCTGGAAATACATATGTTTGCTAATTGTCCTTGCACCCGGAGTGCCCTTCGCTTTGCCTCCCAGTGTCACTCATGCCTGTCCGGGTGCTTCCCTAGCCAGCTTCTCTTCTTCACACGTAAAACACGGGCCACGTGTTCCAAGTCTCAGTTGCTGATTGTGTGAAAGCCCACCTGCTGCCTATTTCTTCTCCCACTGTTTGCTCTCTGTTGTGGAGGGTGAAGTCATCTGACACTTTTCAGGCGTATCTTAATATTCTGGCATCCTATAAAAGCAAGTAGTTCTCTTTTTGCATATGTGTTGCTTCTCAAAGAAAGAAAATAGTAGTGGTAGGTAAGTGGAGAGAAGATGCTTAGATAAGGTGCCCCAGCTGAAGCCTTTGGCTGCATGAACCATGTTATGCTTCCAGGTCTAGCAGCAGGGATGGGCATGTCAGAGATAGCAGTTTGCAAGGGGAGTAGGCGAGATGGAAGGGCAGGCGGGAGGAGGGAAAATTTTGGTCATGGAAGAAAAAAAGTTAGGAAGCTACAACTTGCCCTTCAGGGGCCTGTGTTTACCAAGTGGGGGACAAGATCACGTGCCTGCTTCACCTTGATTTTCTGATAGATCACATGTGCTACCAAAACGATTATGAGCCACAAAAGAATACACCGTATCAGATTATAAATGCCAGAAACCAAAAAAATTAAGAAGAAATAGCCCTTTCTCCAGTATCTGTTTAAATACATGATCTTTCAAAAATGCTGCAGCCAACAGACTGTATGTGTCCATTTATATGACAAATTACATTCGGGAAGAGGAAGAACTATAGGGACAGAAAGAAGATCAGTGGCTCCCAGGGGCTGAGAGCTAGGGGTTTGGGGGGAGTGTTTGATTTCTAAGGTCACAGGGGAAATTTGGGGGTTACATAATTGTTCTGCATGTTGAAATCGGTGGTGGTTATCTGAATATATGTTTGCCAAAACTTACAGAACTGTACACTAAAAAGGGTGAATTCTTCTGCATGTAAATTTTAAATAATATGTTGTAGCCATAATAAAGACCGAGTTAATCAAATATAAGGACTTTAAAAAAAGTCCCTGTGCTCATGTGATCCTCTTCCTTCTTTATCTCGGAAGGTACAGGGAGTATGACTAAAGAGCCTGTTCACTGTGGAGAAACCACAGGTTTAAGGTTAGAATTTAACAGTGAAGTGTCCTTAAAATCCAATCTATAGCACATACTACATATGGTGCAGGGCTGAGAGGTGGCTAGAAATACATACAAGTCCAACTCTTTTTATTCTGTGCAGTGAGAAGTAGAGATTTCTGTGCCTGAGATTAGAAAGACCTTGACAGTAAGGCTTTGGAGAGGTGGGGAAGAAGCATGTAAGAAGCATCAGATCTTAGAAGTAGCAGAGGGACATGCCTGGGGTTTCTGAAAAGACCAAACAAACAAACAAACAAATCTGGTAATCCAAAGCTATGGTTCCCCACCCTGGCTTCATATCAGAATCATCTGATTCGCTGAAGGTCTGTGACAGGCGCAGAGAAACTGCATTTTAAAGGAATTCCACTGGTAATTCTCTGCAGCTGCCTAGGGCCAGTGCTGGAAATGTGAGTTTCAGGTCCACCCAACCTAGACCAATTTACCGTTTCCTGGGAGAGAAGGAAAGTCCTTTTAGGCTCGTGAGGACATAGCCTGATGCTCCGGGTGGGGAAGCAAACAAGGATGGGAGGGGGCGCTTGGTTTTGTGGGGAAAGGATTTCCCTGGGTGCTGGCTGGCATGTTGCCCCCCAGAGAATCAGAGAGCAAAGCAGAGGCAAGGTGCGCACAGGGCTGTGTGTCCAGCAGGGACCTGGCCAGGTGGAGGAACAGGCTAAGCAGGCTGCAGCATCAGGGAAGGATTGGAGGAAATCCAAGGGGTCCTCCTGGGTTGTCTGTCAGTAGATTCGGCGCCTAGCACAGTGCCTGGGCCTGTCAATCCATGTAACCTGAGTGAATGAATGAATGAATGCATCTCAGCTGGGCTCTTCACCCATTACCTAAGCACGTAAGCCCCTGAGCCACCCTGGGAGAGAGATTATTACCCTTCCTAGCTCTGGCATCTTCAGTGCTCAGGGAAGATATCATTTACCTAAAGCCTCACAGTTAGCAAATGCAATGGATATTTTTGCAAAAGAGGAACAAAAAGTCCAGCAAGTTTCTTTCCACATAATTGAGATTCTGGTGATGGACTTGAGTGTTTTGCATTTGAAAACATCTGAAAGATTGATTTCCTAGTGAATGATTTAATTTTAAAGTCAAACCAGTAACTTTTTTGTTCCCTAAGGAATGTGAGTGTATCTATTTCGGGTACAGATACTAAGACAGTTCTTCAATGACGGCTCTGGACTGGGGGAAAATGGGAAACTTACCTGCATTTTCTTGCCTCTAGGAGTTAAGTGGCTTATTACTTGGTTTGAAATATACCTGTTATTTTGGACGTCTCTCTTTTTATCAACCAAACAGGAAATGCAGGTTAGACAGAAGTCAGTCAGTAGTCACAGACTCCACATTGGATAATCTCTTGTTAAAAGCAACTAAACTTAAAAAAAAAAACAACAAGACCTTTGCCACTCTGACTGAGACACATGTCAACCTCCACACATTTCCTCCATTACCAATGCAGGGTGTTCAGCTCTTTTTGATGCTCCCTTGATATTTTTCTAGATAAAACCAGATGAAACTGTGTCATATCATTTCATTAATATCACCATCTTATTAACATAGGGGCTGGAATTACACTATTATGTTTCATTAAATTATGTTTATATGCAGAGTTCATTAAATCCTAATCCCAAGTCTGTGAAATAAGGTAGAACCAATCAGAGACAATTCTGACACTGGATTCAAATTCAATACCAATACTATTTAAATGTAGAATGAATGACTAAATGAACCCAGTCTCAAAATGAAGGGCAGATATTTAGACCAAACAACTTGGCAATGCCTGACTATACGATGTAAGTGCAGGAAGACAGACAGAAATACCTATGGGCCAGTGGGGCTGGAGGGAGAGGGGCCAGGCCACCATCCTCCCAGGCTTTAGTTTTGCCTGCAGCATGACAGATAAAAGAAAAATAAAAGCTAGGAGAGGCTGAACGCTAATTTGTTAGAGCCATGAAAAAAATGGTAAAATAATTGAAAACTTGAGAGAATTCTACAGTTGAATGTATCTAAATCTAAGGTAATATTAAGCAAATAAAAATCTGTACAACTCAGTCAGTAGTCTCTAAATGCAAAAATGAGTCACCAGAGGGAAAGCAAGGCCAATTAGATGGATCAGAAAGCAATCTTTTGCATTTCTTTTAGGAGGCTGTTAGCTGGGGAGCAGAGCAAGTCTGATACCAGCCTTCACAATTCAGTCCTCAGGGGTTGCTAATGTCTGCCTGATTTTCCATCTCTTGACACGTAATTATATGCTAAGTGTACATGTGATAGAGGAACTGGTCTCACTCGTTGCTGAGGTCTTGTCTCTGCTGGAAGTGTTACCAGGGCACTAGTCAGCGGGCTTGGAGGAACAGGGCCTGGTGAGGGGCTCTGCTGCCACCAGCCGGGTGAGCTGGTCTGGGAGAATCTGGCAGCGGGGAGGTAGGAACATTCCCCTCCTGTTGTGCCAGGTTTCCCCCCAGGGGGTCCTGGAGGCAGTAGGTCCTTTTCAGTGGATGGCTGCTCTGGGTCTCATTGTCTTTTCCCTTTATTGAATTGTAGGTATTGGCGGAGACACGCTGTGGGATTAGAGATGGGTGGCCTTTTCTTTTCTCTGACATCACCTTGGGCCGCGGGAACCCTTTCCTTTTGGGCTTCCATGGGCTTTGCCGAGTCTAGCTGCTGTGTTAATGATATTTCCCCTTGGTTGGCAGAATACAAACCAGCTTAGTCAGGCTTCTGTGTCTTGCAGACACAGTGCGGCTGAGAGGGGAGCTGGCTAAGTGCAGGCACGAAGAACAGGTGCCCTAGCTGCTGGTGCCCCATCTTCTCCATCTTTGAATGGTTCCACTTCAAAGGCAGATGGATATAAGGACAAAGGGACACTGCTAGGATCTGAAGCACAGGCCTGGTGGTAAAATAAGTCCTAATACAATAAAGCAGTGTTTTCTGGCTGTGTCTTTTCAGGATCCCTGTTCTCTCCAGTCTCCCCAAGTTTCCCCCTACAATTGCTGGGGTCCCCAGTCAGTGCCCTGCATAGGTGTGCTGGGCCTGGTGCTGGATGATGGTATTGAATTTCTGAGGCTGGGTGCTCTCTGCTATCGTGTCTGGGCTGCTCATACAGTTTGTGGACCCTGCAGAGGCTGCTGGCGCTTTCCCCATGGCTGAGGAGCCGTGGGCTTGCCAGCTGGGCTCTCTATGACCCAGGACCATCCTTTTCCCTGACTTCTCTGGTGTTTCTTACAGCCCACAGAGCTGCCTGCTGCTCCTTTGTTGTGCTGAGTTATTTTACCCAGTCTCCAACTCTGCTTGTAGCCACTTTCCCAAGGACTTGCTCACTGTGCATTAGGCCACTTGCTGGACAGTCACCATGCTGTATCTAAAGCCCAGGCTTCCCTCAGCCCTGGGAATGGGCTCTGCTTCTTATCTTGCCTTCTCTTTCCTTGCATGACTTCTTTCCAAAGAGACTGTGGGATCCCTCAGAGAAACAGAACCCACAACCTTTCTTTCCCCAGACATGCCTGAATCCTGGGTCAGACACAACTCAGATCACATGGGAATCTCTGCAAAATAGGAACCCTGTGCATGGTCAGTTATTGTCATTCATTTGAAAGCGAATGTACAACATCTTCTGACTGTCACTAGAACTCCTACTGTCAGGACCATTATCGTGGGCAGGACGCAAAATTATGGAAATCCTAGCAAGCACGTGTAATGCTGGGAAGAATAACTGATGGCGGAGACACGCAGTGGGGAATGTTCTGGAGCAGGAGTGATGGTAGCATTGGACACTCACCAGTTATGGGACTTGAGCAGGTCAGCGTCTTTCCTGGGGTCCCAGCTTCCTCTCCTGTAGATTGTCTTGTGGAACGATGGGTGTGAACTGACTGGTCTGTTTCCTTACACCTTTGCTGTCCCATGCCCCTGCCTGCTTTCTCTGCTGAGGGCAAGATCAGCGTGTTCCCAGCACATACCGTGGAACATGGTGGCTCTTGCCACCCACCCCTTGCGTCCCTCATCTCCTCTAAGGGACCCGGAAATCATAGGACCATGTTTCTGCATGGTGTGCACAAAAGCCCTCTAAGAGCCTGAGGCTGACTCGGAGTCTCTCTCCCGGTTGAATGCGGGTCCTTTTCTGTTACGGCCAGTATTTTACAACTGTCTTCATAGGAGTCTCTTTCCCTTAGTTTGGTGAACTCGGGGACATGACTGAACTGGATTTCTGGAATTCAGGTAGAATCCCTCCAGGTAGGTGATGTAGTGTGAGGTGTCAGGGCAATGAACCTGGCAGTCTTTTCATAGCAACAGTGTAGCTCATGCATGCCCTTCTGTTCAAATTTCCACAGTAGGAAAAGACACCAAAATGTTCCAACAAGTCCTCCCACCTGAAAAATGAGGGGTGTGAGGGCCTGATTTCTAACCTTCCGTGGTCTGGGCTGGATGCAGGCTCACCAGGTGCCTGTAAAGTACAGCACACGTGAACCAGGGCCACACCTACATGCATGCGCGCACACGGGTCTGCACAGAGGGACACTGGTCTAGAGCAATGAGACGCTGGACTGGGAGCTGGGGCCAGATTCTGTGAGAGGCCTGCCATTAACTGTTGCTTCAGCTCTGCGAGCCTCAGCCTCTTTGCGGCTCGTGCGAGGAATTTGTACCAAGGTCTGCTCCACTTCTCACAATCTAACATTACTTGATTTTAGAGGATGATCGTGTAGCCTTTATTTGTCCAAAGATTTGTTTTTCAGGTTTGTGTGGACTCTTCTACCGTGCTAGGAAACCCTGCTCCTCCAAACAAAGCCATATGGAGAGATAGATGTCCATCACAGAGATGTTTATAAAAAAACACTGAACACCCAGAAGTGCACAGAGATAATGGTTAAGGAAATTATATCCATGTCATGGAATATTGTACAGCCAGTACAACTTCAAAGGCTGTAAAACAGTATCAGGTCAACTACCATTCACTAATCAATCCAGTTACCCAATGGTTTGGGGGTGTCTGTCATGTGCCACGAGTTGTGGTCAGTCCTGGGGTATAAGGATGAGCAAAAGAGACAGAGCCCATGCCCCATGGCGCTCACTGGACATTACTATATGCTCTTCCATGTGCTAAAAGCGTTACATACTTAATTTTGTTTCATTTCCTCATCAAGTCAATGAGATGGGTCCACCATTATTCCTCATTTTATGGATGAGGACACCCAAGAACAAAAAGCCAGTGAGAAGCAGAGCAGGAATTCCCTTTCAACCAACTTTATCTAATTCCTATAAATCTGCACTGTTTTAACTACTTTTATAATTTCATTATCATTTTGTCTAAGAAATACATCAAACTTAGGTAATTACAAGCACACCGTTTTACAAAGGTGCTCTTCAAAGGAGGCTCTGTGGTCCTATTTCATATTGATTTGCATCCCATCTCTCTTCCTGCAGCTTTATAGCAAAACAATTATACCAACAAACTGCTCTACATGTACCCTTCCCACCCTGCTGCTAATATTGATCCCTGAAGCATCGTTCAAAACAGGACACACAACCCGAGAGGCAGATAAATTGATGGCCTGGGTTTAATTTTAAATGGCACGAATAATATTGCTTCTCTCTTTTCCCCTGGAGCCTATTTCAATGTCTGATTGACAATAATTCGTGAAATTTTTCTTATTTAGCAGGGAGAATTAGTTTGTTTGGGTATCTAGAACATACATCGTTATATCTTGTTATTAGCCAAGTCTAATGTATAACATGTTGCCATAGACATAAACACTGGGATTCAGAAGGGCTTTGTTCTGGATCAAGATGTTTGCAAAACAAACTGAGACTTGATGCATTTTCTAGAACATGCAGGGGCCCCTGCCCTGACCAAGCAAGTAATCCTTTTCTCTTTGTGCTCCCTGTTCAGGCATCCTTATCACTTTATCTAAAGAATCAAGTAAGAAGGTGCAATATACCAAACCTGGAACTTTGTGTCATAAGCAAAGAAAACTTACATGGCTTGAGTATATCTGTATTTAATGCTATTCAATAGTTGTACAATTTGAAAATAATTATAGTAATTATGACTTTTTCTCAGTTCAAAGAAATTTATAGAGTTTTTTCTTCTTAGTTTGTTTTGATTTTACCAGGTAAATGTGGTTCTTGTACACAGACATTTTAAGACATCAAGGCCCTGGATTTGACTTACCTACGGGAGCATTTCCTCCCTCTTCCCATGCTGTGCCTGCCTCACTGCAGCTGGGATCTTGGGGCTTTTCACCCTGGTCCTCCTTTCCTATAAGGGGATGTGCCCCAGGTGCTCAGTAGAAGCTCTGGACACCTGGGGCGGCCCTGGGAGGAGTCAAGGCTCAGGATCCCTGCTGTCCAGGATTCCTGAGGCTGAAGGAGGGGATCAGGAAGAGGAGAGGGCTAAGCCCGTGTTCCGGCTTGGAAGGGGACAGAGAGCCTGAGAGAGAGGAAGGGGCAAGGCTGGGCATCCCAACCCAGGTGTGCAGCACTGTGTCAGGCCCTGAAGGCCCCGTCAGCTGGGGTCAGGTGCCTGCAGGACCAGCTCGCCAGGGTCCCTAACACTTTCAGTGTGCAGGGAGAGCAAGCTCTCCTCCCTACCAGGAATGTCAGAGGAGGACAATGCCTTCCATTCTACCGTCTCCAGTAAAAGGCTAAAATGCCTGAGAAATAACAAATTGCAGCCCCTCACACCACTGCATCAGGGTGCAGGGAATACAGAATAATGACACCGACTACACTCAGCACTGGTGGCTTGGAGATTATTTGCACCGAACCCTGCGCTTGCATCACCTTAACTATGCTTAATTTCAAGAAGCAAATTGTACTGGGGTAATAAACATTTTTACACTAAAGGTCAATTAACTGATCACTAGCTCCAAGAGCCCCTGTCAGATCCTTTGGTGGCCAGCGCAGAGGCGGGAGAGCACAGAGGGGCATGGTGTGTGTGAAACTCTGGTCCAGGACGCTTGAAGGAGGCGCAGAAGGCAGCAGTCAATTCCCTTTGCTCCCTCCTGCCCCCCCCACACGTTTATTGAATTCTGTTGTGTGCCAGGTAGTGTTGTTGGGGAATTAGTAACTACTGGGGTTGCAGACAAGGAAGCAGACCATTGCACCCATCTCTTTCCCGATCAGTAGAGGCTGAGGGCATCTTACGGGGCAGACGCTGGCCGGCACTGCGAGTAAGGTGGTGAGCTCCGTCCACACGGTTCCACCAGGCAGGAGGATGAGGGCTTGCTGGGGAAGGAGCTCTAGAGAGGGGCCCTTGCCCTGCTCTGGGGCATCAGGGAAAGCTTCCTGGGTGAAGTGATGTCTAGTCACTTGAAAGAGGAGTCAGAGTTAGTCCGGCTTGAAATTGATGAAGAACATTTCAGTAAGAGGAAACTGTATTCAAGGGCTCCGACCTGTGTGAGAGGGACCGAGCCCAGCCCTGACTGTAATGTTGGTATTTTTGACCCTGTCATCCACTGGATACTGCTTAGGGGACAACTGACGACCAACAAATCACCAGCAGCCTCTCCTTCAAATCCTTCTCCAGGGTCCCCCTGGCTGCCACCCACAAAACGCTGACCTCTCAGCCCTCGGACCCTGGGTCCGTCTCTAACTCCCATCCTGCCCCACTGCCTTCTCCACCCACTGCCTGTGCATTCCTTCCCTGAAATGTCTCCCAGCGCCGCTTCTTCACCCTCGTGGTAGAAGACTGTCCAACGCTCGCCACAGAGCCCAGCCCACGGTCGGTTCTCAATAACTGGGAGCCGCACAAACACAGAACAAACGTGCCTGAACCACCAGGGACTCCCTCCTGGTCCTGACCTTCGTCACGCCATCTTCGTGAGCCTCCAATGCGCTCTCTTCACCTCTTCCAAACCAGGTCATATGAAAACAAAGTTCAGTTTTCTAACTGACTGGCAGGGAACTTAGCGACAACCCTTGGAAGCTTTCAGCAGCCCCTAGAAACACCAGAGACCCCCCAGGTCGTTGGAATCCACAGTCCTCGGGAGCTGGCTAGTGTCCTGGTCCACGATCAGGACCCCCAGTCCCTCGGAGGACAGGGAGGAGAGTCTCAGGATGGATCCTACCCCTCCCTAAAGTAGCGTGGAGGACACGTGGTGGAGAAGTGGGTCAACTCCAATCCCCCTGGATGCTTTGGGTCTTTCTAAGGACAGCAACTCTGGGGCTAGTCCCCTGGAGTGCCCGAGTGAACCTTCTCTGACCCAGTCCTGTTTAGAGGGTAGACAGGTCGTCCAGAGGATCAGAAGTGACCTCTGTGAATTTCAATGCTGCTTTCATTACACATGTCCTGAGAAAACGCTCCCTGTGGCTCCGAGAGACTGAGTATGCAAAGGACAATGGCCCGACCGTGTATGACCACGAATGTCGGCCCACAATGTGTAGCAACCAGCCTGGGAAGTTCACAACCTCTGTAGCAATAGGCCAACTTAATAACTGCCACCAATCTCCCTAATTTTTGCCCCTACTTCCAACTGAGTACTAACCAGAGAAAGCCAAATATGCTCCCTTACTCAGTCACCAATTCCCTTCTAATTGGCTTGCTCCCAGTTTCTCTGTGTCAACAGCCTCCGGTTGGGATATCTGAAGCCTTCCCATTTTCCCCATGCTCCAGCCTACCTTCGAAACTGCCAAACACAAGTGATGGTGTCTGACTCACTTGCTCTGAGTGAGCAGCTGTTGCTTGTTCTCATTTCAGTGTTCTGTGTTTACTTCCAAAACACTTCTGTTCTGGAAGTTTTCTCTTAGTACCTGGAATGGAGTGTTGTTGAAGTCAGAGGTAAGGAAGATATGCCATTCCTTCACAACTTTCCAAGGCCCTAAATACCTCCTGTCAAACAGAAGCAAGTATCAATAACCTTGAGAAAATATTTTACCCTTAATCTATGGACCAGTGTTGGAAGACCCATGAGGGTGGACCCAGCATTGAGAGGATCAGGTCTCCATGGCAACAGACGCTGCGAGGCTGCAAAGAGGTGGCTTGTGATTCAGAGGCCAGATGCTCTAATTCTGCTGCAATCCTTGAGTTTCCATTCACTGGAGGCCCGTAGAGTTTCAGAAGCAATAGATGGCTGTTCACATAGTCTACCCAGGTTAAGTGCAGGTTTTGAAACAAAAGCAAATGCAGCGAGTATCTGTTATGATGCCAGCTCCAGGAGACACAGGGGATCCCATTTAGGGTTGGGGACTGTGGCCACACTGTGACAGGGCCTCTGGAATTTGAGGCTGAGTGATACATCCTTTGTCACTATTTATGTGCGGGTGTGACTTGACTGGCGTGGGACAGTGGACTAATGAGGCAATTTATAACAGGGCTTTACTAAACAGGGTGTGTCAAATATCACTTTCCAGTTTTTTTCTCTAATTACATGATGATGATAGGAAAAAAATGCAGTGAAGATGCTTAAAATGGAGCATGCTGATGGGAGGCAAAATTCAGGGAGAAATCTTCAAGCACTTAAGCTGAATTTTGAAATGCTGAAACAATTCTCACTGGAAATCAGTAGCCAAGTGCTATATCCTGTTGGATCACCCCTGTAACAAGGAAGAGAGTGGAGAATCACACAAGGCATCCACCTGGGTCTATCACAGGCGGGCCAGCCCATGGGCCAACGGCAGCGGCCCCCAGAGGCAGAGCCACCCCCTCCTCCGTGGTCTTGTTCTTTTAGTTGTTATCGCTTCATTCATGTTAATCCACTAGAGGGTTCATTCATTCATGCTAATCCACTAGATGGTTCATTCATTCATGTAACCTGCTAGATGGTTGGGATACAACAGTTTCCAGGAGAGACACAGTCCTCGCCCCACAGTGCTGGCTGTTGTGAAGATCAGAAAGCAAAGCTGCAGAGAGCCCACTGCAAACCTGGGACCCCTACAGGTGGGCATGTGTGTGGGTGGAAGGCGTCTGCCCATTTACTCAGGTGTGAATGCTCAAAGTGTGACCCGCATCTGCCATAAATCAACAAAGCTGTAGAAGGTTTCTTGATTTCTTTGTGTCCAATGTAAGTCTTTTCCCGAAAAGCTGTTCCCCCCTGTTTCAGTCCTTCCCAGAAGAGACTGGTTAGGAATGCCAGGTACTCTGGTCAAGAATGATGGGACTGGGGGAGCAAGGTGGCAGTGCAGAATCATACATGACAAATCCCTTTCCTACAGGGGAGACCAGACCATGAAGAGCCTATGCCAGTAAAAGGCAAGGCCCTGCAGCTGAGAGGACAGACCCCAGACCTGGCCTCACATCAGGTGATGGAGAAGGTTTCCAAAGGAGGGTCCAGACCTCCAAGTTCTCCCAGAGCATCTTGAAGACTGGGTCAGACAGCTGGAAGTGGTGTAGCATTTCTTATTCCTGGTGGCACATTAAAATCACCCAGAGAACTGTGAAAAACCTGGATGCCTAGGCTCTCTCCAGGTGCACTTGAGAACCTATAGGTTTTTAAAAGCTGTGAGGGTTGAGCATCTGTGGGCTGGATCAAAGCAATAGGGAAGTCCAAAGGTGGGGAACTAGAAGCCATTGTCTCTTACATCATTCTCAGACAGTGAATAGTTTTTTTGTGGACGTATGGCTTCCTGGGAGGATCCATCCATAAAGCTCCCTCTGCTGCTTCCATCCCATGCCCCCCAGCCCTGGGGAAGGACACAGCCTCCCTGAGGTTGTTAGCTGTGCAGCGGAGGGTGGACACCTGCCAAGGACTGGGGTTCTCTGAGGGAAGAGGAAGAGGAGCTGGCTACGGGGAAGGCACCCAGCAGCTTCCGCCACATGCTAGGAGATCTACTCATCACAAGCTTTCCCCATTTCGCTGTTTAAAACGTTATATATGTTGTTATCTTAAAATAAACCTGTTGGTTTGTGGTCATGGGTAGAGATGTGGGCACAAAGGGTAAACAGTTGGAATCTTTGGCCATTTTCTATGCAACTTTCTCAATCAGGTGCTGAAATGATTTTCTACTGGAGCTGAGAGTAGCTTGAACGCTGGTGTTCCTCACCTTTCTGCTTCTCTGGAATGCCCCTTCAGGCATTCTCTGGAAGGAAGGATGGCACCAGGTGGTCTTTGTTAGCTGCGACCTCAGCCCTTAAGTTAGATAAAAATGAAGTTAGATGAGGTCCACACTGGAACTTCAGATTAAATCTATGCTTTTTATTTCTGAAGGTCACACAATCAGAGGTCTTTACCATGTCCTCCTAGAATGTCCATAGTGCAGTGTTTTTCTTTCTATAAACAGGCACTGAGGCAGTGAAGGTGCAAAGACACTTCCCAGTTGCATCTGAGGATGTTCTGGACCTCTTCTCTCTGAGGTTCTGGAATGTGGCCCACGAGGAAGGATGAAACCACCATGTATTTCACAGGAATGGCCTTGCTATAGGCCTGGTGTGCCATTGGCTAGCATACAGAGTTTACTACGTAGGGTAAAAGGTGATTCTGCAAAATGAGGCAATCGATCATTGTGACACAGGCATTTTCAATGGTTTAACATAACTGAGGATGACATGAATTTTTAACCTTTTTCTCTGCCTGATTAGAATGGGTTGTGGCTTCCATGAGACAATAGAAAATGTACACAAACATGTATGAACAGTTTCTGCGCCTGGTTCCTGGCACAGAGCTCCTAAGACCCTTGTTAATTCCCTAAGTGATAAGAGCTGGCACCTTTTGTTCTAATATTTGCTCTCTGACCCTGGTTCCTGACATAGAGTTCCTAAGTCCTTGGAATTTTCTGGTGACAGCAGTGTCCTTGATTTCGACAAGGGGACCCTGGGTGGGCCACCAGAAAGACCAAGCCATGATTAAAGCTGGGAACTTTCAGCCCCACCCCCTATTCTCCAGAGAAGGGAGAGAGGCTGGGAATGGAGTTACTGATTGATCATACCTATGTGATGAAGCCTTCATAAAAATCCCCTAAATATGGGGTTTGAGGAGCTTCCAGGTTGGTGGACATGTGGAGGTGCTGGGAGAGTGGCAGGTGCAGAGAGGGTGTGGGAGCTTCACATGCATTCCCCACACCTTGCCCCTATGCATCTCTTCCAGCTGGCTGTTCAACTGTATCTTTATCACAATCTTTTTATAATAAACTGGTGAACAGCAAGTAAACTGTTTCCTTGAGTTCTGTGAGCTGGTCTAGAAAATCAATGGAACCTGAAGAGGGGGGTCATGGGAACCTCTAACTTATAGCCAATTAGTCAGAAGGACAGGTGACAATCTGGGCTTGCAATGGCATGTGGAGTGGGGTGGGAATGGTCTCGTGGGACTGACCCCCAACCCTCTGAGGCCAGTGCCATCTGCAGGTAGATGGTGTTAGAATTGAGCTGAATTGTGGCCACACCCAGCCAGTGTCACAGAGAATTGCTTGGTAGGGGAAAACTCCCCACACCTGGTGCTGAAACAGAGGAGACAGAGGTTTTCCTAATACAGCTTCTCAACACCCTTACATGTTAAATGTTCTGCTTATGATTCACTTCATTCATTCAGCAAATAGTCCTAAGTCCTTCCTGCCTGTCCTACTGTTATGGGTGCTGGGTATATAGCATAAACAAAAGCCAATCCTGCTCTCACGTAACTTACATCCTTAGGGGAAGAGAAGACTCACAGACAACTTAGGGAAATACATAGGATGCTAGATGAGAATATGAGCTATGGAGAAAAAGAAACCAGGGAAGAGGGTGAGGGCTTGCATGTAGTAGGATGTGCAGTTTTAAAGACAGTGGCCAGGGAAGGCCATGGGTATTATTTGAGTGAGGAGGTACAGATGGCTTCTCTGTGTGCGCCAGGATCCATTTCTCTTCACCTGCCACTCCAGGGCTTATTGCCTATGTATGACACCTGTGACATCATACCTTCATGTGGAAGGTTAATGGGACTTCAGAGACAGGTAAGTCTTCCTCTTGTCTTTAGAAACAGGCAGGCTGAGGAGGTTGGCCCCGGGGACAGCAGAGAGGGGAATGGCTACTCCAAGCTGCTCCCTCTTCACAATTCCAATGATTTATTTTACTCTCCTCTAATTTCTGGCCCCTAAATGTTAGTGTTTTTAAGAGTTCTCATTCATGTAATAGACACAGATGGCAACTGCCTCTATTTTATTAAAGTGGATTGAAAACAATTCACATAGAATTAAGGAAGAGGCAATTCTTCAAAAAGAGTTCGAGCTAATGGGGATGATCCACCTATAGATAAAGAAGAGGAGATTGAAAGAAGGGCCCAAATGACAGGAATTCAATTCAATTCAATTCCTCTGCTACTAACTGGACAGTAGCTGAGGTCAGCAAAGTGAAAAGTAGGTATGGTGGGGCAATGGGGCCACTACCTTCCAAAAATTATCCCCTCCTCAAATCATGTGTAAAATAGGTTTGTTGAACAGTAATGCAAGGCCATCTGTGACAGAGAAGCCAAAGGGCACAAAAGAAAGATCACGGGTTTTCATGCCAGTGGGTGTGAGTTTGAACTCCAACTGTCTCTATCACTTGGTAGCTACATGGCCTCAGACAGTAATTTCACCTTCTGAACCTCAGTTTGACTTGTAAACACACGTGACGTTACAGGGTTGTTTGGACAAGTACCGGGCATGGTGATGATTGGGATAATAACAATATCAGTTATCATCTGTCAAATGGATGCCATCAGTGATGTGATTTCTTAGACTCAGGGATGGAGATAAGAACAGTCCTTTCCTTTCAGGAAGGAGATAAGTGTCCACCTGGGCTATGAAGGATGGGAAGATGTTAACACAAATAGAAATTTGGGTGTGTAAGGGGGGAGGAGGGCTGTTCTCTGAACAAAAATTGGAGATGAGGAAAAAGAAAAAAAACTATGCTTATTGAGGCAAGAGCTGGGAGACAGCGTGGAGGGCTCAGGGGTAAGAGAGGAGAGACAAGGTTGGGGAAACTAATGTATAACCAGACTGTGGGATCCTCTGAAGAATGCCAGCAGTGCTCTACTGTATTGTTGTTAAGTAACACGTTAGCTCCGTGATCCCAGGGAAAACCGTAATAAGGGATGTGCTCAAGGGCAACTTTGAGAGAAGCCTGTTTTTTTTGGTATCCACTTTCAGAGTTATAATAAATTCACTTATAAAAACCGTTGTCCTAGAAATATTCATGATAAGAATATACTTCTAGAAGCATGTTTCTCTTTTATACCAAAAGTCTGGTAGAATATAACTGCCATTTTCTTGTGGGGATATTTCTTGTGTTTGTTCCTTAGCTTTCCCTCAAAACATACAATAGTGTGGCAACGGGGAGTAGGCATAGAGGTTGGCACATGGACATGGGCTAAGGTCCTTCTTTTGAGGTTTCCCCCCAATTTCAAGAACTTACAGTTTTCTTGGTAAATCTCACCTAGAATTCTAGTGTGATTTATAAATCACTATCTATTTTTCCTTCTCTCTCTTTCCACTTTCTCTAGGATCTCAGGAAACTTTGCTCCTTTGCTGTGAGAATGGATCCAACTGACACATCAGCCCAGCTGTGCTCTGGGAGCTATTCTGGATACAGTATGTGTGTCACTCCCTTTAAATGGGAAATATTGTGTGTGTGACGTTACCAAATGATTTTGTCTGATAAATTGGACCATGATGATATGCTAGATTACAAAACCTTGCTCTTTTACTTTGGGAAAGCTTCTCTCTGCCTCTTGTCCCCACCCCCTGCCACCAGCTGCTGAGCGCCACCAAGTCCAACTTCTAGGCCCACTGCCACTATGTCCACGGAGCGCTGACACAGCCAAACCCCTTCCTTGCTGTTTTGATAGGTTTCTTTTTCTGGATCTGACTCCAGACCCTAAACATGTTGACTGGAATTCCTGACAGCCTTCTGCTAAGCTTTCTGCCTTCCTTGCTGCGCTCCAGTTTCAAAAAATTTCAACAGCTCTCACTGCCTGCTTGACAAAAGCCAAAATTCTTAAACCTGGGCTCCCAGCCTTCGGGATGTTGCCTGACTCTGCCTTAGCCCTACTTAGTCCTACACCATCTATAGCCACACTTGCTTCTTGCCCTGCTTTCTCATTTTCTGTGTCAGTGTCTTTGTTCAAGTGGGTCCCTCCTCCAGATGCCCCTCCGATTATTAGAAGAAACCTCTCTTTACTCTGAAAGCATATGTATCACATAACCTGGCAATTCATCAGCCCCTCCACCCATTGGCAAATAGTCTACACCAACAAGGAGTATCTTAGATACATTCTTCAGAAACTACTTACAATGCGGCACCTTATTAAGAAGTTAGTAAAACCCCCTTCTTACATTCTACCAGGCATGAAGTTAATTTTTGCATGTGTCTACCTCACCTTTTTTTGCCATATCAAGGTCTCAGCACAGGTGTGCATATGCAACTAACAATTATTTTTATTAGATCCCAAATCTCCATCTCGGATCCATCTCTACCTGCTGCTTCCCATAGCCTAGTGCAGAGGAAAAGAAGAAAACAATTTCTAGAGAGAATGAGGCTTTTCCATCCTGCAAGGTCTGAATGCATTCTTCTAAACCCCAGCTCTGGTGGGCACTCAGCTCAGGGGAAATCGCACAGCAGCCCCTGGGAGGGCAGCACATTCATTGGCACTGAAAAAGCAACTGGATTTGGTAAGAAATTGTGGGGACCGCAGCTGGGAAATTGTGGCTATGCGGCTGCCTTCTCCCGGTGAAAGGAGAATGTGTTCGTTTCAAGTACAATCACAAATGCAGCTCTGCTTTGTAGAACTGATTCTATTGATGAGGCTTTTAAGGCAACGAATGGAATGCACTTCCTTGGTGTTGAAAAGACAAAGTGTTTGGATATCATGATTATTTTTGAAATTGTTATTTTATAACTGAGAAAGTTATAAAAATTTCCCTCTACTTCACTTTTAAGGTAAAGCATAACATGATGGTCTTAACATCATAGTCATGATCTATTTTGTCAGAATAGAATATACAACAATCCTAATGGAATATAAAGGAAAAATAGTTCTGCATTATAGAGTGCATTTTCCATGCATTGTTGCTGTCTAGCGTATTACTAAATGCAAAGCCAACTTAATCAATATGCTTTCCTATCTATGTTAATAGTCATTTCATCAGCCTCTCTGCTCATTGACAAACAGCCCACACTGACAAGCAGTATCTTAGATAATAAATTCTTCAGTATCTCAGATAATAACACAATCAAAAGCAGCATATTAGTAGGAAGTTATTAAAATAAATCCTCCAGGAGAGGAGGTTATAGTTCCTTTTCTAATGTTTTGATTACTGATAACTTGGAAAATGTGGACCAGAATCGGTAAGCTGAGTTAACAGGGAGAGGATTTATTCTTTTGATCTGTTCTTTCCTGACCATCATTCTGCCCCAGAGAAAGACAGAGATGTGCTGTTCTATGCTCTACCCTCTCATAATAAATCCCTTTTATCATATGGAGATTCGACCTCATGAGTGGGATGTAGAATCTTGATGAGGTTGTAACTCCTAATGGAAAGAAATATGCAATTACCCATTCGGACCACGAAGCCTATTTGCGAAGGTTAACATTATTCCCACAGTTTACACCCCACGCCATCTGCTTTGCTTAAGAATGAGCCTAATTTGAATGCTTTCAGGTAGGCGGGACTATGCAGGGTCATAAATGTCCTCAAACTTAGGCACGAACACCTAAACCGGTTTAGGAAGTTTCTGGCCCTTTCAGAGTCACTGCACAATCTGTACCCCACTTGCTTTCTGTTATCTCAGAGGCCTCCAGATGGTTGTTCTCCCCTTCCTACTTGCTTACGGCCTATCACTAGATTTATTAGGGAAAAAAACCCTGCAAGAGCCACAAGGATGGGTTTTGTTCATTAACACCCGTCAGAGTCACACTGAAGGGTGTGAACACTCACGTTGCTAATGAAATGAGAATGGGGTGGGGGAGGGTAGAGGCATCAGCAGGTGACAGCGGGGTGACGTCAGCAGGGAGCAGATCTTGGTGACAGTCTGAAGGAGGAGGAATGTGAGCTAAGTGGCTCAGGTACCTTTCACCGCAATGGACTGGTCTGCAAGAAACTCTCCTGATTCTAGAAACGAGATTCCACAGGAGACAGACTCTCAGAGGGGTGGTCAGGAAGTTTGACTTCTCATATCTGACTGTTTCTCTCCTGTCTTGATGATAAGCATCCAGCTGCCTGTTCTTACTGCAGTCAATGTGGCTGCTTCTAATATGCCCCCCAGGTCATTCTTCTGATTTGTGTTGGGTCTTGCAAGCCTAGGAAACCAGATAATGATATCCATTAGGGCTCTGCCTCAAATAAGTGTAAGTGGGACCCATGTGGATATTACCTGAACCTTTCTAGTTTTCTACCTCTGAAATCTCTATATCCCCATTAAACATCACCAAAATTCCTTAGCTAGTAGTACTGTCCTGGCTGCTGGTCAAGCTCTGAATGGAGCCCTGTAGTCTAACAGTCAGCCTGCAAATGGCTTTACCCTCCCTGCCCCGTTCTCATTTCTAACCCAGTTGCTCATTATAGATCTTTATCCACTTCCTTATTTCTAAAACTCTTGGTTCTTGGGACAGGATTCCTGCACAATCTTGTCATCTATTTTTTCTCCCTGCTTCTTCTTTTTCCCCTGATAATGGATTTTCTTCTCACATTAAGAAGGATGCTCAAGAGAGGATAATAGGTACCATGCCATGCAAGAAGCAGGATCTCAGAACATGTCTGTTAAATGTAAGTGCAAATAATAAATATGAATATATTTTAGCTTTGATGCTGCTTTCAAAAGCTGTATATTGTTGAGGGAATGCTTTTGTCTTAACCATAGGTTTTTTTTTGTACTTTTTAAAATTTTGCTATTATTAATATACAATTACATGAACAACATTATGGTTACTAGACTCCCCCTATTATCAAGTCCCCACCATATACGCCATTGCAGTCACTGTCCATCAGCATAGAAGGATGTTATAGAATCACTATTTGTCTTCTCTGTGTTATACTGCATTCCCTGTATCCCCCCACCCCACCCACACCCGCTACATTACGTGTGTTAATTGTAATAGCCCTTTTTCCCCCTTATCCCTCCCTTCCCACCCTTCTTCCCCAGTCCCTTTCCCTTTGGTAACTGTTAGTCCATTCTTGGGTTCTGTGAGTCTGCTGCTGTTTTGTTCCTTTTGTTTTTGCTTTGTTCTTATACTCCACATATGTGTGAAATCATTTGGTACTTGTCTTTCTCCACCTGGCTTATTTCACTGAGCATAATACCCTCTAGATCCATCCATGTTGTTGCAAATAATAGAATTTGTTTTCTTCTTATGGCTGAATAATATTCCATTGTGTATATATACCACACCTTCTTTATCCATTCATTTACTGATGGACACTTAGGTTGCTTCCATTTCTTGGCTATTGTAAACAGTGCTGCGATAAACACAGGGGTGCATATGTCTTTTTCAAACTGGGCTGCTGCATTCTTAGGGTAAATTCCTAGCAGTGGGATTCCTGGGTCAAATGGTATTTCTATTTTGAATTTTTTGAGGAACCTCCATACTGTTTTCCACAAGGGTTGAACTAATTTGCATTCCCACCAGCAGTGTAGGAGGGTTCCCCTTTCTCCACATCCTCGCCAACATTTGTTGTTGTTTGTCTTTTGGATGGCGGCCATCCTAACTGGTGTGAGGTGATATCTCATTGTGGTTTTAATTTACATTTCTCTGATGACTAGTGATGTGGAGCATCTTTTCATGTGCCTGTTGGCCATCTGAATTTCTTCTTTGGAGAAGTGTCTGTTCAGCTCCTCTGCCCATTTTTTAATTGGCTTATTTGCTTTTTGTTTGTTGAGGTGCATGAGCTCCTTATATAATTTGGATGTCAACCCCTTATCGGATATGTCATTTATGAATATATTCTCCCACACTATAGGAAGTCTTTTTATTCTACTGATGGTATCCCTTGCTGTACAGAAGCTTTTTAGTTTGATATAGTCCCATTTGTTCATTTTTGCTTTTGTTTCCCTTGCCTGGGGAGACATGTTCATGAAGAAGTTGCTCATCTTTATATCCGAGAGATTTTTGCCTATATTTTTTTCTAAGAGTTTTATGGTTTCATGACTAACATTCAGGTCTTTGATCCATTTTGAGTTTACTTTGGTGTATGGGGTTAGACAGTAATCCAGTTTCATTCTCTTACATACAGCTGTCCAGTTTTGCCAACACCAGCTGTTGAAGGGGCTGTCATTGCCCCATTGTATATCCATGGCTCCTTTATTGTATATTAATTGACCATATATGCTTAGGTTTATATGTGGGCTCTCTATTCTGTTCCATTGGTCTATGGGTCTTTTCTTGTGCCAATACCAAATTGTCTCAATTACTGTAGCTTTGTAGTAGAGCTTGAAGTCAGGGAGCGTAATCCCCCCTGCTTTATTCTTCTTTCTCAGGATTGCTTTGGCTATTTGGGGTCTTTTGTGGTTCCATATGAATTTTAGAACTATTTGCTCTAGTTGATTGAAGAATGCTGTTGGTAATTTGATATGGATTGCATTGAATCTGTAGATTGCTTTAGGCAAGATGGCCATTTTGACAATATTAATTCTTCCTAGCCAAAAGCATGGGATGAAATTCCCTTTATTCCTCTTTAATTTCTCTTAAGAGTGTCTTGTAGTTTTCAGGGTATAGGTCTTTCACATCCTTTTTTTAGGTTTATTTCTAGGTATTTTATTCTTTTTGATGCAATTGTGAATGGAATTGTTTTCCTGATTTCTTGTTCTGCTAGTTCATTGTTAGTGCATAGGAATGCAACAGATTTTTGTGTATTAATTTTGTATTCCGCAACTTTGATGAATTCAGATATTAGATCTAATAGTTTTGGAGTGGATTCTTTAGGGTTTTTTATGTACAATATCATGTCATCTGCAAACAAGGACAGTTTGAGTTCTTCCTTGCTGATCTGGATGCCTTTTATTTCTTTGTGATGTTAACCATAGGTTTTTAACATGTAAAAGTCTGTACTGAATTTGGTTTACTAGCAGGCACAGCAGGACTTATAAAACCCAAGCACACGTACGAAACCAAAAAGTCCAGGAATGGTGATTTATCAAGACATTCTCATCAGGCTAGAAAGGTATATGACAGATATCAAATTTCAAAAAGGTAACACTCCATGAATTTTCTGGTTGCTTATCATGTCCACCATTATGTCTATAAACAGAGCAATTAACAACATTTTCATTGCAGTTGAAGGCTGCAGGTCAAATAAAATGCTTTCCCAAGTTAAAGCCTGAAGGCAGGAGGAGCTATGCTATGCAGGCATGAGCAGCTGTGGAATGGATTGTGACTGGCAGCTGTGTGTGGTGCTGAATTTGAACTGCATAAAAACACTGCCATTCTTCAACACTTATGCCTAAATATTAAATACTATTAAGTCTCCCTTTATATAGCAGAAGTCTTTTGGAAAATCTAGGCATGCACTGAACTTTTAAGATTGGACCCATTTAAAAAGAAGTCAATTTGAAAATGATACAATATGTTTGTACATCTGTTCTTAACCATGTATTTATAGCATATGGACAGTGCATCAGACTGTTAATGCTTTCTGTGACTGTTGAGAAAACAGTTGATTTTTAAGCTTATCTTCTGTTTTTGTTTTTTTCTCAAGTTTTCCACAATGAACATACATTAACTTTATAATTATAACATTATTTATATATAATCCTATGATACATATTTCATATACAACTATATATAATTTTACATTCTCTCCTGAGCATCTTCATAAAGCAGAAGAATCTATACTGTTGAGGGGGGAAGAAAAATCACATGGTTTAACATGAAATTAGTTTTAATAGCAAAACTTCACTATTTGAAAAAATTCTATGTAAATTCCTTAATTAACCAATTAATGCTTTTGAAAAGCAAATGAAAAATAATGTTATGAGCCTAGTTTTAATAGATGAGAATATTTAAAAATGTACCTTTCCTATGTGTACTTCAAACTTCCTCTAAAATAGCTGGAGGCTTCCCGTTACAGATGGTGGGTTGAGTACATACATGCATCACTGCTTTCTCCATAAATCCCATGAAAAGGAGAGAAAAGTGTTAAAATATATGGAAACATATGGACAGAATGGAGAAGGAGATGCAATAACATTTTAGAAGCTGTAAAGCAGCTGAATCATCCTCAGTGGCGGCATATCCAAGGAAACAGAAACTTGAGCCCAGGTGGACACAGCTGAGAAGCACCAAGTTTGCACAGCAAAACTCTCAGAGTTAAGCAATTAATGGCAAGAGTTACCATTGGCTGGTTATCGGTGTGGATGTGGAGCTGAAAACAGAAACATTCACTGGAAATTTGTTAAGAATATTTATGCTCCTAGATCCCTCCACCAGGCAATGCCCTTCCCTTATTCAGGCAGAAGACTCAAGATTTATGCTCTGGAGAGGACATGGCAGAGAGTCTTTCTGGGGTACTCTGGGTATAGGGGAGGCAGGGGTTCTGTACCGAAAACAGGGATATTATTAAATCAACGTTTATACACTGAATGTTGAAACCCTACAACCTCTTCCCCTTCAGCAGTGAGAATAATGACAGCCAGGTGTCTACTCTCTAGGTAAGAATGGAAAAGTCTTTTTTGGAGATTTTGATTAATCAAGAGAAAAAACTCAGTGATGCTGATGTCAGAGGCTCCCCAATAAAACACCTCTGACAGCAGAGCCCAGAGATGACAGGTCCCATCTGTATGCCCTGAACTTCCAGTCATATTGTTATCACCTAACTCTTAAATATGTGTGCCAGCTGAAGGGTCCCCAGACGTTTGAGGAAATGTCTCAAACATAGAAGGCCAAAGAAAAACAAACAACAGAGAGCTACGTGAAGGAAAAGAGGCTGAGTAGGGAAAGAATTAAAAAAACAACAACCTATTATTAATCTTCTCAGAGAAAGAATATATTGCTTCTATGAAACAAGAATGAATGATATAAAAATGGAGTTTTAGGAAATGAAGGATATGATAAAAGAAATGAAAAACTCAATGAGAAGTTTCAAAATGTAAATTTGAGGACATATCTCAAAGTTTAGGGGAAACAACAGACCAAGAAATTGAAAAAGTGAGAGAAAAGATAAGAAAATTAGAGGAGCAGTCCATAAGAACTGATATCTGAATATAAGTTCCAGAAAAAGAGAATAGAAATGAAAAGAGGAAATTGTCCCAAAAAATCAACTCAGGGAAGTGTCCTAGAGCTCAAGTGAATGGCTTCCCAGGTGGAAAGGTCCACTGAGTATCCAGTACAGAAGGTTAAAAGATACCCACACCAAATAATATTCCAGAGATTTCAGAAACTAGGGGAAAACAATATGAGTTTAAAAGCTTCTAGAGAGATAAACACTGCATTCAAGTAAAGGACCAAGAATTCGCATAGCATCGAATTTCTTAGGTGCAACACCGCTGACCACTGAAAATTCCTTCAAAATTCTATAGTGAAATAATTTCCAATTAAGGATTCTGTCTATGTTCTACCTAACCTCAATTAACTGTGAAGGAGAATAAAGACATTTTCAGACATGTAATGTTATAGAAAATGTAACTCCCATGCACCCTTTCTTGGGGAACTACAGAAAAATGGCTCCATGAAAAAAAAGGAGATAGACCAAGAAAGAGGAAGTCATGGAGACAGAAATCAAAGAAGGGCTCTGCCACAGTCTAGAGGCCAAGGGAAGCTCTGTGATGATGGAGAAGGGAGATGCTAGCAACTGGGCTCTTCAGTCAGAACGTGCTGGGGTAGGTAACTGCAAGAAAATGAAATGGAGAGACGAGCTTGTATGTGTGGAAACATACTGCGAGAAGAGTTTAAAAAACTGGGAGAGAATTTGAGTTTGACTTCATCATCAGTTCATAGAAAATTAAACAATGGAACAGCAAGATAATTTTTACTTGTAAGGAAATAAGATACTGTTGAAGAAAAGAAATGTAATTCTATTATATGATTCAGCTATGAATAGCGTGCATAAAGTCACGATAAGGTAAACACCAAATAGTGATCTGGCCAAAGTTAGCAAAGCATGTTATTGGAAGGATGGTGGCACAGGAAGGCGTGGAGGGAGGGGCTTGGGAAGGGCGCTATTGGCTGTGAAAGAGCCTAACCCACACCTTCCACAGCTGAAGTCAGCTGCCAGTGCCTGCCTAACAACGGAAATGCAAGGAGTAGCCCAGGGGTGAGTACACCAGGCCCAGAGGGCCAGCCCCCTGTGTTTGCAACTAGTCTTATTGGCCACACCCATTTGTTTACAAGCTGTCTAGGGCTGCCTGAATGCTACGACCAGAGTTGAGTAACTGCCACAGAGACCATACAGTCCTCAGAGTCTAAAATGGCCACTACTGCATTCTTTACAGGGAATGTTTTCTGGCCCTTTGAGTAGCAAATAAATGTCTTTAGAGGTTTGGAGATAAATATCAAGAGAAACAAAATAAAAAATCTGCAAATTGGGTGGCTGTTTTTCCTAATAAGCCATTTAGAACTATTTGACACTTGAAACAAGGTGCTTGTATTACTTTGAAAGAAAATAAAAACTAAATTAAAAAGGGGTGTTAATGTGAGTTATTAGAGATTCCAGACAATTTTTTCCCAGAGGGATGACAAAATCATTAGAGAGTTATCCCTATTTTTTCAGGTCTCCTCTCTTAATTTTTGGACATTTTAGTTACACACAATCCAACTTCCTTCTTTGAGAGAACTTTCTTCTCTTTTGCCTTTTTATTTTTAGTTTTGGTTGGAAACCAAAGCAAGAAGTCAAGCATTAGGTTTTACTTCTCTGCTTGGAATGTTTGGGGAAGGGAGGTTGCAGTTTTTAGATTCCCACACCATCCACAACGCAAAAAGATTTTATTTAACTCAACCAAAAGTGATTTCAAATTTTCTTCCAACCTCAATTTATTTACTTTAAAAGGATGCCACCGAGACTCACGTCCCATTCATTGATCACAGTTGGTGACATGCTTCCTTCCTAATGTAATCTTGAAATGGTAGAGCATCCATAATTAATCTGGAGGTAAGCTGTCTTAGCCATTGATCAGATTTCCAATTTAGTAGCACTTTGGGCTTTGTCCCAACAATCTTAAAGGTCATTTTCTATCCACTGCTTCAAAATAAACAATGAGGACACTTTCCGGAAAATGTGCTTTTCTTATATGCACAATGCCCGATAATATATTGATGTTATATTCTAGATGTGATGACAAATATTTCTGTTCTTGAGTCTGAGATGTGAAAGAGAAGGAGCCATTCTCATTATTATGTTCTCAGGTTAATATTTACGACCCTACTCAGCAGAAACTGAAGTCGCCCCGGTGCCGGTCACTGATGATTATAGGCCCAGTGGGACCTGGGAATGCTGAGTCAGCCGGCCAGCTGTCCCAGCTCCAGAAGAAGGACGTTCTCTGCCAGTTCTCAGCGTGCTGGCCATCCAGCTCCCTTTCTCTGCCTGCCTATGTCCCTAAGTGTATTCAGCAAGCATTTATTGAATACCTGCTATGTTCTTAGCTCAGGCTGAATCCTTGTGGAGAACACAAAGATGGATAAGGGGATACCACACTGGGAAGACATGACAGGTGCATATGGAATTGTTGAATAACAGAGCAGGGCCACAAAGGGTCACATGAGAGCATGAGTGGTGGAGGTGACGTGCTCTGGGAGTTTGTAGTGGCTAGGCAAGGAGATAGATGGCAGTGTGGGGACTGAAGGCTGGGCCCCTGCTACTTGAGAGGGTAGAAATAAGAGGGGGGTGCTTTCCTCTGGAGATTCCAGGCACTGAGGCAGCAGGGGGCAGGGGCAGGGCTGAGAAGGTCCTCTAATCGTGATTGGAGAACAAGGCCTGGACTCTATCCACAGTGACTTAACACCAGAGATTAAGATTCTGCCCTTGTCTTGGGTGAAACTGTGAGGTGTTATATGCTAAGCAGAGAGCTAACAGGGAAGTAGGATGTAGGTGGGATAAAGACGGAGAGGAGCCGTGGACAGCAGGAGAGGAATTGGCGGCCTCCTTCTTGAGGACAGAGTAGACAATGGAATGAAGAGGTGCAGGTGAACCATCCCAACGTGTTTTTGACTGCTGGCTTTTATCCTGTGAGAAGCAGGGGAAATAATCTGCTGAAGCGGGTGCAGCTGTGGGGCATAAGTCTTCATCAGGCTTGAGGAGAGCGGTGGGACAGCCTGGGACAGCCATCAGCAGTATGAGATGCATGAGTGGTGGCAGGGCCAGCTGAGGCTGAGGGCAGAGGACTGGCCTGCGGTGGGGATGGGGGTGGAGAAAGGGCTGTGAGCAAGTTTCAAGGCCGCCAGAGAATGTGGGGAATAATGAGAAGAACAGGACAGTGACAAGGGCAGGTAGAGTGTGCTAGCAGCAGATGGCGGGAGCCTCAAGAGAGGAAGTATTTTTATCTTGAAGCAGAAGAGTAGTATGGAGACACTGTACTGGGAAATGGGAAAAATGCCAACCAAACTTCCATTCTCGACCTGGAAGGTGAACTGCTTCCATTAATAAGCTCAAGGGAAACTGCTGTCCCCAGGACCAAGTGAGATTTCTGTGGGGAGAGCGTTCTGCAGGCACGCTGAAGGTGCCCGGGAGAGACCCCGAGATGGAGGACTCCAAGGCCACAGGACACACTGTCAGGAGGAGAGGTGGCTTTGGGAACCTGACCTGGGGCAGGACCCCTGCCTCTGAACTGGAAGGGAGGCTGGCCAGAGCACTCAGGTAGACACTTGCCTGCCCCCTTGGGTCTAGAACTCCTGCGTTCATGTTCTCCACTCCATTTCCTCCTCCCCTAACCAAGTTCAGGCCCTTGAGGGTCTTAATCCACACCTGAAGTTTTGCCAAGTTCCCCCAGCTGGTCACATTGCCTCCAGAAGCTCTCTCAGTGTAATTCATTCTGTGCATTACTATTGGATGGGTTTTCCGACAGCCTCCTTTGTACGCCTGCCTGACTAGCTGCTGCCTGTAAGAACGTGACCCTGAAGATGGTAGGCTCTGGGCCTGTCACTGCTGAAGTCCCATGGTCCAGCACAGGGCCTGGCAGTAGGCATTCTCATACATGTTTGCTGGCCGATGGCAGACAGCATCCTGGAGCTTTAGGGCAGGCAGGACAAGATCAGCTAGACTATGTCTTCATTTTGCAGAGGAGGAAGTCCTGGCATCATGAAGCAGAAACGGAGGCCTACATGATTCACGAAGGCCGCAGTGCTAGCTTCCATTGAGATGCCCTCTGTCTCCCGAGGGCCGTCTTCAGTGTTTCAGGGCGAGGACACGGGAGCCTTCTACCGCCAGCAGTCTCATCTCCTTCTGCCTGACGGGCACTGTGGTAACATCTGCTCCCCTGGGCAGAGACCGTTCCACCAGCATGGAACCCAGGCCAACCAACGTCTGATGTTTTTTAAATGGACGTTGACCAGTTCTATCTCCACAAAGCCAGCCTCCACATCTCTGCTCAGTCCCTCCTCTGAGGACGAGGGAGGGCTTCAGTCACACACACTTGCAGAGCTGAATGAGGCCCGGTGGCGGGGGGGAATGACTTGCCCACCACCTCTCTCTTTTTTTAAATTGTGGTCAAAATATACTTAAAATGATTTTTGCCCTTTTAACCATGTTTAAGTGTACATCTCAGGAGCACTTAGCACATTCACTGTGCGCAGCCATCACCACCGTCGTCGAGAACTTTCTCGTCTTCCCCCGCTGAAACTCTGCCCCCATTAAACACACTCCCCATTTTCCTCTCTCTCTGGCCCCTGGTAACCAACATTCTACTTTCTGTCTCTGTGAACTATTCTAGGTACTGCATATAAGTGGAATCGTACAACATTTTGTCCTTTTGTATCTGGCTTATTTCACTTAGCATAATGTTTTCAAGGTTCGTCGTGTTACAGCATGTGTCAGAATCTTCTTTCTTTTAATGCTGAATAACATTCCATTGTGTGGACAGACCACCTGTGCTTAGTCAGTCATCCAATGATGGACGTGTGGGTTGTTTTTACCTTTGTCTACTGTGAATAGGGCTGCTATGAATACCGGTGCACAAAGAGCTAGTGGACTTTCAATGATTGTTTTTCCTGCCTAACACAGTAACCTCCCAGAGTAGAAATTCAGGAAAAAAATCTTTTGATGATGATGAAAATCTTAGCCAGCCCCTCAGTCTTATTGAGTAGAAAAGACTTAAACCATGAAACAACAGACCATTCATTCTGTAATTTAGCTAATACGGTGACGTTTTCCAAATGTAATCAGTATTTAATCAAAATACACAATCACCATGAAACTATGGATTTTCTTTTTACATGTACATTTGTCTTCCCTCCTTTGTCTCTACATACTTTCCAGGGAACAGGAAATCTGACCCAGAATTTCATCTCTCCCTAAAGTAAGGCCGTTCCCTGGGGATCCTTGGACCATGGCCACATTATGAAATCATTAGGTTTTGAAATTCCGAGGTCAAGGATTTCCTTTGGCAAATCTCAATTAGCACTGCTGCTGTGTTAGAGAAAGAGAGCAATTCAGCAAAAGCAGTAGGGGCAGCTTTCCCTTTCCACTTCCCTGCACCCTTTCTCTAAAGATGTGCCTTTGAAAAAATCCTTTTATTCCTGTGCAACCCTCTCAAGGTAAATTCAAGGACAGAGGCTTTCAGTAAGAACATTAAATCTAGGGGAGATTTTCTTACCTCCTCACATCGTTCTATATTCAGCATCAAACCAATTCCCTCGTTGGGTCTTACTATTTAGTGTTAGCTTTCCCAATTGTGTTTAAAGCCTTTTTCTTAGTTAATAAATGGAAAAATATTCATGCCTCTGCCAATCGTTCACAACGTTTTCTGTATTTATCAGGAGCTTGTGAAGCTAAGAAAATTACTGGGAGAAGACTAATAATCTTGGGCTTTTCTAGAGCACATTAAAATTTCAAATCATATCTTATGTCCAATATTTCTTTGGATGTGTGAAACAATTACGTAGGGGGAGTCTGGCTAGGGTGTTATTAAGCTGGTGGAACAAAGTGGAAACTGAGGCCCGAGGGAAGCCAAGCGCTGAAGGTTAATGACCACTGGTGCCAGTCACAGGTGCTAGTGCGAAAAACTGTTGATGGTATTTGCATGTCGCTATAAAGCAACACAGAACTGTGCTCCCCACCCAAAGGGCTGGTGTCCCGGTTGGAGAGACAGCCTCGGCTGAGCTGGCTTTGGCCGCACCTCACCTCCCTGTGCAGGGGGGCTGAGCTCATGGCTTCCTCTGGTTCCTGAGGTTCCCCACCCTTTTCTCACTCTGTGTCCCGTTCCTCTCTCTTCTTCTGGCTACTTCTACTCATTCTTCTAAAAAATATTTTTAAAAAATGTTTAAGCAAATAGTTCTTCCAGGAAATTAGGAATAGTTGCAGTTTTCTATGTTCTGCCCTCTATTTCCCCTTCTCCCTGGAAGCAATAGAGCCCTGTAGGCTGTTTAAAAATTTACCTCTGGATCTCCAAATGACACAGTAACAGTACCATTTCCTGGTGTTTCACTTTGAGGCATTACCTACTGACTTGGCAATGTGCCAACAGGGAGCATGAGGCTTGAACTTGGTCCCCAGGCCCCCACCACACACACCAACTCCATCAATGAGCACCATTCATCTATCCTAAAATTAGTGGAATGTAATTTTGGTTAGATCATTATTTAATTTTTCTATATGCACATTTAAGTCATTACAGTTAAGTCTATGGTGACTTTTCCTTTCCTGCAGCTTTTTTGTTTTTTCCTGAAGTTTTTCTTTTTTTTCTCAGTGTTTTGGTTTAATGTTCCTTTGGTCTCGCAAGTGTCTTCCTCCAATCCTACATCTCTAATGAGAAAGACAGAAGTGGCCCTTTGGTGACTGGGAGCGGACTGACACACCCCGTCAGCTCTGGTGGTCTGGGGAATGCAGACCATTTGCCAGGCCACTTCAGGCAAGGTTACTCTGTGACTCTGACAGGGTGAGGCCAAGGTGAGGGCCCTCCACGGCACGTCTCAGCCCAGACAAAAGAAATGTCCAAACCACAAAATGCCAAACGCACCCCTTTCCTGCCTAACACACAGAACTGCTTCTCTGTACCAGCCAGAGCTTTAACCCTGCTTTGTTCCTATTACCTTCTACGTGAAACTATTAGGACGCCCGGACACAGAATTACCCCTGCTTCCTGGCAGCATCCACTCCACAGCAGAGAAGTCCCGCTGCTTTGAACCCTCCCCGAAATCAACAAACACAAACTAAAGTCCCACAGAAAGTTCTTTCAGCAAACCCTGCGATGCCGCTGGGCTCTCAGGCTGTGCATTGCACCCTGCTGGCGGGAGCCCGTGACCCCAAATTTATTCTGTACAGGTGGTTTCTTTCCGGTGGCTGTGCAGAGCAGAGGTTCCCTCAGTTTTCATCTGAGAATCTCACTGCCTCGGACAGAGAACCCTCTGCTCACTGACTTCCCACCCTCCGTGCCTTGTGCTCTCTGGAGTTCCGTGCTGCGCACGGCCAGGAGGAGACTCGTGCTGAGCTGAGCTCCACGGTCTGGTGGACGCCCTTCCATTTTAGGAGTTTTCCCTCTCTCCCTTCTCCCCTCCTTCCTTCTTCCTCTTTTCTTTCTTTCCTTGTTATTTCCTCCCGTGGCACCCGCCCTACCACCCCACCCCCAGCAATGAGGCTGTCAATGACTTTTTGGTTACTGATCAGATTTTGATTGTTCTTTGGTGAAACCCATCTCTGGTCTTCTACTCTCTGTTCCTACGGTCTGTCTGCTTGTTGTGAGTGGTGACTGTCTATTAGGGGAGATAATGCGCATCAGGCAGGCGGGTGCATTCCTGAGCCAGCTCCCGGGCCTGAGGAGAGCAGAAGGGCTTTGTGTAAACTCTGACGTGGATCACTATTTCAGAACCTTAGGAGAACTTCATTAGCTTTGTCTTTGTGTCCCTGAGAACTGTCTTGTTTAGATTAGTCTTCTTGGACTCAGAAGGTGTCGTCCGGCCCCGAGCTGATAATGATGGCTGGGGCTGTAGCCCAGTTCTGAGGATGGAGCTGTACCATCCCTGGGAGTACTGTGGTCTCGTGGGGTCCCACAGGTCTAAGGCCTGGCTTTTCCTGTGGGACAAACACCTACTTTCTCACATCACCTTAACTTTTGTGTGTATTTCTCTAACGGGCACAATTATCTCACTGGGGATAATTTTGAACTGCAGTGACCACTTTGGGGAACTTAGGACACAAACTTTTGAAAGGTGTCTTAGAGCACAAAGGGAAGAAACACTCTGGAGATCATCTTCCTGCATACAAAACACTGAGAATTTTGTTTACTGTAGATACCTCCCTCCTACATTTCTGTACTATGAGGAATGCTGGCTTTTAAATATGTGGCCTGATAACATTTTTCAAGGCCCAAATAATTGCTTAAACCAGCTGAAAGAACTACCTTACATCTATATCCATATGTTCAAATGGGTTTTCCTGCATCTAAGCTTCATCCCCTCTTGCAGAGGATGGATATTTGCTTTTTGCAGCAATAATTTCATAATTATTCATGTCTGAAGGTTCTTCTCACTTCTTTTTCTAATCCTCTCCCCTCTTGTCCTTCCTCTTGGGAAATTTTAAAATTAACTGATTAAAATAATCAGTCTGTCATTATGTGTGCACTTTGAGAATTTCTATTCCAGATCAACTGTCAAAAATGACTGAAAGATAGAAAAAAATTATTGTTTGTTTCTTTTGTGGACACTGAAAACTATACTTGTAAAATAGCTTTTGTTACTACAGTTGGTAAGAACTAAGCAACACTAAGATTTACTTCTTCACTCTCTAAAGGGAAGGATGATAGGTTTGTAAAAGTTCCCCCATTTTTAATTAATTCAAAACTGTTATAAGAGCTTTTATTTACCTAAATTGATAATCAGGAAGTGAGCTCATCTTCCTAGGTTAATTATACATAAAAGTAATAATGTTTAATTATGTAGCTGCTTAATGAGTACATTTTGACTGATTGAATTAAAAACACTAACTTTTTTGACTTAAAAATGACTTTTACACCTTTTTGCAGAAACAGGAACCAGTGGGCCTTTGAGAATAGCGAGATTAGGAGGTAAGGCATGGTAAGATAAGGCTGCTTAGGGTGCCTCAGGGAGAGCGGGGTACAGCAGAGCAGTAGGGAACACCTTCTGCCCTTTCCTTCCTTCTTGGCACCAAAGGGTCTTTGACCCCAAATCTGAAAACTGAAAGCATGGAGAATCCTAAATGTCCACACAACCTTCAATCATGTTTAAGCCATGGCTTCTCCCCTTCCAGAAGTGTCTAGGCTGCCTTTAGGTTTTTTCAGAATGTAACGAATGAACTGAGAGAAAGCCTAAGAAGATTTTTGCTTTTACAAAAAAAGGCAAAAAGTGAAAATAGCATTCACGTTTGTTTTGCAGTGTGTATCCCAAGCAGCGAGAGGGACCCCACCAAGCTCCGTCCCCAGAACCAGGAACACACTCAGCATCTCAGCATCCAGCCCCCTGAGCACCTGCGAGCATCTGTGCTTTTATCTTGATCAGTTTTGGCATCTGTTAGCAGGATGTGCTGTCAGGTATCAGAAAAGCCTATGAGAGGTTATTTCTTGGGTCTAGGATGGCTCAGACATTTTTCCATGTAAGCTAATGGTAATTGCATCCTCACTTGGATGCCCTTTTGGGCTACGGAAGGTTTCATAGGAACAATCTGTTTTTATAAAACAGGGAAACCGGCACCATTCATCTGATAACTAGCTCCTAACACTTAGAGACAGAGCTATATGCCGGAAGTCATCTGTTAATTAGGCAGCTGGTTTGCAAGTTAAACCAAGTTCTTTCTGACTTCAATACCGCAATTTTTTTCGCCACTATTTTATGCTGCCTTCCATGACACAGAGAAAAATACTGCTACAGACAGGTTTACACTGCTCCAAGTCCAGGCATATATGCACACATGTGTGTGTGTTGAGATGGAGGTGAAGAGTTATACAGAAAAAAAGGTACTAGATCAATTAATTCAAGTTCAGTTAGCAGATTTTGGTCATTTTTCTTTTGAATATTTTTCTCAATCCTGGTGGTCATCAAATGGTCTCTGTCAAACAATCCTTCTACTCGCACCAGAACCTGGGAGAAATTTTATGCAAATAAAGAAAATTTGCCAGTGTAGATGGCGCAGGCAATTATAGCCATCTGCTATTTGTTAGCCTAGAATGTTCCATCTGTTGTTACATGGCTCCCATCAACCGAAGACAGAGCCCAGGGTAGTGTAGATAGAGTCACTGAGACTAGAGGCTGGGGTTGTGGGAAGGATGGGAAAGCAGCTAGATTGCTTTCTGTGCCCACCCTTTACATGTCTGGTCTGCAGGTGGTGGCTGGGGTGCCTTGCAGTGTCTCTGCTTCGCTCACCCTCAGAGGAGGTTAAGTCTCCGAGGAAAGAGTCTCAAAAGGCAGAGCAATACCACAGACTAACATGAGCCTGGGGGCCACTGTCTTCTCCCTTCTCCAGGCCTAAGGCACTAGACTTCCCTTTTCTTTTTCGAGCCAGTTCTTTGTCACCTAAGATGCGCTGGTAGCTCCGCATTGTAACTACAGCATTCAGACTTATCACTAATCAGAGGCATGTTCTCATCAGTGAAAACCCATCAGCTTTAACCTACTCTGGCCTTCAAATGAAAGGCAGAACTTGACCAAATCTTTTTTTTTCTACACTGTATCCATAATTAATCTAAGTACCTGAACTGGTATGAAAACAAACTTCGAGCAGCTTTTCCCCACTTTGGTCTCCAGCAACCAGCAAACTTCATCTTAACTCAATAGCCCAACTGGGAACGATCCTCTTTGACCTCCTGGGCAGGAATAGAGAAGTATCTTCCTTCTCAACTCTCTTACTTAAAGAATTCTGAAAACATCTGTTTGTGAAAACCTGTCTTTTGCAACAAAGTACCTTTTCTTTTGGGTTTTCCTAGACCAGCTAGTGCTAATCAGGGACATGTTTTTCCTTTTCTTTTAGGGCTAAAACATGACGTGCTTCTGTCCCTGGGCTTGGCTTTTCTTTGTGATGTAGGCATCGTTCATCCCATGGAGGTCAGTACAGTGAAATGACACTAAGCAGCGCTTCTGAAAGGTCGGAGGCTGTTCCTTGGGGCGCTTCTCCTGATCTGGGGAATTTTCTATCTCAACTCAAAGTTATTACATACTTCTTTTATGACTGTTCACTCCCCTGTCTAATTCAGCCTCCGACTGGGGTTAAGTATGGCCTCTTACCAATCAATGCCACACTATGGCTCCCTGCACCTAGCAGAGATCTCAAAATGTCAGGTAGTCTCAAGCCCCCATCTCCACAGGACTCCGCACCACCCGAATACTTCTGCCCCGGGACTACATTCCTATAAATGTAAAATCTGATTTGTGCTTGTTGATTTTATGAAAAGAAGCTTACAAAGTCACTAAGGAACCCCAAGGCCACTCTTCAGCAAAAGTCATGTTGGGTAATAATTCTCTGTCGTGCAGCCACAAAAAAAATATCCTCACGGGTCTAAACCCCAAGAAGTCTGCTAGAAAAGGTTCTGTGAACTTCGGCGATGGATGGTCCTCAGGGTTGGGAAAGCAGCGCACGCTGACACATTTATCACATGCGCTTAGAGGCAGGGTAGCGAGGGAGAAGGGCTGTGCAGAGAAGTGAGAATGCCAGTTTGAGTGATGGCTTTGACATAAAAGACTGGAATGGGACCCAATTACAGTGGGAAATGAACCGCTGCTTTAATGAATCCAAAGTGCTAATTTAGTGCAGAGACGCCATCTGCATGCAAGATAGGAAGTGACCGGGTTGCTTGTTAATCACACCTGTGGAATGCATTATTTGAAATCTGATCACTATCATTCTTAAGTGATAGCATAGAGAAAGTGAATGAGGACTCTCGCCCTTGCAGATCAGATTTACTTTTCATACCCCCGTCTTTTATGATGGGGCAAACACAGGGAGCTTTGAAAATTATGACAAATGTCTTGCAGATTTATTTTCTTTCTTGGGAGCATTATAGAGAAATACCTTAGGGTTAGGATTTGCATAGGAATAGAGCAGGTAATAAGCTTGATTTTCTGTGTGGCCTCTCTTCTCTACCACGTGACAGAGGGTTGGCTCTGATTTCTAAATGAGAAGGTGAAAACTATTATGTACAATGATTTAAAAAAAAAAAGAAACATTTTTGCCTCAGCTAAAAATGGTTTTTTGCTCTTTCCTCTACTTTTAATTTCGAGTTCAAATTTCATATTCTATCCCTTTAAAGAGTAAAACCACATATATAAAAATATTATAGTAATCAATTATGTTGCTATTTTTAAAAATCAAGGATGCTGCAAATACTTAAGTGTGTCTTTTACTGACTGAGAAAAGAAGTGCATTTATATTCTGCGTGTAATACTGGAAACTGATTCTGATTTTAACATATTATGAATTTTCATTAATGCCACTTGAATTTTAGCATTATAAAAGAAGTTATCTTTAAAAAAGTGGTTTGTCGTCAAAGGAAGAAATGGCTCTGACAAAGATAGCGTGTGCTCTGGGCCTGCAGCCACAGCAGTCCTGGGGGTGTGTGCACCGCGCGTGGCTGTGGTACGGCTTGCTCTGGCAAAGAGAACAAGTGAGGTGGTCCAGTCAGCCTGCAGAGAAGCTGTCCTGGAGGCACCATGTAGCAGGATGACCGGCTAGCTCAGTGATGTTTGCAGGGAGCAGTTGTGTTCTCTCCATGCATCCACGGTGCGCATGCATGCATGTGTGTGCATGAGTGTATGTATTTAATTCATCATTTTGCTCCCAAGAATGAGTGGAAGTAAAGGGAATCTCACATGCATCAGTGTTCTGAGTTGGGGTGAAAAATGTGTGAAAAGAAGCATAAATTAGTATTTATCAGCTGTGCCCTAGCGGAGGGCTGCTTCAGATCTCTCTGTTCTTTCATTCTGGGACTAGGAACCTGTTTTCAAAACTCTTGTGGGGACTGTGCCTGTTACATGCCATAGCACAATGCAGTCTTGTCATCCGGTCACCTGTCATGAGAACAGGCTGGCTCTGCCCCTCAAAACACAAGTTTGGGTAAGCATCGCCTCCTTTTTACCAACTCCTTGGTCCTCATAAGCTACTTTTCCCAGAAAAGAGTCATTATCTCTCCTCTGAATCCTCCCATGATGGTCTTTCAGCACAGCTCTTGGGGGCCCAGTGACCTTCTAGGGACGTGGGGACAGCTGAATTTTTAGGAAGTGCAGAGCTGATGGAGTTCAACTGGGGAACTGGTTTGGAGAAGGCTGCCCACTGGGCGCGAGGGGTGAAGGGAGACGGGACCCTCCTCAGCTCTCGTGTCTTCTCTCCTGTCTTCAACATGCAACATACACAGCTGGCTTTTTCTTCTTTCATTAGAAATTTTCATCTGGTCTGATCAAAAAGTCAAAACAAAATGAACAGGGAGTTCAAAAACAGGTCCCTCCGCCAACTTCAAGCATACAGTGGTTGTACAAGAAATATCTGCTAAATTTAACTGGCTTGTGGCTTATGAGTCATTCCTCTGAACCTCTGAAGTGTCGGTGCCAGTGAGAACGTTTCGCAGACACCTCAAATGAACTGACCATGCTTGACTCCTGGAAAGGAAGCAGCGGGAAGGACTGCAACAGTTTTCAAAAATAGATAGGGACTGTTAAGTAACGTAATCTGAAGAGATCCACAGAAAGTGCAAAACCAAATTATTAGTGTGGTTTCTCCCCCCGACAACTTAATTGAAGAGTTTTACATTATCTTAAAGAGGATCTATGCATATACATTAAAAACAAGTTGCTTTGGGATTAAGATGATTATAAACACGAGTAAGGAAAAGGAGGCCAACATGGCACCTGGCATGAACTGAAAGCCCTTCACCAGTGGCACCCAGCTTGCCACTGACGTTGACTGGTCAAAGAACTGGGAGGCTCTTAGGGGCAAAGTTAACAACTGGTTTTCTTTATCGATGTTCACCCTTCTTCTATAATAGCTGTTCAAATTTAGCTTCTTGATTCTTTCCCCCCTTGGCAAAATGAGGCTGTAGTGTTATCCAGCAATAAAAAGAAATGAGCTATCAAGCCATGGAAGGACATGGAGGAACCTTAAATGCATATTGCTAAGTGAAAGAAGCCAGTCTGTTAAGGCTACATACTGTATCATCCCAACTACCTGACATTCTATGGAAACGATAAAAGATCAGCAGCTACCAGGGATCGGGGGTGGGGAGGAAAGAATAGCTGGAACAGGAGGGAGTTTTAGAGTAAACTATGCTAGCCAATACTGTGCCATGGATTCATGTCATTATACATTTGACAAAATCGACAGAATGTGCAACACAAAGAGTGAACCCTAATATAAACTATGGACTTGTTAATAATATTGTATCCCTATTCATTCCCCATTTGTAACACGTGTACTATGTGTGGCAAGTATATAATGCTAAAATACTGCCCAAATGCCTGTGCGTGGCCAGAGGTTCATGCCAGGGCCACTCTGTTTGCATGTGGGAGTGTACTCCTCCTTGGCACTGCCCCCTCTGTTTTCCTGTCAACCTAAAACTGCTCTAAAAAATAAAGTCAAATACTTAAAAATTTTACAAGATCTGTAAACTCAAACCTTCAAACTACTTAGCTACATGATAGTAAGTCATTTCCAAGACTAGGTGACTCAGCTTAAAATTACTAACATGACTCCATTTGTACTTTATATTGCTGTTAGTTTGATATTAATGAATTTCAGTTAAATAACCTTGCTATTAAAAAAAGGAAAAAATTTTAGTTTGGTTCACATGACTAATAGTAAGAAAAATCTATAAAAACAGTGTTTTAAAAAAATAATAATTAGGTCACAAAATTAATTTATGCATATGATTTGTGTTGAACCTGTGTGCATTGGCTGAAATGCTTTTCCTGTTTTCATCAGGATTTTGAAGCTGAGTCTTTCTCTTTGTGGGTTGCCTGGCTGTCACTGTACTAGGGTTCCAGAGAGCCTGGAGACGTCTACTGGCTGACGATGATGAGGACACTCTGGTCAGTGGGCGAAGATGCAGGGAGGCAGGGGACAACACAATGTTACCAGAGACCCATAAGATGCCCACTTTGAAATGTCAAGTCACGGTTCTATGTCAGTCTCCCAGGGTCTTGTCTTTTTCACAAAATCAAACACACAATACCCAGACAGTCAAGCATGGAAAGACTTGCCCTGGAACCCGGGCTCCACCACTTACTAGCTCTAAGTCTTGGCCTTGAAACACTAAATTCTCAGAGGCTCTTTTCTGCTCTATTAAGTGGGGATTGAAGTAGGTGCTTCCTCATAAGGTGAATTTAGAAGGCACTCAACAGACATCATTCCCTGTTTTACCTGTCTGGTTACTATAGATGAGACTGAGGGATATCTGCTGAATACAAGTGACTCTACTGACAACATAAAATGGAATAATAGTTCATTTCTGATGTATGACTTCGCTTTATCCTCTTGAGTTCATACTTTGAAGGCTGTCTTGCCAATGGGTTTCAGCCCCGGACAAGTTCACTATGGATTCAGTGTGACCAAAGAAATGACAGAGAACATTCTTGGGGTGAAAAGATTATACCCAACTTTATTCCCACGGTGGCAGGTCAATCACTGGAATCCTGTCCACTCAGAGCGAGTCTGCCTCAGCAAGCCGCTCTCTGCCTCTGGGCCTCTCTGCCCCGCACAGCCGCCTCAGTCTCTGTCCTAAGCACTGCCACCGCTTCAGTCTCCGCTCTGCTCTCCTGCAGCCTTGCACCCGCGTGATCCAGAGCACTGGGCGGAGCTCTTCATATAGAGTCGATCACAACACATTGCCCACATGTGTGTAGTGAGCCAGCCGACCGGGGCCAGGTGAGAATCCTGACCACAGGCACCTTCACTTTCTCCACAAATGCTAATTCCTCATGGACAATAAAGATGGGGTAATAGTTTGTGTCTGAATTCACCTGGGAAGAGTATTGTCAATTATGAATTAAAAATTATTGCAAGTTTGTTTTAGCAGATTAGCTATTTTAGATAAGTATACTTTGTTTTCAACCACTACATTCAAAAGCAGAGAAAAAAAAAATCTTCCTTTAGACCACAGAGACCATCTATCTCATTTCCAGAGCAAGGAGGTGTCACATTCAAAATCTAGCCATGCTTGCTGCCAGAAAACATAACAGTCATATGAAATATCTACTGTAAACAGTTAGTGCTTTTTTTTATAGAGGGATTATTCACACTCCGTGGATTTTTAAGACATGAATAACTCTTCCAAGCAAACGTTTATTTTTCTATGGCTTTTCAAATGGTACAGACAAGTCTGTGAGGCCAGCCTTCCTGAAATGGCTCTGAGGCTGCTGCAGAATCTCCAAAGCCCTCACTTCTTGACTAAATCTGCTGCTTCTGTCCCCCTTTCACTGTGCTTTTCCTTTTGGCCCTTCAGAATATTCCAGTGAAGTATTCAAACAAGATCGCCCGATCTCATTTCACTATGACAACCTTCAAAGTCTCGAGCTTCTATCTTAGGCCACTAGTAAGATCCTATGAAGCATCTTGTAGCCCAGATTCCTGTCCCCCAAACAGGCCAGTTCTCCTTCCCCAGGACCTAAGATGTGGCGATGCTGAGTGGCAGCTCATCTTTGTGGGGCAGGAGGCACTGTGAGATGCAGCAGACTGGGAGGAGATGAAATTCAGCCCTGGTAACCTTGGTCAGACCTGTTACTCTACTTTGCTGAGCAATAACTACTGCTATCTTACCCTTGGTGGGTATCATATGCACACACACACACACACACACACACACACACACACACACACACACACACACATCATAATGGTTATGCATGAGCTTTTAAATTGCAAAGTGCCAAACAAATACAGCATAGCATCATATTTACATGATAGGGAGTTAGACATAATACAGTCCATTCTCATTATTCACAGTAGTTACATTCCCTAGTCACTGAATCAGCAAATACTGACCTGTTGCTCCTAGAGGGGAAATACAGGTTTGGGTTCCTACAAGTCTCAGGTCATACATTTCATCAGCCAATCAGTACATAACCTTGCTTTATGTGTGTTTCTGTTTAAAGACACCTTATTTAATACACACTGTTGATTCATTAACATTGAATGCATGGTTAACGCTGCTATAATTCATGCCTGAATGAAGCTCCCCTAGCACACATATTTTGTCTGTAAAGCACATCATGGCTTTCTTGCACTTAGGAACATAAGACAGCACTTCAGTACCACATTTAGGTGCCATTTTAAACAGAGAAATCACCAACAAAAAACACAAAAATGCAAAAATCATGGCACTAAATGGGCCGGGAGAATGATGACTGTTTATAGTACAAGAGCTAAAGTAAGGAGGCAGCACTGTTTTATTCCATCCACCTCAGCTGGGAATGTGTACACAGGCGACAGACTTGTCCTGCTTTGTGCATGTCTGCAAATGATCACAAAAGTACTACCAGTACTTTTTTTGGGGTGCAGATAAGTTTTAACAAGTAGATAAACTCATGAATATGAAATCTATGAATAATGATGACTGTATGTATATAAGAAATTAAATTTTCTGTGTCTTCTGGAATACTTGTGGATATCAGAAGAGGAATTTCAGCTTTTAAAATGTTTGTTTATTCAGAAACAATTGGGTATACAAATGCATGCCATGTGTCAAGGACAGGTGAGCTGAAGATTTGGGACAGAAATAGGTCTCCTGCTCTTGACAGTGTGGTTTAAGCAAATACTAAAAATATCATGAAAACAGTATTTTTATTTTCTCACTGCATTTTAATGATAAATGCCTTTTTTGTTTTTTTTTTAGTGAAAAATAATTTTGGAAAACAAGGTGGAGAGATGATACCAATTTCTTTTCAATTGAAAGCTTCCCAAAGTTTTCATTGGTTATTGATTCTTTGTTTTATGAGTGACTTAGTACTGAGGCCAGCCCTTCCTTTATTTTTATAAATTAAAAAGGAAAGATTCAATGCAGTACCACTGCCTGAGGTGTCCTGGGCACTTACTATGTGCCAGGCACTGTGACAGGCACCTTACATGCATGATACCATTTTAAATCTGCACAACAAAGCATCTTCCATTGGTACCACTATTATCTACAAATCTGTGGTTAAGGAAATGGAAGCTCAGATATGCAGCCACCCTGCTGACACTCCTGACACAGATGGGACAGCTGGAATCCCAGGTGTCTGACACAGGACCCTACATCCTTAACCTTTACTGTACATTATCTTCTCTTTCAGCCTAAACTTTATTGAAAGATTTGTTTTTTCAGTGGTTTTATCTTGATGAGTGTGTCTTTAGGTTCTAATGCTGTAATTATTAATTGTACTTGTTAGAGACACATTTGATAAGCAGAGATTACTCTGCTACTGACTGTGTGATTTTGGAAAGGACATTGAACTAACTGGCATGTGACCTTGGCCCAGTCATTTAAGATTTGGGGGCATCTTTTTCCTTTTGTGATATGACAAGGTTTAAATAGATTACTTCTTAGGGTCTCCTATGATTCTAGGAAGGTGATAATAATGAAAAAGATTCCCAATAGACTTCTGAGACTTTTTAGTTATTAAAGCAATTAAAAAAGAATGACAAGCTAGCCTTACATTATAACTCACTGGGTAAATTCCTTCTCAATAGATTTCCTTTAGTCTTGAGAAGATTTTGGACGTTAAAACTATGTTAAGATTTTTTAGAACATGAAAAATTAGATACAATTTTTCTCTTCAGTTTTAATATTACTTCTCACCTCTCATTTAAATAAGCTTCCTCATCAGTGTTTTACTACTTCTTTAATCATTACAATAAAAGCTAAAGGCAGCTAGGCAGAAATTTCAATTAAGTATTTGCCATTTGTTCATTTATCAATTTGGTGGCATTCTACTCTAAGGAAGTAGAGATAAATCACAGTAGTGATAAGGTGCTACCAGGGATTCTCTGTGAAAGTAGGAGTAGGCAGTTCCATCTACTTCATTTTCCTCTATTTTCATTTTCAGAAATGCATATTCTATTAATCATTCCCCTCAATAACAAGTCAGAGAACTACAAAACTCCAAGCTGTGCATAAATATTTAATTCCTGTACATTTCCTCATCTCTCCTGATGAAGGCAGGAAAGCTAAGCGTGGACAGGAGATGGTGGTGTCATCCATTCACGCGCCTCTCCCTTGCCACTCACCCTCCTGCTGTGTCTCCTCGCTCCTCCCAGGCACTCGCTAAGGGCCATCCCCTGAATAAATGACTCCAGAGAAGAGTGTGGACTAGATGTTCTTTCACTCCTATTACATTTCTAACGTTGAAATTTGCATTGAGGTAATGGTAGAACCACATGCAATTGTAGGAAGTAAGGCAGAGAGAGATCCCTTGTATATTTGGCTACTTTCCCCAAAGGAAACAGTTTCCAAAATTATAGTATATTGTCTGTAATGTCACAGTCAGGGTCTTGAGATTGATACACAGTCCAGACAACAAACAGTTTCAACACCATATGCACCACTCCTGTTGTACCTTTACACCCACAGCCACCTCAGCCCCTCTTTGTCCTCCCTCCTACTCCTGTCACTAACCAGCATCTACTAATATATCCTCCATTTCTAAAATTTTGTCACATGAAAATGGAATCCTTAGGTATGCGGCCTTTTGGGATTGGTATTTTCACCTTAGCATAACTCCCTAGAGAGTCTCCCAGGTTGTGCTATCAATAGTTTGCTCCTTTTTATTCCCGAGTAGTATTCCATGGTACAGCAAGCAATAGTCCCATACTCCGGTAATACAGTATTACAATGCAATCACGCTTGGAATATTTTCAGTGCAATCATATTCTTTTCTCTTTTGCTTTTCTGGGTATGACCCACATCCTAATCAACCCACACCACCTATCTGCCTATGGAGAGAGTGGAGGATAGAGATGGGAGAAGGCAGGATTGTTCCAGGTGGTGTTCAGTTCCTGCCACACAGCCCAGGAGTATGCATCAGTGAAATTGTCTTGAATGTGTCCAAAACAGAAGCCTTAATTTTTATCCGCAGTCCTCAAACCACTTTTCTCCCAGAGCTGCTTTCAATAGATGGCACCACCATTTACCTAATTAGGCCAAAAAAAAAAAAACTTGGGGAACTCTATGACTCCCCTTCCTTTTGTTCACCACATCCAATCTATCACCAGACACTATGGGCTCCACTCTCAATATATTCCTATTCCAAATACTTTTCCATCGCTGCCACTGCTATTCCTTGGTGCAAGACCACTGTCTCTCACCTGGACTCTACAACTAGATTTTTCCTGCTCTCCTGTGTCCACGCTGCCCTTCCACACCCCTGCTGTATACACAGTCTACAGCAGCTGGAATGAGGCTTCTAGCATGTAATTGGGTCGAAGCCTTCTGCTGCTCCCCATCTCAGGTTGAATAAGAGGCAGACTTTCCCCATGGTCTACAGTCTCACAGCTGGCTGCCAGCTGACTGTCTAACTTCACGTGTCTCCTGCCACTCTTGTCCAACTGCCATGTTCCAGCCAGCTGGCCTCCCTGCTGTTCCCTGAACCAGCCAAGCATGCGCTAATGGCCCAGGCTTGTGTTGCCCTCCACCCTTCCTGGGATGCTTTTCCTCCAGATGTCTACTCATTGCCTTACTTCATTAGCCTCTGCTTAATCGCTGCCACCTCCCAAAGGACCTCCTGGTTATCTCTCTACTCACTGCCCCTAATCCTCCTTTATTTTCCTCTGTAGCACTTATCATGGCTAGCATTATAGTAAACAATTATTTTCTCATTCTTTGTCCACACCCACTAAAACATATGCTTCATAAAGGCCAGGGCTTTTCTTGTCTTATTCATTGTTCTTTCCCTATCACGTGCTTTATATATATAAGGACTCAAATACTTTTTAAGTGAATAAATGCATTCCCCAAATTCCCTTACTCATATACCTTTTAGCCGGTCCAGGATTCAGGAGGTGTTATTTTCAGTGATGTAGGGACAGTGCCCACCCTTCTAGCTGATGTGGAGAAGACATGAGGCTGCTTCTTGGTTGTAGGAGACTTTGATGATAGGGAATGTGGTGGGTTGCATTAATGCCCCCTGTTGTCCAGTCTCTGTGTCCTCTGACATGTCACTTTGCCTTTCCTCCTCCTGAAGAAGCAGGGTCTGTTTCTCTTCTCCCCTGACCCTGGATTTGGCCATATGACCTACTTTGGTCCATAGTGGGTGTGACAAGACCAGAGGCTTGGAAAGGGCTCCCTTGGACAGGCTTGCTTGTGCTCCTGCCACTGACCTGAGGTGCATAGTTGCATGCTAACTCTGTGGTCCCAGAGAACAACAGCAGATGTGCTGCAGAGCCCTCGGCCCCGAACCAGCCTGCAGATGAGTGAAGAAAAGTGATTGCTGTTTCAAACCACTGGGTTTTGGAATTGTTCGTTGATGACACTTTTGTTTTGGTCAACAGCTCTGTGATACAGAAAGGAAAAGCAAGACCTCTTCAAAAAGCCAGAGAGGACTAGAGGAGAAAGAAGAGACAGAGCGAGACACAGGAGCTGAGCTGTGGCCCAGAGAGCAGGAAGTGTTTTTTTTTAATTAAGGTATTATTGATATACACTTTTATGAAGGTTTCACATGAAAAAACAAGGTGGTTACTACATTTACCCATATTATAAAGTCCCCCCCACACCATGTGTACTAAACATAACACCCCACAATCCCCTTCTCCCTCCCCCCCACCCGCCCTCCCACACCCCTTCCCTTTGGTAACCACTAGTTCCTTCTTGGAGTCTCTGAGTCTGCTGCTATTTTGTTCCTTCAGTTTTGCTTTGTTATATTCCACAAAGGAAGGAAATCATTTGGCACTTGTCTTTCTCCTCCTGGCTTATTTCACTGAGCATAATATCCTCCAGCTCTATCCATGTTGTTGCAAATGGTAGGATTTGTTTCTTTCTTATGGCTGAATAGTATTCCATTGTGTATATGTACCACCTCTTCTTTATCCATTCATCTACTGATGGACACTTAGGTTGCTTCCATATCTTGGCTATTGTAAAAAGTGCTGCAATAAGCATAGAGGTGCATATGTCTTTTTGAATCTGAGAAGTTGCATTCTTTGGGTAAATTCCAAGGAGTGGGATTCCCGGGTCAAACGGTATTTGTATTTTTAGTTTTTGAGGAACCTCCATATTGCTTTCCACAATGGTTGAACTAGCTTACATTCCCACCAGCAATGTAGGAGGGTTCCCCTTTCTGCTAGCATCCTCGCTAGCATTTGTTGTTCTTAGTCTTTTCGATGCTGGCCATCCTTACTGGTGTGAGGTGATATCTCATCGTGGTTTTAATTTGCATTTCCCTGATGATTAGTGATGTGGAGCATCTTTTCATGTGTCTGTGGGCCATCTGAATTTCTTCTTTGGAGAACTGTCTCTTCATATCCTCTGCCCATTTTTAATCGGGTTATTTGCTTTTTGGGTGTTGAGGTGTGTGAGTTCTTTATATATTTTGGATGTTAACCCCTTGTCAGATATGTCATTTACAAATATATTCTCCCATACTGTTCGATGCCTTCTTGTTCTGTTGATGGTGTCCTTTGCCATACAGAAACTTTTTAGTTTGTTGTAGTCCCATGAGTTCATTTTCACTTTTTTTTCCCTTGCTTATATTCAGGAGATTTTTGCCTATGTTGTCTTCTAAGAGTTTTATGGTTTCATGACTTACATTCAGGTTCTTGATCCATTTCGAGTTTACTTTTGTGTATGGGGTTAAACAATAATCCTGTTTCATTCTCTTGCATATAGCTGTCCAGTTTTGCCAACACCAGCTGTTGAAGAGGCTGTCATTTCCCCATTGCATGTCCATGGCTCCTTTATCATATATTAACTGACTGTATATGGTTGGGTTTATATCAGGGCTCTCTAGTCTGTTCCATTTGTCTATGGGTCTGTTCTTGTGCCAGTACCAAATTGTCTTGAGTACTGTGGCTTTGTAGTAGAGCTTGAAGTTAGGGAGCATAATTCCCTCCACTTTATTCTTCCTTCTCAGGATTGCTTTGGCTATTCGGGGTCTTTTGTCGTTCCATATGAATTTTACAACTATTGCTCTAGTTTGTTGAAGAATGCTGTTGGTATTTTGATAGGGATTGCATTGAATCTGTAGATTGCTTTAGGCAGGATGGCCATTTTGACAGTATTAATTCTTCCTATCCATAAGCATGGGATGTGTTTCCATTTATTGGTATCTTCTTTAATTTCTCTCATGGGTGTCTTGTAGTGTTCAGAGTATAGGTCTTTCACTTCCTTGGTTAGGTTTATTTCTAGGTATTTTATTCTTTTTGATGCAACTGTGAATGGAATTGTTTTCCTGATTTCTCTCTCTGCTAGTTCATTGTTAGTGTATAGGAATGCCACAGATTTCTGTGTATTAATTTTGTATCCCACAGCTTTACTGAATTCAGATATTAAATCTAGTAGTTTTGGAGTGGATTCTTTAGGGCTTTTTATGTACAATATCATGTCATCTGAAAACAGGGACTGTTTATCTTCTTCCTTGCCAATCTGGATGCCTTTTATTGCTTTGTGTTGTCTGGTTGCTATGGCTAGGACCTCCAGGACTATGTTGAATAGAAGTGGGGAGAGTGGGCATCCTTGTCTTGTTCCTGATCTTAAAGAAAAGCTTTCAGCTTCTCACTCTTAAGTATAATGTTGGCTATGGGTTTGTCATATATGGCCTTTATTATGTTGAGGTACTTGCCCTCTATACCCATTTTGTTGAGAGTTTTTATAATGAATGGATGTTGAATTTTGTCAAATGCTTTTTCAGCATCTATGGAGATGATCATGTGGTTTTTGTCCTCCTTTTTGTTGATGTGGTGGATGATGTTGATGGATTTTCGAATGTTGTATCATCTTGCATCCCTGGAATAAATCCTAATTGATCATGATGGATGATCTTTTTAATGTATTTTTGAATTAAGTTTGCTAATATTTTGTTGAGTATTTTTGCATCTATGTTCATCCAGGATATTGGTTTGTAATTTTTTTTCTTTTGTAGTGTCTTTGCCTGGTTTTGGTAATAGAGTGATGCTGGCCTCATAGAATGATTTTGAAAGTATTCTCTCTTCTTCTACTCTTTGGAAAACTTTACGGAGGATGGGTATTAGGTCTTCACTAAATGTTTGATAAAATTCAGTGGTGAAGCCATCTGCTCCAGGGGTTTTGTCCTTAGGTAGGTTTTTGATTACCAGTTGAATTTCATTGCTGGTAATTGTTCTGTACAGATTTTCTGTTTCTTTCTGGGTCAGCTTTGGAAGGTTGTATTTTTCTAGAAAGTTGTCCATTTATTCTAGGTTATCCAGTTTGTTAGCATATAATTTTTCATAGTATTCTCTAGTAATTCTATGTATTTCTGTGCTGTCTGTAGTGATTTTTTTCTTTCTCATTTCTGATTCTGTTTATGTGAGTAGACTCTCTTTTTTTTCTTGATAAGTCTGGCTAGGGGTTTATCTATTTGTTTATTTTCTCAAAGAGCCAGTTCTTGCTTTCATTGATTCTTTCTATTGTTTAATTCTTCTCAATCTTATTTATTTCTGCTCTAAACTTTATTATGTCCCTCCTTCTACTGACTTTGGGCCTCATTTGTTCTTCTTTTTCTAGTTTCGTTAATTGTGAGTTTAGACTGCTCATATCAGATTGTTCTTCTTTCCTGAGGTAGGCCTGTATTGCAGTATACTTTCCTCTTAGCACGATCTATGCTGCGTCCCACAGATTTTGTGGTGTTGAATTATTGTTGTCATTTGTCTCCATATATTGCTTGATCTGTTTTTATTTGGTCATTGATCCATTGGTTATTTAGGAGCATGTTGTGAAGCCTCCATGTGTTTGTGGGATTTTTCATTTCCTTTGCTTAATTTATTTCTGGTTTCATACCTTTGTGGTCTGAGAAACTGGTTGGTACAATTTCAATCTTTTTGAATTTACCAAGGCTCTTTTTGTGGCCTAGGATATCATCTATTCTTGAAAATGTCCCATGTGCACTTGAGAAGAATGTGTGTTCTGCTGCTTTTGGGTGTAGAGTTCTGTAAATGTCTGTTAGGTCCATCTGTTCTATTGTGCTGTTCTGTGCCTCTGTCTCCTTACTTATTTTCTGTCTGGTTGATCTGTCCTTCAGAGTGAGTAGAGTGTTGAAGTCTCCTAGAATGAATGCATTGCATTCTATTTCTCCTTTTAATTCTGTTAGTATTTTTTTCACATATGTAGGTGATCCTGTGTTGGGTGCATAGATGTTTATAATGGTTATATCTTCTTGTTGGATTGACCCTTTTATCATTATGTAATGTCCTTCTTTTTCTCTTGAATTTCTTTGTTTTGAAGTCTATTTTGTGTGATACAAGTACTGCAACTCCTGCTTTTTTCTCCCTATTAGTTGCATGAAATATCTTTTTCCATCCCTTCACTTTTAGTCTGTGTATGTCTTTGGGTTTAAAGTGAGTCTCTTGTAGGCAGGATATAGATGGGTCTTGCTTTTTTTATTCATTCAGTGAGTCTGTGTCTTTTGAATGGTGCATTCAGTCCACTTACATTTAGGGTCATTATAGATAGGTATGTACTTATTGGCATTGCAGGCTTCAGATTCGTGGTTACCAAAGGTTCAAGGTTAAGTTCCTTACTATCTAAGAGTCTAACTTAACTCACTTAATATGCTATTACAAACACAATCTAAAGGTTCTTTTTTTGTTTTTTTTCCTCCTTTTTCTTCCTCCTCCATTCTTTATATATTAGGTATCATATTCTGTTCTGTTTGTCTATCCCTTGATTGACTTTGGGGATAGTTGATTTAATTTTGCATTTTCTTAGTAATTAGCTGTTCTAATTTCTTTACTGTGGTTTTATTGCCTCTGGTGACAGCTATTAAACCATAGGAACACTTCCATCTATAGCAGTCCCTCCAAAGTACACTGTAGAGATGGTTTGTGGGAGGTAAATTCTCTCAGCTTTTGCTTATCTGGGAATTGTTTAATCCCTCCTTCAAATTTAAATGATAATCTTGCTGGATAATCTTGGTTCAAGGCCCTTCTGCTTCATTGCATTAAATATATCATGCCACTCTCTTCTGGCCTGTAAGGTTTCTGCTGAGAAGTCTGATGATAGCCTGATGGGCTTTCCTTTGTAGGTGATCTCATTTCTCTCTCTGGCTGCTTTTAATAGTCTGTCCTTATCATTGATCTTTGCCATTTTAATTGCTATATGTCTTGGTGTTGTCTTACATGGGTCCCTTGTGTTGGGAGATCTGTGCATCTCCATGGCCTGAGAGACTATTTCCTTCCCCAGATTGGGGAAATTTTCAGCATTTACCTCCTCAAAGACACTTTCTATCCCTTTTTCTCTCTCTTCTTCTTCTGGTACCCCTATAATTCGAATATTGTTCCGTTTGGATTGGTCACACAATTCTCTCAATATTCTTTCATTCTTAGAGATCCTTTTTTCTCTCTGCCTCAGCTTCTTTGTATTCCTCTTCTCTATTTTCCATTTCATTTATCATCTCCTCCACCGTATTCAATCTTCTTTTAATACCCTTCATTGTGCTCTTCAACAATTGGATTTCCAACCGGAATTCATTTCTGAGTTCTTGAATATCTTTCCGTACCTCCATGAACATGTTAATCATTTTTATTTTGAGATCCCTTTCAGGAAGTGTCATTGGGTCAATGTCATTTAAACCTTTCTCAGGAGTGGTATTAATAATTTTACTCTGAACCAGGTTCCTTTGGCATTTCATATTTCTATATGGCGCTCTCTAGTGTCCAGAAGCTCTATTGCGCCCTGGAGCTGCTCAGTCCCTGGAGTAATGTCAGGGGTTGCAGGGGAGTGGTATTGGTGCCTGTGAGGAGGAAAGAGCTTTTTCCTGCTTCCCAGCTGCTATGCCTGTCTCTACTGCCTGAACCAGTGGGCCGAGAACAAAGATGTAAATCTCTATGCTTTGCATTTGTAGTTGCTGTAGACAGCAGGCCTAATGCCAGGGTAGGGTTTGCCAGTTTGCAAGGCAGGTGGGGCTGGCCGGGAGAAAGGTGCAGTAGGCTGTATATCACAGAGGGCGTCCTTGGTAGTGGGTAGCCAGCCAGGGAGCTGGAGCACCTGAAGATCATCTAAGGAGGAAGATTTTTTTTTCCTCCTTAAATATGAGAGTCTGTATGGCAAAGCTCCCAACCTGCTGGCCAGAGTGCACCCAGACAATTTTGTCTACCTGTCCTCTCTCCTGAGCAGTAAGCTCTGTGCAATCCTTGCCCCTTTAGCAGCCCTCTTGCTAAGGGCTTCCTTGTTAGGAAGTCTCTCAGACTGCCCACCTTTCTTTTGTCCCAGAGCAGCCAGATATGGATCCCTGCTTTCCGCAAGTGGCTGGAATCTCAGACTCTCCAGGAATTCTGCCTGTCTTATCTTTCCAACCCTGTAATTGCAAGAGTATCATGCAAGCACCATGAAATGTAGGTTTGTGCTCCCAGAGCAGATCTCTGGAGTTAGGTATTCAGCAGTCCCAGGCCTCCACTCCCTACCTGCTCCATTTCTCTTCCTCCCACCAGTGAGCTGGGGTAGGGAAGGGCTTGGGTCCCACTGGGCCACAGCTTTGGCACGTTACCCTGTTCTGTGAGGTCTGCTCTTTTCTCCAGTTGTATGCAGCCTGGCAGAGTCCTCTTTTCTGTTGCTGTTTCAGGATTAGTTGTATTAATTATATTTTTGTATTATATGCGGTTTTAGGAGGAAGCCTGTGTCTCATGTCTCACGCACCATCTTTGCAGGAAGTGCATTTTAAAGGGTCAGGGACAGGACTGAGGCTGGGGGCTCATGTCCCACTTCCCAGTTTGGGGCTCTGTGGGGAGATTTCCATGTAGGGGTTCCTGCCCCACATGGGGCAGCTCAGCCTGGTTAACAGAGGGGAGAGTGAGCAGACAGGATCTCTGTCCCTCACCTCTCAGCCCTGTGAGGAATGGATCCTGAGATGAAGCCCATGGTTTTGTTTTGGGGCTCCCTGTGTGTGCTGACATCTGCCATGGGGACGGTGGACAGGAAGGGACAAGGGGTCTGTCTCACGTGAGAGCTGAGCAGGTGGGAGTGAGCAAAGTGCGTGCTCTGGGTGCACTGCCCGAGTCCAGGGGGAGCTGTAAGTCCATCAACCTCAGACTGTACCAGCCAAGGCTGGGCAGACACAGGACACTGGGCTGGAGGCCGGCAGATGGCAGGTCATGCAAACGCAAGGAAGGCCCAGTAGTGATCCAGGTCTCTCCCTGTGGTGATGGCAGAGGAACTTTAGCTGCAACATCTCCCTCTTGATATTCTATACACCTGCTCACCATCTTAGAGGCAGAGCAGGGCCACTCGAGAGACCAAACATTTTTATTCAAGAGGAACAGAGCACACCCAGAAGTGACTGTGAAATGGTCACGTCAGACTCAACTGCACCACGGACTGGCCGTTCACTGATCTGCCCCAGCCATCTGGAAGGAGTATCAGATCATCACAGACAAATAAAGACATTGCACTTTCTCTGCAAGCTGTATTGTGCATTACAATGTGCGCCTCTGTTGTTACCATGGCAATGTGCAACTGGTTTCCCCAAAGCCTGTCACTCACTCTCGTTACACATTGTCCACCCCACAGATGGTGTTATCTTTCTAAAGAGTCAATCTGACCAGGTTGCTCTCCTGATTAAGAAACACTCTGCTATGATGCCCTTTTGCCTCCAGGGTGACACTAAGACCTCCAGCAGACCTGTGCCTCTGTGCTGTATGTGGCAGACTCAGTCGGGCCCTGCCCTGTGCCTCCACATGTCCTCTGACACTGGAGGCCCCACCCTGTGGTCCCCACTGCTCTGCGCTTCCTCCTGGCCCGGGGGAGCCCAGGGTTTCTCTGGGTGGGAACCCAGGTGAGCTGAGGCTGCTGTGCAGTTAGTGGTCCTGGGAGCAGCCCTCCCCTGTGCCGGATGGTGGGCAGGTGGGGCCGTGCCTGGCTTCCTCTTGCCACAGGGGAGACACTGAGGCTCGTCCGACCCTGCCTCCCACAGTTGCCCAGTGTCCTGAGCTCTGGTTGCCCATGACGGTGAGTGGCTTGATGATGCTACGCTCCATCCCCTGTTCCACTTCTCCACCCCTTCCTAGTATTTCCTGGGATCCTCTCGCAGATACGCTTGTGGTCAGGTGCTTATCTCTTCACCATGCCTCACCTCCTCATGTTGGGGCCACCACCCCACCAAGAGGCCTCTCCTTTCCCAGTGCTTTGGCTGGAGCTCTGATCTCAAGGGTTCCCCTTGGGAGAACCCAAAACAAGACAGATGATCATACAGTTTATCAGTCCACATGGGGTCACAACTGGAGAGTGGATGTGGGCGTGGATTCACTTTGTCCTGGCACGAGGAAACTGGGAATGTGTGGGGCAAGTCAGGAACTACTTATAAAGCCCGTTTTGGTCTGAATCCTACTGCTGCTGTGTTTTATCACTTGCCTCTTCACTCTAGCTTCAACCATTCTGAACGAGACTGGCTGTGGTTCCTCAAATTCCCCTCATAGCTCATTGGGTTTCCAAAGGTGCTCACGACAATACCTCTCACCCCGCTAGCTGCTCCCCTGGAGTGTGGCCTTGCCACTAAGCCATCAAGGAGAGTCTGCTTCCCCTTTCCTGAAGTCACGTGGTGAGAGGGTTGGTGTGGCTTCTGGCGCTGGGCCTTAGCGGTCCGCAGCGGGCACTTTTGCTTTCGGGAGCACTCCTTCTCATAGCCCAGTGGCCACATGGGGAGGAAGCCCCACACGTCACCATGTGGAGCCCACAGGGAGAGCCAAGGCTCCTGGCTGACAGCTCATGTGACCAAGGCCACCTTGGACCATCTGGTCATCTCTGCCCTGCAGCTGAGACCATATGAAGCAGAAGAGCTGAGCAGTCACACCACAGAATTGTGTGCACGAACACGGTAGTGCTTAAGCCACAAAGCTCTGGGTGGACTGCTGGGAGGCGAAAGAGAACTACAAGTCCCGCCTCTCTCCACCTTCCACTCTACCCATTCCTCTGCCCAGATAACTGTCACTTCTTATTCAGGTTTCAGCTTCCGTCACCTCCTCTGGGATGCCTTCCCCCACTTCCTGGGCTGGGCAAAGTGCCCCTTCCTACTCACTCCCACAGAATCCTACCCTGCCATCTTCCACTTACTCTGTCACCTGGCCTGCTACATCACATCGCCTTGTCATCCTCTCCTCCTGTCTCCCAGTTAGGACTTAAGCCTTCTAAAGGCAGAGACTGCCTGTCTCACACACCACTGGTGGTCCAGTGACATAAAATGCTGGCACATGACAAGTGACCACTACATACTTGCTTGATTAGGACTGGATAGAAATAACTAGTATTTATTACATACACACGATGTGGAAGCCCTGTTAAGCACGTTTTATTTTGCCAGATTGGCGAAGCAGGGACTGTTATTATTCCTGTTTTACACGTGGGAAAATAATGCACAAGATGTTAAGTAACTTGCCAGCATCCTACAGTTTGTAAGAGGCAGAGTAAGAATGTAAGCCCACATGTCTGACAGCAAAGTGCCTTGTTGGCTACAGTTCTTATGCATCAGTCAGGCAGGCTAGGTTGGGCCGTAGCAACAAATAGCCCTACAGTCTTGGTAGCGTAAAAAAGTGAAGGGCTTTTTCTTTCTCATGCTATAAGTCCTCATGAGTTGACAGTGTTCTCTGTTTGTTGTGGTCTCAGTGGACCCAGGTGATGGAACAACCAGTGTCTTGAGGCTTTCCAGTCACCACGCCAAAGGGACAGAAGGACCCTGGGGGTTTGCATGAGCAATGAGATGTCCCACTCACCACTTCTTGGTGAGTAACGTTCAGTGAGCAGTGTAATGTCTACCGAAGATGTACACACATCATTTCCTGCTGTGAGGAGGCTTTGGCAAAAATCCCAGAATGTTTTGGAAAGCCCTAGAATAAGGATTTCTTATCCACAGATCAGAATATTCACATTTTAGATTATAATGGAAATCGTAGTGGCTACCAATAGGCAAAGTTTTCTATCAGAGTTTAAAAGTATTAGGATCTGGGACCAATATGACCTATAAACCACGTTAAATTCAAATGGAGAGATGTTCACCTTTAATTCTACCACCCGCGACAGTGCCACTGACAAATAACAATGGTCAGTAAGGCAACGATTATTCCGCATTAGTATTCAACTCTTTTCCAAACAAAGCTTCTCAAATTTACACAGAGCAATTCTTGTCTTTTTATTACAGAATAGATCTGCTTTATTATGATTTTCTATTACTATGATTTACAATGACACAAACAGTTAACTCGAAAGTTAATAAAAAGGCTCAGAATTAACTTTTTAAAATTGAAATTAAAATGAATATACCACAATGAAAACTGAGCTATTTAATAACATTGAATGTATAGTGATGTGATGAGCAATATATACTGACATTCTTCTAAACTCCTCTCATACGTCGACAGCGGTGTGAATCCAGGAACCATGAATGTAAGTACTCTGTTGTTTCTCACGTGGAACGGGAGAAACACTAATACTGCATTTCTCACCTTTTTAGAAAAGGAAAAAGCACTCTCATCCTAAGTCTTACTGTTTCAAGTGCTTTTTGGCTTCTTCTAATTGGGTCTTGCTCAATCCAGAAATCTCAGTTTACAGACAAATTTCCGTTTGGCCTTTGTTGTATACTCTCCCTAATGGAGAGACCAGTACCTCAATAGCAGCCATTCACATTTTTGGCGCTCGGCGTGTAGGCAGCTCCCTGCTACAGGGAGCTGAGATCTTCCCCTTACTGGCCCCTCGGCCCTGGCCAGAGAGCCCCTGCGTGGCCCGGCCTCACCCTCGTGCAGCAGGCGTCAAAGACCGGAAATGGGTCTGCTCACTTCTCTTCAGCGCATCTTTCTCTGTATAAATATCCCCAGTCCTTCTGATTTTTCCTTTAGGAGCCCTTTGTCTATTTGATTGTACCCCCAGACATTCACATCCCCTTTAAAATGAGGTGCTTAGGACAAGCCATGACGTCCCAGCCGAAGCCTGGCTGTACTCCTCGCTCTGGGCAAGAGTCTCCTATTCATGTCTCTGAATACTGTATTAATTTAAAAATCAATCGCCATGTAATGTTGGTTCATACGAAACTCTCCATATGACCAACCCCGAGTCTTTCTCATAATACCAGGAGTCTTCCATCTTTTCCTTACGTGTTTTCTTCTTCGGGGGAGTGGGGGGAAGGTGTCTAAATTAGGAATTAAATTTATCTCTATTATATTTCATCTCATTTTTATTCTACCCTATATTTCTTTCAAAGAAAGAATAAAAGTATGAAGATACTTCCAAAGTGTTTTTTAAAATCACCTAGCTTATTAAACCATCCATCTCAGGTTTGTGTTATTTGCCAACTTAATAAGCATTCTATTTGTGTTTTTATCCAAGACATTATTAGAAATGTCGAGAAGAACATGAGGAAACAGAATACCCTGCTTCACACTTCCAATTATGTTTCTCTTCCTTGACTTAGAGTTCTTGAGACCTGTTGCTGAAAATCAGATCTGTAAAGTCTATGACATCACTCAGCTAGGATATGATTTAAAAAATGGACATAACTGGGTCTGGTGAAATTTCTACTTTGTGAAGTTTTGCTTGTTGCTAGTGATCCTGACTTCCTCCCTGCAGGACTCAGAAATGTAGCAACCCATTCTAAAATTCTGATGTTGGTTGGCAGTAATCACGTCTTTATTTCTAGAACATATTTCCTTCATTCCCATTAGAGAGATCACATCTGTCGTCGATCGCATCCCCTTTCCTTCATCCATTTTACGTGTCCTTTTTCAAGCAGAGCTTATCAAAGCGCTTCCTGGGAAGTCATATTAGTTATTTAGAACCATCTCCTTTTCCTTCTTTTATGGGATCAGTTTCTGAGGAGCAACAACTTAGAGGCATCCATGTCCAGGGGAAGTTGAAATCATGCTGGAGTACAGGGGATATCTGTTTGAAGTTCAATCTGCCTTTATAGATGCATATTTATATCACTGGGGCATGCATAACTCTTGTTTCTGACTGAAGTATATGTCATTTTCAAAGGGACATTTAAAAATGCTTTTCACCAATTCTGCTCCACTACATGACCAAATATTTAAGGAATATGGGCTTGAGAAGGGGACCATTGACTAGCCTCCCCAGGGACCCATGTGTCTTATTTGGTCCTTACGGAGACTCATTTGATTGTATTAACAGCATTTATCCTCAGGGTGTCAGACATCTTCCCTGCTTCATTGTCATTCTGAACGATGGGGGTGTCATCAGGAAGCAATGCCTAGCTCTCAGTGTCACACATCTTGTTTCAAAGCCCACCTCTGCTGACGACCAGCTGGGGGACGGTAAGCCAGTGGTTCTCAGTAGGTGGTGACTTAGCCTTCCTGGGTGACATCTGGCACTGCCTGGAGACATTTTTGGCTGCTATAACTGCAGGGTGCTACTCACATTTTCTTGGCTAAGGCCAGGGGTGCTGCTAAATACCCTATAATGTACAGGATAGTCCCAACAACAAAGAATTACCTGACTCAAAATGGAAATAGTGCTGCCGTTAGCAGACCCAGCTTCTGAAAATAACCTTCCTGAGCCTTGGTTTCCTCTCATACGCACTGAGAGTAACCATGGTCTGGGGTGGTGGTGAGAGGCTGATAGAGACACTATACTTAAAATGCATAGCACAATGACTGGCCCAGAGCCAGCATCACAAAATGGGAATTATTTTCCTTAAGTGTGGACCAGGCTTTGTGTTGGAGACAACTTCCTAAGATGTTACTAGCTTAGGATAAAAGAGTAGTCCATTTACTCTACAAATAGTTTTTAGCACTTTCTATATGCTAGGTGCTGATTGGGCTGCAGCAAACAGATTTGTTAAAAAAAAAAAAGCAAGATACACCCCCTTCTGGGAGCTAACAACCTACAAGTAGACACATGTCCCCATTTTTTAACTCAAAGAATCCAGGCCGTGGGAGGTCCAAGCAGGGGGCCGGAGGGCTCAGAGCTTATGGAGGCAGGGCTGGGGCTCATATACAGCCGCAAGCTTGTGTCTCCCAAATTCATGTGTTGAACTCCTAACCGCCAGCAGGAGGCAGGGCCTTTGGGAGGCAATCAGACGGTGAGGGTAGAGCCCTCAGGAGTGGGATGCACATCCCCATAAACAGAGATGAGAGAGCTTGCTTCCTGTCTTGTTGCCTTGTGAGGACACAACGAGGCAAGGGCTGTCTGCACACTGGGAAGGGGGCCCTCACCAGCCCCTGGATAGGCTGGTGCCTTGATCTCAGATTTCCCAGCCTTCAGAACCATGAGGAATAAATGCCTGTTGCTGAAGCCAGCCCGTCTGTGGTATTCTGTTAAGCACCCTGAGCTGTCTTAGACACCAGCTCTGCCTGATTCCAAAGTCTACATTCTTTCTACTCCATTACTCTCAGATTGCAAGAATCTGATTTAGATTTAGAAAAACCAGATGATGAGGTATGTGAGAATTGCAGATCTCACCTCCGTGCTGACAATGCTGGTTGCATTAGCAACACTGCCCACACCGTCTCACTCTGCAGTGTACTTCTAAGATGATAATGCCTTTCATTTCTTTCACCTTTTCCTTTTTATTAATTCAACAAGTATTTATTGAGCACTTGCTCCTTATTATAATATGGTGGGACTCTGTCTTGGGGGCTGGTGCAGGCGACAGTCAGTCTCTGCCAGAGGTCAGGGCGCTGGGGACCTGCCGCAGTGTGCTGACTCACTGCTGTGCACGATGCCCTGACGCCACCTCCACGTCAGCACCACTTCCTTGCAGGTGTTTATGTGTTTTTTCGTAACTCACCACCACACGCACAGCCAGCTCATGTGCTCAGTGACATTTTCCTTGGTGTACAGAAAACTCTAGGTGTGACACGTGTACATATGAGGTTCATGTTAGGCTTTTCTCTTGGCACAGATTTATAGCACGGTACATTCTTAGTTATGCAGGATGTTGTCTTTACGATGTTTTTGTTCATGACCCTGAAGGTCCATGCTACCTTGTAAAATTTTGCCTAAATGGTAACTGAATCACATGGCCTGAATTACCAATGAAGGAGAGAGTGTAACTTACAGAGAGGGAACCTTGCAATCACCCAAGAGTCCTGTCAAAACTTGACGTGGCGAGTTTCACTGAAGCAATAAAGTCCTCTTCCAGGTATGTTCATGGTGGATGCTACTCCAGGAATATCACAGTGTCGCGAATTTAGGACTCATAGTATCATGGTGCAGAGTCCGTTCTGATGGAGTTATCGTGGCCCTGAAGGAACACTTACAAGTCTCATTTACTCCTGACTGAGCCGCAGGAATGCATGGCGGGTCTGAGCACTCGCCTGTGCCTCGGGATACACTTCATGAATGCTGACACTCTACTCCGCTAAGCAGCACTTCTGCTGCTGATTACTGGCATCTCTCCACTTGCAGCTGCACCCCTTCTGGACCAATTCTTTTGGCCTGTGTAAGACCGTGCACTCTCGTCCGAGAGCCCTACCTTCAGAACTCTGCTTAACCGCATACTAGCTAAGTAACTTCGGGAAACTGGGTCCTTCAGATGCAGTTTCCTCATCTGTAAAGTGAGCATAATGGGCATAGGTCTTGCTTCACTGGATTTTTGTGACATCGAGTTGTCATATTTACTCATGTAAAATGTTTAACATAATGCCCAAGTGTGGTGGGTGGTCGGTGAATTTTAGCTGTCATTTCTTTTCCGCTTCATGTACTTGCTGAGCTAGCCCCCTGTCCTTTTACTGAGGAGATGGTCTTTCCTCTGGGGCCTTGTGTACAACTCTCCTTGTCTGCTGTCTTGCCTGGTGTGTACCTGGTGCTCAGTCTGGGAGTACTTTTTGCTCTGGGCCGCTTCTTGGCATGAGATGTAGGACTTAGCCCTCAATTGGTCAGCCTCTGCTGCCAACATCTTATTCTGTCTCTGTTTTCATTTCTAAGCCAAACATCACAGAGATTATGGTGCAGGAGTTAGGAGCGCAGAGCGAGGGATCTGACTGCCTGGGTTCAAGTTTGGTTCCACCTCTTATTAAGTAGGTGGCTTTGGGCAGGTTATTTAATCTCCCTGTATCTCAGTTTTCTCATCTGTAAAATGGAGATAATAACCTAAATTCTCTTGTATGATAATCTTGATTATCTTATGGACATGCTAGGAAGGCTAAATGAGTTTAAATGTCTCAAGTGCTTAAGACAGAGCTTGGTTTGCAGTAAGTCCTATACAAATTACTGATTTTTTAAATTATAGTTAGGGCCCCCTGTTCTCCTAATTATCTGCACCCCCATCTTTTTAATTGAAGGCTTTTTCTGATTACCACCATCCACTGGACACAGACTCACTTCCTCCTTGGCCTGTACCCACCATCTTATTATGTCCATTTTGGCTACGCAATATATGTTCTCATAGTAAAAAAGTTTTTTCATTGGCTTTATACTAATCATTTAAAAATACTTAACCAATTATATGTCTATTTGAATCTAGCTAACACTGATCTACAATAAACAAAGGGCATGGGTGACTTAAATTCACAGTCATGCCTGAGGGGGTATTGGTCTTATAATTTGCAAACACCATCAGGTAGCTTTCTTGAGAGTCAGAGGGAGAGAGTGTCCTGTGGATATGCTTAGACAAAGAGAAAGTTAAATCTCCTTAGTGGATAGAGGTCTTCAGTAAAACACTGAATGGATTTACAAAGAAGCAGGGATATTTGGCTTCGCTTGGGTTGTAGTTTATGTCACGCACCAAATAATGTTGTCTGCATTACCATCCCTGACTTAGAAGCCCAACCACAAGCCCAATGTGTTTCAAAGGCAAATTAGGAGCTTTAGAATGTATTACATGAGCAATTTACCCCAAAGATGATCTGATAATGCTTCTCTTCTGCATCACTGAGAAAAAAACAACACAACTCTCCTTGTACTGAGAGAGTATGCGCACCTGAACCCAAAGAGAGAAATTTACCTGGTCATTTAAAAATCCAAATTTATATTACCTCACATAATTCTTACACCATACATACTCTTACCACACACTTAGATCTAAAGCATTAAATTCTTACCTATAACTTTTCCCAGAAAGAGCGACTTGGGAGAATTGAACAGGGTGTCAGATGAACTTGGCAGATGGTAACTCGCAGAGGGATAGTGATCCAGCTGCAGGGAGAGAACAGGAGGCACTTTGAGAAGAGCGTGGCGGTCCTGCCCTGGAGTCAAATCTTCCCGGGGGGACGACACCACCTTTTGTACTTTGGTTTCCAGACCTGATGTCCTCAGTGCTGACTCTGAAATACCAGCCTGAGCAATTGGAAGGCCATCTTTGCTGCGGTAATTCGAAAACACTTTATCTAGGTAAGTGAAGACCCTTTGTGAATGTTTCCTCAGCTTATGCATATTTTCTGTGTGTCCTTTACCTGCTGGATTAAGATTCATGCTCATTTTGACAGAGTAGAATCTGCTGGATCCAATCTCTAGTATCGACCTCGGAGATGGAACATGCTACATTCATAGCCATGAATTTTCTTTGGGATCCTCTTACTGTCCTGTTTTGTTTACCTTTTGCTACTACCAGCTTACAGAACAATATTGATTTTCAGAATGCACACACACACATATTCAAATATGACTATGAGGCATATATTAAATATACATGAATATGCAATCAAACGTGGAGAGTTCAGTTGGGTAACATAGGGGCCAAGGGCAGGCCACCCCAAGATGTGCTGCTATGACACGCAGATGATTTCAGAATTGAAAACAATCAAGGCCCAAAAGACTCAGAAAGAAAGTTGGGCCTCCTTCTACCCCAACTGCAGAAAGACAGTTTAGATAGAGAACCTGCTCCAGCAGAGGGCTGTCACCGCAGATAACTACACTATAATATAACCTACGGGTGGGAGACAGGGAGGAATGTGGCAAAATCTATTAAAACTGCTCTCTGTGCCCCACTGTTTCTGCATGGCCCAGCAGACATTTGTTTACTGAACATTTACTCTTTCATATTTATGTGAATCGCTTCCCTTTTCCTTTGACGCCTCAGATCCCTACCTCCTTCTCCTGCCTCACATATACATCTCATTGTCCCTGTCTTTGGAATCTATGTTTATTATCCTATACATAGGATTTCCCCTGTGTACACAATTACACTGTTTTTTTTCCTCCTGTGAATCTGTGTCATGTCCATTTGATTTTTAAACCAGCTAGAAGAATCTCTAGGAGTAGGGGGAAATTATTCCTCCCCAACAGTAAATAAATATACCTAGTTTCCTTGCTTTTCAAAATGAGGGTGATTTCTCCTTCCTGCCACAGAGCAGGGATGTTAGAGCCTGGAGAGGACGAAGATATCTGAGCTTGTTTTTTTGGAGTGGAGAGGAGCGGGCAGCAGAGGGGGGGAAAGCAGTTCCAGGTAACGGACCCGGAGCTCCGAGCATTTCTGACTTCACTTCCCAGGCGGAAAGTGCAAACGCTGCGGTTCCGGAGTCACAGGGCTTCCCCTGTCCTTTGTGCCCTTACCTGGCTTTTACTGCCTCCGCTCTCCTTTTACAACTCTACAGTTTAGTTGTGTTTCCCCAGCTGTGAGCTCCTAGAACTTTCTGTGCTTCTTGGTCTCCACCTGTGAGAAGCCTCTTTTGTAACCTTTTGCCTTTCTGAGGTGAGTTTTAATACCTGTGAAGGTAAGCATTAGACAAAGCGGAGCGCAGACGGGAACCCTGTGTGACTACCCAGCATGGGCTTTCCCTCGGGAACTGTGCAAAGAAGCCACTCACCCAAGGCGGCAGCGCGGACTCCCGGGTCCTTGTGGGGGTGCTGGGTGGGGTGGGGGTGGGGGTGGTGTGCACTCCCCCCGTGGAGAACCAACTGCTTGGAGGAGTGATGGGGAATGATTAATGACCATCTACACCCGAATCTTGAAACAGCTTACTAGAAAAACCTAGAGGTTTTTGCATAATCATGGTGAAGAGTGAGAGTCATCACATCTCGGGAACGTAGGGAGTCCTGACCTGCAGAACGGGTGCTGGGAGGTTTTGGGCCCGCGGGTGTGCTTGGTAGCACTGTAACGCAAGTCCAAAGAACTCTAATAAAGCAAATGTTGGCATGTTCGATCATAATTCAGAAAAGTTTTCTATAATTTCAAGTGCATCATTAACAAAACACTGACTCTGGTCAGAGATTCTTAAATATTTTGAATCTCAGAAAGTTGTTTCTCTGGAACAAAGGCTGGAACAGTTTCTGCTGTGACTTATTCTCTAGCTACTTTGGCGCCATCTGGTGGCATCTGTGAGTAACTGCTGCGGTCCCTCCGCATCTGTTATCAGTCGTCATGAAGGTTAACTACAAAATGCCCGCCTAATTAACAGGCCACCTGAAAAGGCTTTACCGTTGACGATCTGCTCCTAAGTACGTATAGTTAAGCTCTCTTGTTAAAAAAAAACTTGAAAGTGGATACAGACAATATATGTTCATTACAGAGGAAAAAAATAACAGATTGACAGGAAAAAAACCTCCTAGTGATGATGTTAATTTTTTCAATTTTTTACAAAAATTGCATGGAACTCAACTAAAAAAACTGTTTTACATTTATGTATCATTACTTAGTGATGTATTATCCAACCTCGTCAATAAATATGTGACTAAATCATTTGTAACAAGCGACTGGCGGTAGGCCCCATTTTATGGATACGTAGTACACAATCTTTAAAAACTATCACATCTATGTTTACACTTTACATTTCTTGTGTCTTTGCACCCAGGACAAGCCAAGCACATAGTAGGCCCTCAGAGAAAATCTGTGGACATTGTTAGTGTAACTCTTAAAGCACTGGGCACAGAAGTGGAATCCGTCCTCACATGTGGCCTGATCCCAAAGAAATTGCCCTCTTTCCCTCGAACTGTTTATGGACCCAGACCAGACAGACTTGGCCACGTGGCAGCCATGTCTCTTTATTTGTACTGAGCTCACAGAAAGGTAAAATCCCTAGTTTGTCTCCATAAGGTGCTGTCTGCTCTTCCCCTTCCTATATATGTGCGGTTGATGACTCGAACCAACAGCTCAATTTTACATTCATTTATATTAAATTTAATTTCTTTCATTTTGAAGCAGGAGTTTTTGAATTTTGATTCTGTCATTAGTGATCCTGCCTGGGTTTGATTTATCTTGAAATGTCATGTCTACTCCCAGGTCTTGATTTATGAATGAGGTGGGCTCTGCCTGAGCTATAGGCCCAGAGCGGGGTCACTCTGTGACTGTACAGCCTGGCGGCAGCCCTCTTGACGTGCAAACCCGAGGCCCCGTGCAGTCCCTGCGTGGCTCGCGTGCGCGGAGGCTTCTGTCTCCCACCACACATGCACGCCAACCGCTACTGAGAGCCCGCTTCCCCACTGCGTCCTGGATGGTGGTCTTTCACTTGCTCAGGAGCTCCATCCAGCTCCAGCCTGGCCAAACCAGAGCCTGCTGCTCTCTGGAGGGCTGGACAGCCACACCTTCTCCAACGAGGTCGGAAAGCCTCCACCCACATTTGTCCTTCGGTGGGTTCTCCTCCTCAGCCCTGGGGTGCCTCTAGGAAACTCTATAGGGGTTTCCTTACATCTCAGAGATATCTTTATCACAGATAATTCTTCTATCAAACACCCTGTGTTTAACCTCCTGTGAGGTTTCTATGTCCTGCCTGGACCCAGACAGCACAGCAGTAAAGAGCATGTGTTGAGCACCCACTGTATGCAAGGCTTGCGCTAGGCTTTCCACATATCATATTATTAAGTGAATTTTGGATAGGTGTTCTCTTCTTTGATATTACAAAAAAAAAAAAACATCCAAAGTCAGAGTGCAGAATTGGAATGCTGACCCAGCTAAACCTGGCGACAGAGATGGAGGGTGAGCTGCAAGTGACAGCCCCCTAAACTAGCCCAGCCATCTCAGCTGGGGAAGGGAGACGACCGGCTGCATTTTAAATATTTACATTTGAAAGAGAAAATGCATTTAATCAGAGAAGGCAAGAAGAGCTCAACACGAGCATCCTAAGGAACACGTCAAGTTCTATCATCTCACTGGTCCTGCTAGGTGGCCGCCTCTATTCAAAGGAGCCCTCATGCATTTGCCAGGGTGAAGTGTAACAACTTCAAGGTAATTTCTTTGAGGTCCAAGTGAGCTATTTTGCTGTACATTTAGCTGGTGGTCATTTCACTGCAGTTAAGAGGTAATAAGAGATTGTGTAATAGAGGCTCATTAAAATTAAAGGTTGTGACTCCATGTGCCCCAGGACAACCTTACAGGAGCATTATTTGTCCAACGTTTACCATTAAACTAGGTCAGGCTGGGGCTCACGTCACACTTGCTGAGTTTAGGGCTTTCATGTTCAGTCAGGTATTATTTGTCAATTTCAATTTATTTGCATCTTTAAGCCACAGTTTGCCTTGGCAGAGATGGAAGGGATTTCATCAGCCCGTTTATGTTTTGGGGGTGAAATGGAGAAGGTAGGGAAGTCACAGACGATGCAGACCAAGGCAGCGTGGGCTATGGCTCACCTCTGGAAGGCCTGCCCATCTCCTGAGCTGACAGGACACAAAATACTAGTGTGATGGTGTAATTCTGGGGCTTGAGACAAGGGCCCAAGATTTCTTACCTCTGTTCCTACTCCCTAATTTTGGGTACTACTTGGAATTAGCTTGGAGATTCTAAATTCAGAACATACCACTTGATGGATGTTTTTATTCCAAGTTGAAGCAAAAAACTAAACATGAGTAGAGACCAATGCAAATGAACACCAGGGGGCAGAACAAGGAGCAGCTGTCTCGCCCGTTCTCCATCTCTGCCTGTCTCTTCCACCCTGACCGCCTAAGGGCGGTGAAGGGGAGAGAGTGCCCAGGGTAGGGACTGGTTCCCTCTCTCCGTCTTGATCCCCATCCCATCCTGGGGCCTGCAGGTAGGTGTTCCTGCAGGCCTCAGGCCATTCACCACTGAGAGTCAGAAGGAGAAACGTCAACCCCAGCATCTCGTCTTTGTTCATGGGGAGGATTCAGATAGACTTAGCTGAGAGCGGGAGATAAAAAGGTAATTAATTGTGGGCTTGCCACCAGCTACAGGGTTGCCACGTGCCCCTTCCTGTCCCCTGGCTAGACAGTGACTCTGTGAGGACCAGGGCCATGCCCCAGCCACCTCTCCTTCCCCAGGAGCTGGCACAAGGCTGACACAGCACAGGCTTGGGAGACTGTGGGTAGCAGGCTAAGCAGGCAGAGGGCAAATACACCCAGATGTCAGAGCCAGGGGACGGCACCTCACCTCCGCGCTTAGGACTGTTTCTTTTCTGCACCATCTAGTACATTTATGACCCACAGGAAATGGGCCTGTAACCTCCTTGGTGCTCACTTAACATGTACTGAGTTAGGCTTGGTGATATTGACGTGTTTATTGGTGTGTGTGTGTTTAAGGTATGGGGATCTTAGTTTATATTCCATTAAATTCTGCTCTTCAAGGAGGGGAGCTCTGTGGATAACCCAATTCATGGCTTGATAAGCAATGTGACCATGAGAGAGGTATTATAAGTACTTAATGTCACCATGCTATCATTATCAGTACAATATATCCGCCTCGTCGGGTCTGATGCAACTTAAATTCTGTAGTATTGATGCAATGAAAAGAGTTAAGAAATCCATTAGGTGATTAATGTTTTATATAAAAAATTTCTCAAAATAGAAAAAAGAAAAAAATTAGCCTTCAAATGTTGCTCTATTTTCCCTAGTCTAACACTCCACCTACTGGAAAGACAGTGACTACTATTTAAAGCATGAAGTATTTTTTAAAAAAGAAAACTGATTCTGTATCAGTAAATCTGTATCACTATAAAAAATGTCAAGAGAAGGCTCATTTCACAGCTGATACAGCCGGTTCTTTAATAGCATTAATTTCAAAGACTTTAGCAGCAAGAGTAGGCCAAACATATTTTTTTCAAAGAATCTGGTCAGAAAATATTTAGGACTTTCACGTTTGTGTTTTGACTTGTACATGAGAATTCAGATGATTATAAAGCATGTAAAATCATTGGTACCCATATCTAATAGTTACACCTTCCATTCCCTTCTTAGAGATCTAGTATGAGATCATGGTTTTTATACACTTTTATGTTTAAAATCACTTTAATAGCCATCAAATTTAATGATTACACATAGTGGGTGGTTTAGATAATTATTTACATAATTAGCATCAATTAAATAATTTCACACGGCATATTTTCCTGAAGAGGCAAAACATATTTTGATGAACTGTAAAATGACTTTCTAGGAGTAAGGAAAAACAAATGGGTGGAAAAAGGGAGACAGAAAACAGAGGAGACAAAATACAATCAGAAATGGTCAATTTTGAAAATAAGTGTTAAGAAATATGTTGCTAAAATTATATAACGGCAAATTTTTTAAATTAATTAGATGAAAAAGATAAAGAAATGTGAATGAGAACAATTATGAGAAACAGTGTAGACACAACAAATGTGATGGAGGCTTTTTCTATTTTATTCTTTATTAGCCTCAGTAACCTTGATTTGTCAAGCATGTGTTTTTAGGAGCTGTTTAACTTTGATTCCTGGCTGATTCCGGGGTGAGTTGTGTGGAGGAAGTTTTAAGGCCATCAGTAAAAACGGTGTATTAGGAAAAACAATGTCTAGTACACATCTGTGTCATGGTGTTTAGTGTGGAGGCGGGACTGGTCACTGTGGAGATGGGTGGCTACTCTGATTGTCAAGTTCTCAACATGCGGCCCTCGCTGTGACTGGTCCAGACACAAGGACTTTATTTGAACATGAGTCCCTCCCAGAAGTATATAATGAGTCAAATATTTGGAAGTGAGCAGAAGTAACTGCGGTGTGTGGTCCTGGGAAGGTTTATCCCTGCCCAGCAGTGCACCTGTCCCCTAGGCCACCCAGGGCACAGGCCAGTGGTGTCATGGGTAACTGCTGAGGAGGGGGCTTCCCTGCAGAAGGAGGGAGACAGTGGCTTAAGACTCAGTTACCCCTCTGACCGTATCTCCTTCTCTGCAGTAGTCTTTCAATAAACCATGTGGCTCCTAATACTTCCTAACACGACACAAGGCCTTCCATGCGGTTTTGCCATGGAGCCACCCTGTGAACCGGGCCTGGAGCAAAGCTGAAGCTGTGCGAAAGGAGATCTTCCCAGCTTGGTTCAAGGTGTTAGACTCTTGTTTTGGAAAAAGACTTATAAAACAATTAGGAAATAATATTATAAAACAATATTTGAAAAGTGAATATAAAGTATCATCCCAAATCCTAAAATGTATGGTGGCATTTGGAAAGAGGAATAGACACCCATTCTCTCCAATGGTACTGAGGGGACCAGCCTCACGGTCCTTAGGCTTTGTCATGGAGACAAAGGACAGGGGACAGTGGAAGGTAGGGAAGGAAGCCGGATGGTGCAGGCCCTTGAATCTAGGATACAAAGTCTGGATTTCAGCCAAGCATAGCCGGAGTTATTTTTAGTTGTTTTATTGTTGGTTATTTTTTAAAGTTGGGTGTAGCACCCCCAACTTGTTATTTGTATCCACAAATCTTTACAAGGAGGGAAAATTCAGACTCTGATTCCATTTATGTAAAATCACAGAATAGGTCAAACTAATAAGTAGTTTTATTGAAACAGAAATTGGATGGGTTGTTGCTTGGGGCAACGGTTGGAGGGAACTGACAGGAAAGGCTCTCCAGGGCACCTTCTGGGGTATCGGAGACGGTCTTACTTTGAGCATGGTGCTGGTTACATGGGTGTGCACACCTGCCGAGAGTCCTTAACTGGTGCACTTCAGTGTGTTCATTGCACTGCATACAATCCACACTTCAGTGAAGTTGATTGAAAAAAAAGAGAGAACAGGAGAAGCTGGCTCCAAACAGCAAACACAGATAAACATCTCCAGGAGATGTGTTGACAAGAAAAACAAAGAAATGAGGAGATGGGGTCAGGAGAAAACTGTTTTAATGAGAGAAATATCCTTGTTTGTTTGCTGATGGCAATCAGCCAGCAGAGAAGGCAGACAGACCGTCCTGAGCAGGTGAGATGGACTTAAGGGAAAAGTGGAGGGAGTGGCTTTAAATGGCAACTCTCAAGCAAACTTAGTTTTCCTCTGGGTTCTTTTCTGGAGGTTCTACAATAAACATATTTGATTCTATGATTAGAGACATACAATAAATGTTTTTTTAAAAAAAGAAGAATAGCCTCTTTCCCATTTCTGGTGATGTCAAGCAGGGACTGGTGTTAATTCTAAGCTTGGGTCAGAGTTTGGACTCAGCAGGCACAAGGACCATTCTGATCCTAAAATTATTCTAAGCAAACATTATTACGGAAGTTTGACGTTTACATGGTGGTTTTTAAGGAAGAATTTGTCGAGGTTTGTGACAATCATCTTTGTTCTCGTATCTAGGGAAGGAGGTACAAAAGGATATTATCATACTCAGATATGGGGAAACTAAGGAACAAAAGAGGTTTTGTGCCTAAGCCAAGTTTATGGAGTCAGTAGTAAATATTCAGTTTAATGCACATTACTGTGTGCAAGCTGCCATGCTAAGTGTCATTAGAGAGAATATTTCCTGACTCCCTGCAAGGCGAGGACTCTAGTTCACTAGAACCTAATCCTGTATTTGTTATTTTTAAAGAAATGAAACTTTGTTTGCGGTCATTGTCATTCTGTAAACATAGGGCGCTAATGGTTTTCCTAAGTAAATGGAACTCATCGATCAATGATTCTTTGCCAGACGGTGTCTTAAAGTGCTGATGTAAGATGTAAAGTGCTTAAAGAAGATGTAAATGCTGTATGTCTAATCAGATGAAAGTTAAGGGTTTTACGGTTCTAAACATATTTAATGAAACTGCATTTTCTTCTTTACTTGCTGGCCTTCTGGGTTTATAGGTTTGCTCAGATTGTGATTATGGAATGATTCTCGTATGTTGGGTGTTTAGGTGGAGAAACCCTAGGTGCTTTCACTTTATTGATCTTTTTAATGCACTGGCTTCAGTATTTAAATGCGTTTGAGTTTGTTTCTTTAATGGTCTTTCAATAAAGCTTAAGTTGACCTGTCTCCTTTTGCAGTTGCGACACTGTAATGGCAAAGAAAGACTAATAATAAAAATGAACTCATTTTGTGTGGTTGAAAAGGTTACATTACTATTGATTTTAACTGTAATATAAAGTCCTTGATATTAAAAAAAACACCTCAGCAAACACATCCTTTTCAGTACAGAAGTTCTATCAATATTACTTTGCCAGTAGGTTTTGGCAGCAACAACAATATTAAGGATAGAGTCTAAAAACTGGCATTATCAGAGGACTGATAACCACATACTTCAAATTCTGTTCCAGGTGAAAGAGTGGAAAGGTGTATCAAGAAAATTGCTATATACGGACTGACTTCAGAATGTGGGGGAAATGCCATAGGTCTGAGAGCTGTTTGCTGACCAGCTCTGCTGGCTTAGAGAAAGCTCGGCCCTCTGGAAACACTGACATTTTTGACGCTATGTTTGGAGCCTGTTCCAGGAAGTAGAATGGGGGAGGGGTGGATAACTTACTAGTGGAGGTCAGGAATGGGAACAGGAAAGACTAGGAGAAATTATGTACAAGATATAGGAAAGGCATTCACTTCTCTCATGACCCAGCCCGGCATGTGTGTGTGTGTGGTAATAAGGCTGTAACAAAATGGACTGAGATGATTCCCCGCCTGAAAGCCTATTAGATTTAGCTTTGGACTTGCATCCTGTGTACAAAGGTACTCCAGAAAACAGGTACTCCAGAAAAGGCAGGTCTTGAACTTCATGGTGACCCCAGACCCACTGCACTTTGCCCCAATCCCAGCTCTTCCTCAAGTGATCTTCTAGGAAGGCTTAGCTCTGGACATTCTGCCTGGGTTCCCTTGGCAATTTTGGAAAGAAAGAGGATATTGCTGAAGGACTGGGGAGAAGAAGGGAAGTGTAGAGACTGTCCCCCAAAAGTGTGGTCGTCCTCTTCAGTGTGATCAGCGTTAGTTCAGCATCTGACATTTCTTAAGGTCGACTGCAGTCAGATTCCGCCGTAGATGCCTTGCACATACTATCTCAGTGACTCTGCCAACACCCCCGTGGGCACATACTCTTGCCCTATATTAGCATTAAGTTCCGATGCTTCCAGGGACACACAGACCCTAGGAGGTGCAGCCCAGAGGGCTTATGGGCCTGAAGGCTTCTCCACTATGCCAGCCGGGATTCAGTGCCACCACTGAGCTGGGCTGCACGATGCCCATGGCGAGGCACGCGATGCCCTTGGGAATGAGGAGAGCGGAGCCCACCAGCCCCGCAGGTACTTCTACTACACCTCCTTTTATGGACCTTCTGATTCGTACGGCCCCATCCCCCTTGGCATCCAACTCTGGCAGCAGGACAGATCTTCAGAGAGCCTACAGAAACCTGCCAACCATGTCACTTTGTGCCCACGCTGCATCTGTGGTGTCCAGCTGTGGGGGTCAAGCACACAAGCACAGGGAGCGGCCACGGGGTGGATAACCCAGACCCAAGGTCACTTTCACCGGGGCCCAGGAGTTAAGCTGGCAGGGCACTGACTGCTTTGTGCGCTTTGACTTCCACTAGCCCAGACCCTCTCTTCTACCCACAAAACGTGTGTATGACCATCCCTTCGGACATTTGGATCCCATTCATCTCAAAGATGTTAGGGAAGCACTAATTCTTTTGATTCAGGAAGTGATGCCTGAGCGGAGAGGCAAACGAAGCATCTTAGAGCTGGCAGAGCGCAGGGCCTGCCCCGAGAATCCGTCATTTGGAAACTCAAAACAGTCATATATTCAGTGTCTCAAACACTTCTTGAGACGGTCCAATCTCCAGGGCTCAGGGCTAGAACTGTGAGATGTACACGCCTAAGCAAAACCCTGGGTTGTACCCTCTGAGCACAACGGCGAGCTTCCACTTATACAGGCAACAGGGAGTCACCACCGTGCTTCCTGAGGCGCAGACCATCCACACGGTAGCCCAGGGCTCTGCGCGGGACAAGTGCTTGGACACCGCGCCCAACTTAGCTCCATGGGGAAGTCTTCCCTTCCCCTCCCAGCATGGGGATGTCGACTGGCCACTAGGGGGCATCTGAACCCAGGCTCAGCACCTGCTCCAGCCCACCAGGACCATCAAAATCCTCACTTAGTCCCAGGGCTGACGACCCCTCTCCTGAGCAGAAGGGCGGTGTGTAACACTTCAGAACCTCAGACTGCACGTTGAGATCCATTTATTTTTCAGACAGGAGAGAAATTTATGTGAGATAAGAACCTGCTCAGTCACCTGTGCATGGCAAACAGCCCACTCTGCCTAGTATACTAAAAAACAGCATTGGGAATCACAACCTTTGAGAGTCATTTTGGGGCACTGTGGATGGATATGACAATATGATGCCTCACAGATTGGACTTTAGTTTTCATGCCAGACAACATAGAAATCCAGGAACCTTATCTTTGTTCTTGAGAGATGATTTATGTACTTAAGGTGCTTGGGGGAAAAAAATGAACTCTGCAACCTTGGGTTTATAAGCTTCGGCTGTACCCTGGAGAAGGAAAAAGAGAGCTGACGTCTCAAACCCTAAACCGCATCAGAAATTGCATCGCAGCTGCTTTCCCACTGAACTGCAAGAAATATGAAGCGAAGTAAACACATTTTTCTGGAGTGTAGGAATGAAGGTCCCGTCTAGCCCTGGAGCGCATAATTCATTTGCAGATGAAATTGCTTTAGAGAAGAAATGAAAACCTTGGAAGTGTTGACATATTTGTTATGAGTCTTTTTCTGTTTCAGATTTGATGAGTTTGATAGGTTGAGCTTACTCTCCTTTCGGTTCCTCTGCATGACTTTTATGAATTGCAGAAGAGCAAACATTGAATCCCTGTAGTGAAAAATAAGTAAGATACTGTGGTCCTCCCAGCCCCCGCCTTGGAAAACCTTTAAGGAACAGCTCCGATGCCTTGTGAGTCTTCTCTGACCTATTCCTCCCACCCCGGGATGACTGATCCCCCCCGTCTCTGTGCTTCCTCAGCATACGCTGACACTCAGCTGGCCCTTGGTTCATGTCCCTATGGCTGATGGTCTCTTTTCTGGACTGTGGCTCATGGAGGTAATGGCACACTGCCGCTGTGCACACACTGGGTGCCAGGGACATGCTCTGCAGGGGGAACCGCAAATCGGTGGGACAGGAGCATTGCTCCTGGAGGCTCTGCTGAGAATGACCCAACAGCGCGCTCTCATTTATTTACTTCTGCGTTTAAGAAAGAGAAGGGAATTGGGAAGGAGAGGAGGGAGGCAGCATTTACTGGGCAGACTGCTCAAGTTGTTTGCATGTGTATTTCATTTAACACACACAAACCCCATTAAAATAGGTGGCCTTCCCATTTTACCAATAAGGAAAGAGAGTTCAGTAACTCACCAGAGAGCACCGCTCCTTTTTACTAATGTTTCAGTAACAACCTCTGGATTTAGCAGTCCCAATCCGTGTGGGTCTCTCCTTAGCCTTGGAGCATTCTCACCTTATATGCCATGACCTTGTTACCTGCCCACATGGCTAATATTCTCTTCTGCCATATCCCTTTATTATTTACCTGCTGCCAGGGAGACCAACTTATTAAAGTCACTTCTTGAGGCAAAATAGATGGGATAGGTATCTACAAACTAAGGACTGTATATGGACTGTGCATACAGCTTCTCTCTCCTCCCAGAATATCAAGTCCTTGAGGGTAAGAGACACTGTTTGTTCATCGCTTTGAGTCACCCCTGCCCCACTCGCTCACAATCCCCCACCTGAGCTTCTTTCCGCTAGTGTAGTGGGGACACAGCACGTATCTCGTCTCCTAAAGTTTATTTCAGTAAAGCTGGGCTACTTTTAGTTAAACCTCATGGCAGTAAGTAGCCTTGGGGATGGGGCTGGCCACCTGTCTTCCCCCATGTCAGGCTTCAGGAATGGTTGTTGTTTGAATTTTCCTGTCCTGTGGTGGGCTGGGTGGTGGACATGGGTAAGAGGTAATGCCAATTAGGTGTCATTGTGTTAAATCCTTAGTCATCCTCATAGGGTTGTAAGTGTAAGAAAAGTGCATCGTTAATGGGATGGTCGGAACGATCTTGAGAGTGTCCTGCCACCCTCAGGAGGGGCCCCTTCACATGTCTGCACTGTCCGCTGTGGACTTGTGTCCTTAAATACGGGGCACCCTTGCCTCTGAGTAGAGTGACTGCCTCATTTTAAAGCTGCAGGCTGGTTTGAAGGCCCTAGCAGGGGAGGAATCCTAGGCCCTGATCATTGTGTATTTTGTTTCCCTTTTTGGGAGACACTTCACCAAAAAGTCCTATGTTCTGTTCAGAAAACTTAATAAGAAAATTTGCTAAAATACCTTCCCAAGGGCCAGGGACCCACAGCCCAACTTAAAACCAAATCACAAAGCCTAATGAAGTTACAAGAGTTTTGATGTGCATCTCAACTGTGAATAGTATTCTCTGGATACATGGAAATATAGAAAACAAAACAAAACAAACTCTGACTCATATTACAGAACAAATTAAGGGCACGTTAAAAATGAGCCAGTGGGACTATATCAAACTAAAAAGCTTCTGTACAGCAAAGGACACCATCAGTAGAACAAAAAGGTATCCTACAGTATGGGAGAATATATTCATAAATGACATATCTGATAAGGGGTTGACATCGAAAATATAAAAAGAGCTCATGTGCCTCAATAACCGAAAAGAAAATAACCCTATTAAAAAATGGGGAAAGGAAATAAAACAATAGAAAGAATCAATGAAAGCAGGAGCTGGTTCTTCGAGAAAATAAACAAAATAGATAAACCCCTAGCCAGACTTATCAAGAAAAAAAGAAAGTCTACACACATAAACAGAATCATAAATGAGAAAGGAAAAATCACTATGAACACCACAGAAATACAAAGAATTATGAGAGAAAACTATGACAAATTATATGCTAACAAACTGGATTACCTAGAAGAAAGGGACAACTTTGTAGAAAAATACAACCTTCCAAGTCTGACCAAGGAAGAAACAGAAAATCTGAATGGACCAATTACCAGCAAGGAAATTGAATTGGTAATCAAAAAACTCCTGGACCAGATGGTTTCACTGCTGAATTTTATCAAACACTTAGTGAAGACCTAATACCCATCCTCATTAAAGTTTTCCAAAAAGTAGAAGAGGAGGGAATATTCCCAAACTCATTCTATGAGGCCAACATCACTCTAATACCAAAACGAGGCAAAGACACCACAAAAAAAGAAAATTACAGACCAATATCCCTGAGGAACACAGATGCAAATATACTCAACAAAATATTAGCAAACCGAATTCAAAAATACATCAAAAAGATCATCCATCATGATCAAGTGGGATTCATCCCAGGGATGCAAGGATGGTACAACATTCAAAAATCCATCAACACCATCCACTATATCAACAAAAAGGAGGACAAATACCATATGATCATCTCCATAGATGCTGAAAAAGCATTTGACAAAAATCAACACCAATTCATGATAAAAACTCTCAACAAAATGGGTATAGAGGGCAAGTACCTCAACATACTAAAGGCCATATATGACAAACCCACAGCCAACATCATACTTAACAGTGAGAAGCTGAAAGCTCTTCCTCTAAGATCGGGAACAAGACAAGGATGCCCACTCTCCCCGCTTTTATTCAGCATAGTACTGGAGGTTATGGCAATCAGACAACACAAAGAAATAAAAGGCATCCATATTGGTAAGGTAGAAGTGAAACTGTTACTGTTTGCAGATGACATGATATTGTACATAAAAAGTCCTAAAGAATCCACTCCAAAGCTACTAGATCTAATATCTGAATTCAGCAAAGTTACGGGATACAAAATTAATATACAGAAATCTGTTGCATTCCTGTATAATAATGATGAACTAGCAGAAAGAGAAATCAGGAAAACAATTCATTCACAATTGCATAAAAAAGAATAAAATACCTAGGAATAAACCTAACCAAAGAAGTGAAAGACCTATACTCTGAAAATTACAAGACACTCATGAGAGAAATTAAAGAAGATACCAATAAATGGAAACACATCCCATGCTCATGGATAGGAAGAATTAATACTGTCAAAATGGCCATCCTGCCTAAAGCAATATACAGATTCAGTGCAATCCCTATCAAAATACCAACAGCATTCTTCAACAAACTAGAACAAATAGTTATAAAATTCATATGGAACCACAAAAGACCCCGAATAGCCAAAGCAATCCTGAGAAGGAAGAATAAAGTGGAGGGAATTATGCTCCCTGGCTTCAAGCTCTACTACAAAGCCACAGTAATCAAGACAATTTGGTACTGGCACAAGAACAGACCCATAGACCAATGGAACAGACTAGAGAGCCCTGATATAAACCCAAGCATATATGGTCAATTAGTATACGATAAAGGAGTCATGGATATACAATGGGGAAATGACAGCTGCTTCAACAGTTGGTGTTGGCAAAACTGGACAGCTATATGCAAGAGAATGAAACTGGATTATTGTCTAACCCCATATACAAAAGTAAACTCAAATGGATCAAAGACCTGAATGTAAGTCATGAAACCATAAAACTCTTAGGTGGAAGCATAGGCAAAAATCTCTTGAATATAAACATGAGCAACTTCTTCCTGAATGCATCTCCTTGGGCAAGGAAACAAAATCAAAAATGAACAAATGGGACTACATCAGGCTAAAAATCTTCTGTACAGCAAAGGACACTATGAGCAGAACAAAAAGGCCTCCTACAGTATGGGAGAATATATTTGTGAATGACATATCTGACAAGGGTTAACATCGTAAATATATAAAGAACTCATACACCTCAACACCCAAAAAGCAAATAACCCTATTAAAAAATGGGCAGAGGATATGAACAGACAATTCTCCAACAAAGAAATTCAGATGGCCAACAGGCACAAGAAAAGATGCTCCACATCGCTAATTATCAGGGAAATGCAAATTAAAACCGCAATGAGATATCACCTCATACCAGTTAGGATGGCCAACATAGAAACGAATAGGAACAACAAATGCTGGTGAGGATGTGGAGAAAGGGGAACCCTCCTACACTGCTGGTGGGAATGTAAACTAGTTCAACCATTGTGGAAAGAGGTTCCTCAAAAAACTCAAAATAGAAATACCATTTGACCCAGGAATTCCACTCCTAGGAATTTACCTAAGAATGCAGGAGCCCAGTTTGAAAAAGACATATGCACCCCTGTGTTTATCTCAGCACTATTTACAATAGCCAAGAAACGGAAGCAACCTAAGTGTCCATCAGTAGATGAATGGATAAAGAAGATGTGGTACATATACACAATGGAATATATTCAGTCATAAGAAGAAAACAAATCCTATCATTTGCAACAACATGGATGGAGCTAGAGGGTATTATGCTCAGTGAAATAAGCCAGGTAGAGAAAGACAAGTATCAAACAATTTCACTCATCTGTGGAGTATAAGAACAAAGAAAAAAACTGAAGGAACAAAACAGCAGCAGACTCACAGAACCCAAGAATGGACTAACAGTTGCCAAAGGGAAAGGGACTGGATGGGGGGTGGGGTGGAAAGGGAGGGAGAAGGGGAATAAGGGGCATTACAATTAGAACCCATAATGTAGTGGGGGGGACAGGAAAGGCAGTATAGCACAGAGAAGACAAGTAGTGATTCTATAGCATCTTACTACGCTGATGGACAGTGACTATAGTGGGGTATGTGGTGGGGATTTGATAATGGGGGAATCTAGTAACCACAATGTCACTCATGTGATTGTATATCACTAACTGATACCTTAATTAAAAAAATTAAGGGTGCATTTCCAATATATACATCCCTTTCTCTTCCCTTCCCAGGTATCTTCTATGGAATCAAACCAGTGTAATGCTATCAGAAACTAGTAAAATATTGGCATATGCCCTCCACAGAGTTAAACATAATGAGTCAGTTTTCCATTGCAGTGGATAGTGAAGTAGTAACATGCTTGCTGAGGACCCCAACTGAGAGCCGGTGAGCTGGTGGGCGAGCCGGGAGGGGGATGCAGGAGACCTGAGATGCTCAGCATTATTCCCAAATCACCTCCGTCTGTCAAGCACGCTTGTCATGCACAACGAGGCCGAGTTCATCATCCAGAGGAGATAAACACTACATTAGCCAAAGGGAAGAAGTTGCAGTAAATGTAATTTCAAGAGCAGGGGCCTCAGGCTAGCTAGGTCAGTTTTCTTTCTTTGTTCTGACATCCCTAAAAAGATTTCATGCTTCCAAACAATGTTATTTTCTTTAATAAAGGCTTGAACAACCTCTGATATTGCAGTTTTCACGAGTGTTTACATCCATATACATTTTAATATTGCTCTCTATTGGCAGAAATTTCAAGGGTAAGAAAGGCACATGTTTTTAAATCATCTGAGCTCTGGTGTCTAATTTCAGCCTGCGCTCCACGTACCATAGAAAAGAAGGGTGCTAACATGGGGAGCAGGAGGTTATGTCCATGTTTACTTGAAGAACTGGTATGGGATTTTTGGGATGGTATAAAGCACAGGCCTTAACCCTGGCCCACTTAGTTCTTTACACTTGTAAAACTTCTGATTTTATGCCCCCAGCAAATATCATGAAGTCATTTCTTTTAACAAATGTGTTTCCCCCCCATTACATTATTTTTTTTTCTAAGGAGACTATCACCTAACTTGGTATTTCATAAATGAATATAACTTTTCATAAATCTCAGTAGGTTCTGTATTTTATTTCTTGTTCAGCATGAACACTATTCATGGTTTGTTTTAAAGGCTCTCTAGCACTAGTTTTATAATGCCAAGGTCAAAGTGCATGAACTTTTCTCACATACTTCATTTATTTTCTAGCAATACATCGTAGAAAGGGTGTTGAGCCTGCCTTCTGACGTTGCTTCCTCATTAGGTGGACAGATGGGCCTTTTTGAGGAAGGGTTAACAGGTGTGTCCCTCTCCAGCTGCGTGGCATTTTCTGGGCCACGTGGGAGGTGGTCTTACCCCTTCCAGGTCACTCTCTCCACCCTTCCTGTCTCTAAACACAGTCTATCAGACAGGCAAGCCCTTTCTCACTCACTGTCTCCCACTGCTGCCCTAAACTGCCTCCAAACAACACAATGAACTCCTAAAGACTAACTTTTACTTAAAACTTGAAAGTTTTCAGAAGTTTGTCAGACTCACTAGCAAGGGTGATCCTGGTTCTCGACTATTTGCAAAGGTGAAGAGAAACAACGGTGTGAGCGATGACCCACCACTGGGGAAGGGGTCTGGGTGTCTGGGCTGCCTGCGAATCTGGCTCTTGGGAGCACTGGGCCCTTGCTAGTCACCCGGCAGTCCTTTGTCTGTGTTTTTCATCTGGTTAATGGGGCTTGTTTTTCCTGGCCCCTTAGGTGGCACGTATGAAATGAGGATACGTATGGCAGTGTTTCAAGCACAATGTCCTGTGGTTATTAAGGTCCTTCCAGCGCAGAATGGCTTTCTTCTGGCTTGAGGAGGTTACATGAAATGCCTTACAGTTGAACAGTTCTCCACATACAGAAAGTGGTGCCCCCGGCCTAATGATGTTTTATGTCGATTTAAATATATTGCTGCCCCAGAAGTCCATAACTGAACTACTTCTCATGTGGCTGCTAATAAATTCTTCCAACAATTTCTTCTCATAATCTATTTTATGTATCTATTTTTGACTGACCAAAAGCTGTACAAAATTAATATAAACAACTTGATGAGTTTGGAAATAAGTATCCTGTGAAACTATTACCATAATGTATAAAAAGATCTTTGTTGTTATAGCAGCTAATATAACTGCAACTAATACATAAATTGGTGTCTTGAAGCAGAGTGCTCCCATAGCAGAAACCTAAAATATGTAGCACTGGGTCTGTGGTCAGGTGGAATGTGGTAGAGAAATTGATATTAGAGGCTGCAAAGATGGACAACAATGATATGCAATAAAATATTTTGTAAAACTGTCACCTCATGTAACCTGGAAGGCAGACTGATAGACTGCCTGTGTCAAGCAAGAGATGGGTTCAGAGAAGAATTGGCCAGTTTCCAAACATTCGTGAAGGGAATAGAGAAAAGTCCCAAAATTTAGAGCCTTATACCTGAGAGTAAGAAATAAGACTGCAACAATCTTTGACCAACGAAAGTACAGTAAGATCTCTCAGCTCAGCAAACTGGCTTAACCCTGGGAGTGAAGTTAAATTAAGAGTCTTTACCTCCCCCCAAGAACAAACCTTTTTTTTCAGGTGGCCTCATAACCTTGAGAGAGAGGCATGGGCACTTGGTACCTAATGGTTACATGGATCCAAGATTTATGTCCAGAGAAGAATCTATGTGTCAACTGATACGTAAGAATCACGTATCTACTGGTACATGAAGTGGACTGGATGCAAAGAGATGAGAAAGAAGCCAACTCAGGTTTTGAAGGGAACTGTATTGGCAAAGAAACCACACAGCTAGCCTACAAAAGGCTTGGGAATATAAAACAGCCCTTCGTGCAATTAACACTCACAGGAAATGGACCCCGAAGCTGAGCAGCTTCAAGGAACGCATCAGTCCCCAACACTCAACTCAGAGGTGGGCACGGCAGATCACGGGCTAGGTCAGGCCTCCCAGAGGACAGAGCCCTGGAGGGCCATGCAGAAAACAGACAGGAACGTGGCCTAATCAAGGAACTACTCCTGCTGCTGAAGGGAGGGATGGATCGGTGGTGGTGTGGGTCCTGAGTGCCTACCCAGCATGGTTTCATCACTACTAGAGATCACAGGACCTGCCTTTTCTAAAGACAGAGGATACAAGACAGACTTTTCTTGGGTTAAACACGGAGATTTTAGGGCTAATTTGTCATGGCAGCTGGTGTTATCCGAGTATTTATATCTTTTCCTATATGCCTACACTTAGCACACACTGCTTGTTGCTGTGGGTAACATTTCTCTGATCATTTTTAGGATTTGTATTCGATATAGAGCTCAATCAGCAACTGATGGCACAGTTTTTGTATAATTTGGTTGAATTCTGATTAGTAACAGGTAAGAAATGATCATCTTTATTTTATGAGATGATTTCTTTGAACATTTGTTTTGAAAATTCCTGATGAAAACAACTGAAGTCACACTTTTTGTGATATAGAAATTTGGGGATCTAATCACATTTGCTCTGGAGGACTCTGAATTTATTTTTTAAAGGAAGTCCTTATTTTGCTTGCAGGAAATCTGTTAGCTTCTTCTCGGCAAAGTTGGGATGGCCCTCCAGTTAGATAAGAGCCAAAATGATACATCTCTACCATCTGTTCATTTGACTTTCATTGAATATGGATTCTGACTGTCTGTACCAGAGAATATATGCCTAAACTCTTTATTGTCTAACTTCCATCAAAACCCCAAATACATGATGGCTGTACAAAGAACATGTAGTTCATTTGTTTTTTTTGAGCTAACTTTATCTTTGGATCAGGCCCGGATATCAGAAAGCTGCATCACCTCTGCCCCACCCCCTGCGCCCACCCATCATCCTTTTCTCCCCCACTCCCTCCACACCTGTGGGGGCTGAAATCCATACTAAGTTACGCTTGCTGTTCCTAAGGAGATGCTACATCAAACAGCCTTATGAGGAACACATTTGGTGCAGAAATGCTGTGAAGGCATACCTTTCTCAGGGCTCACTATATAGCAAGGGGGACAAAGGGCTTCAACCATCCCTGCATTGTAAAAACATCGAGAAATATAGCAAACTGCCATATTTGTAATGTTTGAATGGTGGCTACATGGGTGTATGTTTTATTATTCTCTGTGCCTTTGCATATTTTTGAACTATTTCATAATAAATATAATATTATTACTGTTGTTATAATGTCACTCGATTTCTTAATGGCCAGAGGTATCCACGTTCAAAATCTGGTGACCATCCTTCCAGACATCTCTCTATTAAGTGGGGGTTGAGAAGCATGTGTAAACTTCAAAGTGTGACAGACCTGGGTTCATCTATGCTTTCCTAATTACTGCTTTCTAACTTTGGGAGAGTATGTCACACTTCTGCACTTTAGTTTCCACATCTAAAATGGGGGTAATAATGGTACATATCTGAGAAGGTTTTGGTGGGATTACTGAGAGAATGTGTGTAACACGCTTAGCGCCATGCCTAGAACACAGTTGATCATCAATGGACGTGAGCTATTGTCATGTACTATGTGACATTTCCAGTTTTCTATACCAGTAAATAGAATCTATGGTATATATTAATAAAAAGTAAAAAGAAGATGACTTAGTCAGGAAAATTTAAATTTTCTTGAGGAACTGGTACATTTTATCCCTGAACGTTGTATACTTCTGGCTTCCCAGAAGTTCAGGGCCAAATTTATGCAAGTGGGTGAGACCTTATGACCTGGAGAATTATGGTCTATTTTCCTCTCATCTTGGGACCCTACTTTGGTGACTTACTTTAATTCTCTCCTTCATTTTATGTACTGCCTGGGAGCCACTTTACATCCCCTGTGCAGTGGAGTTGGGATGATGGGAAGGGAAGCGGGGAGGAAAGAGCCAGGACGGCAGGAAGGAAGGAAAGTAAGAAGAAAGGATTTGTAACACAAGACTTTGGAATTGTTCATTGTAACGTTTGGTTCTTGGGTTCATGCTAATTGGCCTGATTTTTCGCTGCACACAGTCCTTTCCACGTGTTCTCTGACTGTCTGGGGTTTGTTTTCCATTTTGACTGGTGGAAAGCCTTCAGCTGCTATCCCCAGTGCAGCCGTGAGTTTTCATAAATGACGCCACTCGAGGTTGTCATGGCTTCCTGCTCACTCTGGTGCCTGATCTTCATTATCTGTGTGGAGATCGGGCACTTTGTTTTTCTGGCAGCCAATGTCTCATCCAAGGTCGATTTCCCTCAAGTGCTCAGCGCCATTTCAGATGGTGTGTGCTCACAGAATGCAAACTGATTTGATGTTAGCTTTAGTTAAACCCAGGTAGGGAAGTCAATATGCTTTTAAAAACACCATAAACACTGATAAACATCACCGAAGTGATGTGTTGTTTGTTGATGTATAAATGTATAAAATTGCACCTTGATTCCAAAGGCCTCAATTCTGTAGCCCTTTTAAACTCATCTTTGAATGTGCTTAAGTTTGGTTCTTTGATTAGAAGTACATTTTAATTTGAAATTATTTGAATATCTTTGTCATTATATTTTATTATAACTGGGGGGATCTCAGAATAGGTGGAGGCTATCAGTATGTTTCATATTTTTTTAATTAAAAAATGCAAAATATGCAAAATCTTCAACATATAAGAAAAAAGGAAGAAACAGAGAATACCCTTGAGGAAATTAGACCATTTACAATCCCTTCACATAGAAATAATCACAATTAACATTTTATTATCTCTCTCCTTACACATTTTGAGGTTGTGGAGTTCTCAAGATGGATCTGTAGATTGCTTCCAGAAGAAACATTAGTGTTTTTGGTGTTGTAAAGGTACCCTTGAAATTATGTCCTGCTCCACAAGGCCTCCCCGCCTGGACGAGGCAGGACAAGGAGTCTGTCTGACTTATTTTTCCATAAGGAGGAGTTGTATTATTTCTCCCTCTACCATCTCTACCTTTATTTTCCATCTGAGCTGGATGGGAGGGTCTGGGCTGCAAGACCTGAGCACCCCAGGACAAAAAGTGCTTCCAGTCTGAATGCAAGTGGGTCAGGGTGTCTGGCTTTCTCCACATGTCTGGAAACCTCAGGGCAGTGACCCCGCACCGAGTGTCAGGAGGAGGAGGGAGGGCAGGGCTTTGGACCACCCTGGGTGCACTCCCGTGGCGGGATTCAGTCCAGGCCTTTGGGAGGGCTTCCCGCCTGTCTTTCCCCTTACCTCGAAGCGTTGCACGGCCTATATTTTCACACCCATCATGTTCGCTCTTTCTGGAACTGTGTTCCTATTTTGTTAGAGGAGCCTCCCCAGTTCCTCACTAATCAGGAGATGTGATTTGATTGTCAGCCACTGTCCCCCTCCTCCCAGTGGGGTGAGCACGTGACCCAAGCCAGGCTTATCAGGGACCGTCTCTGGAATTTTAAAATGAGAACAAAGAAAGGAGGGCCTTTCTTCTGGTAGCAAAACTGGGAAGACAGAAGCCCCATATTTCAGTGTCTGTGAAAGATGGAGGCTGCAGGGAGAGGTATTAATCCAGTTTCCGGGAGAGAGGCAGACAAGCAGAGACAGGGGAGGGAGGAGGGTGGGCTGCGGGGAGAGAGGGAGGAAGGGAATGAGGGGCACACGGAGAGGGAGAGGGGCTCTGGGGCATCCTAGTCGTTGCTTTAATCCCCCAGGTACCCTGGATTCTCTCCCCAAATTTTACCTTTCCCTTTCTTAAATTCCATGACCTGCCCTAGGCATTTTCCCTATGGGTGAATTGGTTTTCTGTCATTTGCAACCACAAGAACCCTGAGCAACAGAACCAGACAGTCCCCAAGGCCCCCTCTCAGTCCCCTGAATTCCCTGCAGCTCCAGGGCCCTCTGCTATCTAGGTTTCTCTGGCCTTCTCTGCCTCCAAAGCCCTGAAGTCTTAAAATAGTGCACGCCTCTGCCCTTGCTCTGGGCAAACTCTAATCCCTGGGGTAGGCAGCAGATCTGATTAAGCTGATATTTGTTCTTAAAGAGTTGTTGGTTGCAAAGTATTCCCAGTTGGTGGAATGTGCCAGATGGGGACCAACTTAAACCTATCCTTACTCTAGACTTTCATTTTGGGAAATATGCCCGGAAATGGAATTATTTAGCCCATCACCTCTACTCTCCCCTCCCACCCACCCTTCCTCGTCTTTGCATATGTTTCCACAACCCACAGGGCTCTGTCCTAGCAAGCAAGGCCTTTTCCTGGTGAGAGTGAGAGGTAACCCTGCATGATTCTAGAGCTGTGGGGATCTTCTCCATTGTACTGGCCTTAAAACCAATCATTGAGCTCTTTTGAACTTTAAATATTATTTTGCAATGTTAAAATGGCAAGATAAATCACTTTAAAAGAGGTGACAGATAGTGTGGCTTAAAATGAGAGAATGTCCCTAATCAAAAGCCAGCAAACACAATGTTGATAAAATGGTGTAAAATCATCCTAATCCTGTAATGGTATAAACTGTACTAATCCTGACGTTGCTGGCTTTTTTTAATAAACCTTAATTTTCGTTGGAGACGGTCTTGATTTACCCAATGCATAATTTGCAGCACCTAATATGTGCCAGGCACAGGCGCTAGGCTCAGGGCCTCTGTCTGTCACTATGAAGTAACCTATTTACACCACATTTGATGGACTGCACGATAAGCTGTAACTGCACCTTGTCATTTTCCTAGGAAAGATGTCTCCTTAAAATACCTCTAGTATTTACGGCTAAAGGCCAAGCGTAAACTCCATATCAAGTTATGAATTTGACATCCACCAGTGTTCAAAAAGAGGCTGTGCCTTTTCTTTGCAACCTGAACTTCCCACAGCAACCAGGCGAATCTGAATGAGGTCTTAGGGGCTGCTGAACGCTTGCCAAATGACACTCCACTATACTGACAAAACAGCATCCCCCTGCTGTTCCTTCTCCTGACAGGTATCTGTTTGAAGCCCTTCTAGAGAATGCAGTGACAGTTCCCATCCTTGAACTTCTGGCTTAGTTCCCAGGGAGACCTCCTCATGCTATGTTTTATTCACAGTGTTTCCCAGGCTGGTTTCTTTATTGTAAAAGTCGGTGGTGGGGGTAGAGCCAATCAATGAACCTGAAATAAAATTTGACTGCCATAATAAAACCATCCCTTTGTGTGCCGAGAGCCTACAACCCCAGTCTGAGATTCTGGGGAAGGTCTGTGTTTTGGGGATTCCTAAGCATCCATGGAGAAATAAAAATACAGTTAGTTATTCACATTGTGTTGGAGTAGTGAAAAAAGTAGGTCAGATAAGCCAAAATAACCTTTGCTGGGAAACATGATAAGCTGCAGACGTCTGACAGCATGGAGAAAAAAGACTGTGGGATGGATAAAAACAGCAGACTGAGAGATGTGTGGGCCTAAAAGTAGGAAAGCTACAAAGACTTTACAGAGTACACATTTATTCCACTTTCTCCCTAAGAAATTTCTTCACCATAAACTCCACCATTGCATTTCCTGTAAGAACCATCTGTCTTTCACTAGTTAGGAATTTGTAGAAGAAACTGTAATACACGTCTCTTCCGCCTTCCCCAACCACCCAGTCAATGGCCAAGCAGGACGGAGGAGATTGAGACCCTTTGTCATACACAGCGGATAGGTGTTCGTACACATACCTTAAGAATTACGGTCTTCTCGTGCCGGGTGAGGTTGACATTGTGGGGTTGTCCATTGGCCATGTTCCTGTGGTCGACATCAATATTATATGGCTCCCTGGTGCCACCCAGGTTGTACCGAATCTGTAAGCTTCCTGTAGAAGGAAAAGAGAAGAATTTCAGTAATTTCTTCATTCTACGTTTCATTACAAGGTCACTTCTCCCACTCCTTGATGCTTAGGTTTCCATTAAACTCTGCTCCTTCCCTTGATATCCATTAATCCCACTGCCATTCTAAATTCTGGTTCACTAGCTCGCAAGGGTAAGAGCAGCAGACACGTACACATTGACAGTCTACCAACAATGAGCCATCAGTGGCTATCATCTCAAAATTGAAGCAGCAAATGGTATAAATGATCCAAGCTGGGATTATGCCTGGGAAGGAAGAATGAGATCATCTACAATATGGGAGCGTGGAGACGCCTGCAGGTCTCATGCAATACTATGTGAAATAAAAAATAAATGCAGGATGCAGGGATCGTCTCATGCCATTCAGCAACGTGTGACATTCAGTGTATAAAAGAATCATGAGCATGCAATATTAAAAATAAACATAATTTACAGCATATGGGATTTGGGGTGGCGTCAGTGAGGCCAAGAAAGCAATGTGTTTTGTTCTAAAGGTAGAGACCCCGCCAATCCGAATGTGCCGTGAAGGAAAAGCTGGGCTTCCTGGGTCCCTGAGTCTCGCCACCTCTCAGTTATGGTTCCCTTTGCCTCTATAAAGTATTCTCTTCTTCCTCTTTCATGCTCCTTGCCAATAATGACAAACTATATTGAAAACGATGAATATTCTAGACTTCGCTTTTAATTAATCTGCCCAGCAAACATAACTTGTATTACTTATGATTTTTAAGGACATCGATTTTTCATCTCATTTTTTACTCAAATTGGAATCCTTATGTTAATAGCTTTTGACATCAGAGCTTAAAAACGGAGCCAGCCATCTAGCAAGAGTTTGACCAACTGTAAATCACCTCATAGATTTTTTTTTAATTTATTTTTTTATTTTGGTATCATTAATATACAATTACATGAGCAACACTGTGGTTACTAGATTCCCCCCATTATCAAGTCCCCACCACATACCCATTACAGTCACTGTCCATCAGCGTAGTGAGATGCTATAGAATCACTACTTGTCTTCTCTGTGCTATCCTGCCTTCCCCGTGCCCCCCTGCTATATTATGTGTGCTAATCGTAATGCCCCTTATTCCCCTTCTCCCTCCCTCCCTCCCCACCCCACCCCCCACCAGTCCCTTTCCCTTTGGTAACTGTTAGTCCATTCTTGAGTTCTGTGAGTCTGCTACTGTCTTGTTCCTTCAGTTTTTGCTTTGTTCTTATGCTCCACAGATGAGTGAAATCATTTGGTACTTGTCTTTATCCGCCTGGCTTATTTCACTGAGCATAATACCCTCTAGCTCCATCCATGTTGTTGCAAATGATAGGATTTGTTTTCTTCTTATGGCTGAATAATACTCCATTGTGTATATGTACCACATCTTTATCCATTCATCTACTGATGGGCACTTAGGTTGCTTCCATTTCTTGGCTACTGTAAATAGTGCTGCGATAAACATAGGGGTGCATATATCTTTTTCAAACTGGGCCTCCTGCATTCTTAGGGTAAATTCCTAGGAGTGGAATTCCTGGGTCAAATGGTATTTCTATTTTGAGTTTTTTGAGGAACCTCCATACTGCTTTCCACAACGGTTGAACTAGTTTACATTCCCACCAGCAGCGTAGGAGGGTTTCTCTTTCTCCACATCCTCACCAGCATTTGTTGTTCCTATTCTTTTTTATGTTGGCCATCCTAACTGGTGTGAGGTGATATCTCATTGTGGTTTTAATTTGCGTTTCCCTGATAATTAGCAATGTGGAGCATCTTTTATGTGCCTGTTGGCCACCTGAATTTCTTCTTTGGAGAATTGTCTGTTCATATCCTCCGCCCATTTCTTTAATAGAGTTATTTGCTTTTTGGGTGTTGAGGCATATGAGTTCTTTATATATTTTGGATGTTAACCCCTTGTCAGATATGTCATTCACAAATATACTTTCCCGTACTGTAGGAGGCCTTTTTGTTCTGCTCATAGTGTCCTTTGCTGTACAGAAGCTTTTTAGCCTGATGTAGTCCCATTTGTTCATTTTTGATTTCGTTTCCCTTGCCCAAGGAGATGTGTTCAGGAAAAAGTTGCTCAAGTTTATATTCAAGAGATTTTTGCCTATGCTTTCTTCTAAGAGTTTTATGGTCTCATGACTTACATTCAGGTCTTTGATCCATTTTGAGTTTACTTTTGTGTATGGGGTTAGACAATAATCCCGTTTCATTCTCTTGCGGGTAGCTGTCCAGTTTTGCCACACCTCATAGATTCTTTGTTGCCTTCTTAATTTTCCTTCTAGAGAACAAAACTGATGTTCTGATTTTTAAGTTGTGAAATAAAACACAATAATTAAAACTTAGAAAGTAAAGAGAAAAGTAAAATAAAATAAAAGCTGCTGGAAATCCCACCACCTAGAGATAATACCTCAAGTATTTGGCAGTATTTCTCCTGCCCTTGCAGATATATATACACATAAATAACACAAATCGTTTCTAAATGCTGCCTTTCCTTATTCATGCACTCTAGTATCACACATGCCATTTAACTACTGTGCTGGGTTCCTGGAATTGAATTCATTTGACTAATCAGCATTAACTGCATTTCCTATTCCTGCTTTCTGAACAAACTGGACACACCTTCACTATTTGAGTTTTTCCTCACTTAGTGTTTTATCCTGGATTCCTTTGCTTACAGCCTCTCCTCCAGGCCTTGCTGATTTTCCTCTCCTGAATGTATCTGCACTCTCTGTGACCACAGGCCTCCATGGCACCTAGAACGTCTTGTGGGAATCCCGGCCTGTCCTGCTTCACAAAGATTGCTCCGGACCTCATTTCACTCTCAGGTGAGGCCCCTCTTTCTCTGCTCTCCCTCATTACTAATCCCATGGAAGGAGATGTCTTATTGGCACCCCAGTGTGACATATGCAAAACCAAACTCATTCTCCCCCCAAAAGTATCCCACTGCAATTTTCCACATTTCAGTCAATGGCCACATCATCCTTCAGGTGATTCCTGACAAAGACCCTGACTGCCCTCTTTCCCCTCTTTCCCTCTATAACTCATACGATCTGCCAGCACATCTGGGCTCTGTCTTCACAATACACCCTGAGTCTTCTCACTTTTCATCAGCTCTATTTTTACCCCTGGACCAAGCTGCCATCATCTGTGGCCTGGGTTATGGTGCTAGCCTCATGCTAACTAACCTCCTTGCTTCCGTCCCTGCCCTCCTCCCCCCACCCAACACTGTCCCTGCCCCTCACATACTGTCTCCTCTGCACATGGCCTTGGGAGCTATCCTCTGCTCGGAGCCCTCCCCGGGGCTTCCTCTCTCAGTTAGAGTAAGGATCAAAGACTTTATCACGGCTCATCGGGCCCCATCTCATCTTCCCCACCATCTCTGACTCTCAGCTTCTTGCTAACCCCTCGCCTGGCCTCCTTGCTCTTTCCTGGAATCGAGCATGTTCCTGCCTCAGGACCTTTGCCCTTACTGGTTCTTCGGCTTGCAATGCTCAATCCCCAGTGATGTGTATGGCTGACTCCTCACCTCCTTTAAGTCTTGGTTCAAATGTTGTCCTCTCAGTGATTATTTCTGTGACTTCCTCATTAATAGCAGAATTCACCCTCTCTATTCCCTTGGCCAAGCCCTCTCTTTTCTGTCTTATTTTTCTCCCATGATAGTTCTTGCTATACAACGCCTACACATTGCACTTGATTTGTTTATTTTCTGTCTTCTCCTGCTCAGTTGTTAGCTCCATGAGAACAATATTTTTATTTATATTTTTTATGACTTTATTCCCAATGTCTAGAATAAGGTCTGATATTTAATAGGTGCTGAATAAATATTTGTTGAATGAATGAATGAATGATGGTCTCCTTGTTTCTGTGCTTTTTTTCTTCCCAATGATTTATTTTTTGGCAGAGATCTTTTCAAAATGTGTAACTTATTATTTCACTGGTTCACTTAAAAAACTCTTCAAAGCCTTCCATTTGCTCATAGAATGAAGATATACATTCTTATATAGCTGACAATGCCCTGTCTGATCCAAGTTGTGCCTATTAACTTTATTTTCAAATCGTGCCATTTACTCTCCTCTTCACATTCAAGCTACCTTGGACTTCTCTTCTTCCTTAGAAAATGCAATTCTCCTTCATACCTCAGAACCTTTGAATATGCTGCATCTGGTTCCTAAGCTGTTTTTCTCCTTATCCCTCAGTGTTTTACCCTATTCTTTCCCTTTCCCTTAAAAGCAGTAAAAACCATCCATTGTTTAGGAGTAAAGGGGATGATCAGGCAGTTGTTTGGCAACATGCAGAAAAAACAAATTGATTGTCTTGAGTTTTTATTTTCTACTTCCTGTGCTTTGACCTTGTCTAATCACAGCTAGTTTTCTTAAATATATAGTTAAATTCATTCATCATTTACATATTCATTTCTTCAGAACACATTTATTTAGTGCCTGCACAAAGCCCCGTTGAACCCAAATTTTCGAGGTCTGAAATCGTGGGCTGTCTGTCTGGCTATAGGGTAGAATAGACTTCTGATGCAGACATCCATCCTCACCCGTCGGTGTGGGCCAGGCCTGTGCCTGAACCTGTAGGTACAAAGAGAAGGAAGAGAGGACTCTGACCTTGAGGGCTGGAGGTCAGAGGAATTAGTAATTATGCAAAAAACTGGACATTCTCCTCCCTCAAAAACTGTCCCTTTGTCATCAGTCCTTTTATGTTCCCCAGCCCATTAAAATCAGTATTACATTGTTTTCATTATTTTTTCTCTTTTCTGGCTTTCTTGGACTGTGTAAATATGATTTAAAATTTCCATAACTGCCTCACTTAATGGCAACCTAAATGATTTGCTTTCAGAAAAAAAAAGGAGTTGGAACTTCAAATTTATATATAGTGGATACCTATAAGCAATAACGGCAAGATTCTTGAACAATAAAATTTAAATGATATATCTATTCCTTTCAAATCATAGCATAAGAGAACCACTAAATGATGGTGGGAAGAATATTAATATTTTCCATTAAAATAAAGTATTATTAAAATGGGGAAATACTTCACTTCCTGCATCTCATGTTCATCTCCCGAGTGAATTAAAGCAGTTCTGAGGGACTGCTCTTTTATTGGCTGCAGCAAATAATGTGCTCAACCGATTTATTCTCTCTGGCCATCACCATTATCACCAGCAAACACTCTTGGAGCACCCATTGTAGGCAGGCGATGTAGCACCGAGGGCTTTTCATCTCACTGGGGAGACGGGGCATATTTACAAGATAACAACACAGCGCACTAAGGGCCAGACAAATGACATGGAACACCAGGGCAACGGGAGTTTAAAGTAGGGAGAAGTCCCTGAAAGGAGGCGAGACTTGGCTCTAGAATGAAAGGCAGGTTTCAGACTAAAGGGGAAAATGGAGCATTTGTAGATAAGGGAACACGGTGCGTAGCAACACAGATGCCCATGAAACACGTGGCCAAAAAAGAGTCCCTCGAAAAGCAAGAGGAAGGCCGCGTGGTACCGAATATGCGGCAGAACGAGGGTTAAATCACTGGACTCTGGATGATAACCATTAACACTCATACGGTGCCTGCAGATGTGGCCTGCAGATCGTATACACACTGTAGGGTAGTTTACGCTTATTAACTCGTTTGACTTTCACAACCCTCCTGTGAGGGAGTCACAATTTTACAGATGGGGAAATTGAGGCAGGGAGCAGCTAAGTGATTGCCCCAGATCACCCAAAACACAGAAGGATTCCAACCCAGACATTCTGGTCCTGCAGTCTGAGCCCTTGGTCTCGACTGGAAGGGTGTGGGATTCTGGATTTCTCCCGTTATGCGGAGGAGGGCTCTACCGATCGCATTCTTAGGGAGACTGTGTAGAAAGGAGACTTCCTCTGGCTGTCCTGGGTCAGAGTAAGGTGCAGTGACTGGATGCAGGGTGCTTCCCGGCGGACGTGCTGAGGGATAACGGGGCACCTGGGCCATGGCTCCTCTCAGACCTCAGCAGACCTGCAGAAGGCCAGGGCGCTGGGAGTTCCTGGCTGGCGGCCTCCCCAAAATAACGGCATCCATCTCCCTGACTGAAGGCTAGCACATTCACATGTAAGAGGGGGAAGGCTGGAGCATTCGTGACCAACACGAGGCTTGTGGGTTCAGGTGTCTGAGGGGGCAGCACTGTCGGAACAAGAGGGTCCTGAAGAGGGGCTCGTTCTGGGAAACGATGATGACAGGACAGCTTTCAGTATGTTATGTTTGGGGTGCCAGGGCATTTAATTAAGACTTGCTAGTTTGTTTGCTTGTTCCTGATATTTTGGCAAAGTCCTTATTGATATTTTTTCCTGAATGAATTCCTCAAATTTTTCTAACTTTAAATCTAAAGTAATAAAAGATTCAGGATTTAAAGTGTGAAAAGACCAAGTTTTCATCAGGAGTTTGAAGATGGCCTTGCAATAATGAGAAAGCAAGCAACCAGTTACACTTTCCAAATGCACTGAGAGTGTTCTAGAGAATTCTGCAGTCCAGAGAGAGTGGTGGAGAGCTCTGGGCCTGGAAGCAGACACCTGGGTTTAGAAACTCTGGTTTTACCATCACTGGCTGAGTGTGCAAGTCACTTAACCTTTCTGTACCTCCAGTTCTGCCATCTGTAGAAAGGGGGTAAGAATGGCGTCTACCTCACAGAATTGTGGGGCTCATAGGAATTAATGCATATGAAAAACTTAGTATATCTTCAGGCATCATTAACTCCTAGATATTAATACTGAATTGATGAATCAAAACCCTTGCACACGGCAAATACCCACAAACACAAGCACAAATGCTCATGGCCATGCGTGTAGGCTATGGGAATGTGAGTTATTGCATCTAGTTGAGAGCTAAATTTTAATGTGGCAGAGACTTGAGGAGTAGATAATACAACATCTACTGGAGCATGTTCATTAAATTCGTGACAAGCTAAATGTTTAGAACCACCCTCCCCGGGCCCTGAGTAGCTGGGACATATGGGTGGAGAACATCAATGGATTAAATGTCTATTTAACCCGATCCAGGAGAAATAAACTTAACTCGTGAACTTCTGGAAAGCAGGGGTTATGTATTTTTTCTTCTGTTTCCTCACTTATTGATTTATTAATTATCTTTTCTGATTAGAACAGTGACACTTGATCACTGGGAGAATTTGGCATGTATAGGAGGGTATTAGGAGGAACAAGTCAACAATCCAAATAGACACTTGGTGCTCACAGTATTCACATTATTGCTCTTTTTTTCTTTCCATATTTTTTACAGGGCTAAGCTGATATTGTACAGCAAAGGCTGTATCTTGTTTTTTTTTTTTTTTGGTTTAACAGTATTTTACATAAAATCTTTCCCCATAACTCATCAATATTCTCAATGAATACACAATATTCCATAAAATGGTGACTCCCTCATTTCATAACCATTTTACTAAAGTTGAACTTCTAGGTCCTTCCTGATTCTTGTTTTCATAAACAACACCGTGATGAACATCTTCATGCTGCATCTTTGTGTTTTGGCTTATTTCTTTGGGAATAATTTATGAAAGGGAAAATCCAAGAGAACACCTGTCTCTCAAACACCGCCCCCCATCTTTTTAAGCAACAGTGCATGGCCCAGAGAAGAAGTTTCAGAATTTACTATATTTTAAAACTCAAGCTGAATTGGGTTAATGATAATAACTTTTGGCTCCCATTGAAGAAAAACTGGATCCTGAAGATGCTACAGTACTAAATCAGCACTGAAAAGCAAGAAAATGTAGGCCATGAGCAAGGTAACCTCCACATTTTCAGCCCATGGGATCCTCCAGGAAATGAAGGAGAGAGATTTGCTCCATGATACATCAGAACTATTTTTAGTTGTAAAGAATGATCTTCTTAAAACTTTAAGTGTCTTAGAACTCACATTTTCAGAGAGGAAAAAGACCCCTCCATGTCTGGCATGTTTCTACATTTCAGGACTGCCTAGACTTCTCTCCAAGGTCCAAGTCCAGTGTATCCTCTCATCAGGATGCCTATCTTGGCCTCACTGGTCTTCTCTGACTCCGTGTGCATCTGGAGATCAAGATGGTCCCAGATATTACACGTGTAAATACTCTCCTGCTTTAGGCAACCCTTATGCCAGGGAGATATTTAATGGATGTAAAATTCTGAGAGTGTTTAGGAATGAAGACATCTCCAGTTTTCTGTTACTATTGAAAATTCATACCTTCTTTAGGAACCTACTGATATATTATTATAAATCAGAATAATCCATTGATTTATATTAATTGACTAACTCAAAGCTCGTCTCTGTTTAGTACAGAAGTGAATATATGTATTTGACAGGAATGAAAAATCATCATTACATGTGAGAAGCCGTCTTGTATTTATGCAATATGAGCCTTGTAGAGAACTTAGCAATGTTACCTCTGTAACAGTCTCTAAGGCACTCAATGGGCAAGTTGCTTTCTCGGCTCTCACATTGAAATGACATTAAAGAATGTTAGACGACTGGCTCAACATCCTGGGGAATAAAGGACAAGCCAGGAACAATCTAGTAACAATCTTACTGGAACATTCTGTTCACCTGACAGTAAATGGAGACGGCTAGGGATCCCTGTCCTTACCAGTGGGTTTGACGAGCACGGCCAGGAAGTCGGTGGTGAAAGAACTGATGTAGAGGAGGATGCAGGGCGCCTTGGTGGTGCTGAAGCTGAAGTGAACCTCCTCATGGGCCAGGTCCGGGGGTGCGGACTGCTGCTCCGGGGGGCTCTCGGACCTACTGCCCGATTCTCTGGCACTGACCCCTGACGCCTGGAAGTTATACCGTAGCCACATCCCCTCTTCAAAAAATGCACCAACATCTATTGGAAAGGGAAGAGAAAATTGAGAAATGAGGAGAAGTCTGACGCTGCTAGCACCAACATATTACACGTGGCAGGCCGTTCATCCTGCAGTGGCCTCTAAGGCAGGTCATGGAGGGCAGACTCTGGCTCCAGAGGGTATCAACTGGGCACGCTTCTGCGCAGCTGGGCCTTACTCTGTCAACACAATCTATCGGAAAAGAAAAAAAAAAAAAGAAGAAAAAGCATGTGACAGAGTAAGGAGATCTCTAAACTTAAAAAAATAGTAAAAATTAAGTAAAAAATAAAAAATGGGAAAAATTAAGAGTAAAAATTAAGTAAAAAAGGTAGTAAAATTAAGTAAAAACTTAAACAAAATAGTGAAAATTAAATCATACCAGAAAAATATTTCATGCACCGTCCTCAGGCCAAATAACTAATTTAGGCTGAAGAGGAATTTTGACCATACAGGCGGCGCTAAGCCATGAACAGCCAATGGATGGCGCTCAGGGGCTTCCTCTCTGAACCTGGAGTTGTTCTGGATGGCCACACAGGAATGCCCTTGACAGAACCCCAGCTTGGGCCTGGGAGGCTTCGCAGATGGTGTTCAATCCCAAGACGTGAAGGGAGAGAGAAGTGGGCTCAGGTCTGGCGCCGCCACTGATTAGCTGTGTGGCCTTATGGGGAGTTACTCAGCCAACTTCTCTAGGCCTCAGTATTTTATATGTGAAAGGGAGATAATAGAATTACACAAGAAAATGGAAAGAAATCAGCACAGAATTCGTAGCACCTATTGTTATTATTAATAGAAATTAGAAGGACGGTCACAAGCCATGCAACCTGTGTTTTCCTGTGGCCTAATCTGTGCTCCCTGGTTTTTAATCGCTTCCTAGCAGATGAGCTCCTGCCCCAAGTTCCCCCATGTTTGTCCCCTGACCCCCATGTTCTAACGCTGCCCCCTAACTCACTGGGAAAGGCTGAGGCGCCCTATCAAGGTTTGGTCTGCAGAGTTACTGTTTAATTGCCATGTGCACATACCCTTCTGCAAGCAGACAGGCTGGCCTACTGGTGGGGCAGGCAGCTGTGCAGCCCTGTCAGGGTGAGACATGATGCATTTCTCAGCTTTAATAGGTGATGGTCAGATGATCATTCCAAGGCAGATCATGAAAGGAAATTTGGAAAACTAAGGATTTTAGATAAACAAACCAAAAATATGCCACAGAGAATACTCGTGGTGTATTTTAGGGTTGCTGTTAAAAAGCTTTATGGATTCATGTCAGTTTTGGAGGAAGGAATATACCATGCTTAAAAGTGTTGAGTCTGAAACCAGGTCATAAACCAACGGTTAAAGCAGGGCCTCGGAGTGCTGTGAACCATTTAAGTTTTGAAGTGGCAGATTTATAGCTGTCAATTCACTGTTGTGATAGTTTTAAGGAAATGCCAAACCAGGGTAGTGTAATATCATTTAGGGAAATAATACTTCCATCCTTTCTGAATGAATAATTAAAATAACACTCATTTAACAAGCCCCAAATAACATTTTTCCTCATTAAGTGACCAAAAAGTATTGATTCAGAATGCTTCCTTTTTTCCTTCTGCTCGAAACATCTTGCTGCCCTCCAAAGCTCTCTTCTAACTGGTCCCAGCTACCCGGATCCTGAAAGCTCTGTACAGCTACTATATGACCCAAAAGGAACTCCTGGAGAGCAGCCACCGTACTAGAGGAGGCACAGGCCTCATGGTCATTAAACCTTTCATGGCTGAAATCCATTGCCCAGAAGTGGACACCATCATTAGCTGCTTTGAAGTGAATTATCTTGTAATAAAGGTAAGTGAATGGTACACAGCTCTGCTCCTGGAGAACCTGGACCCGAAACCCTCCTCTGCTTGCATCCCAATTGTGCACGGGGCTGGTTCCTTCCAGGGTGATCTGCAAGGCCAGCCCTGGTTAAACATGTTTCCTTCTGTGTTCCCAAGGTCCTGCTCTCCTGAAACACACCAGCTTCTTTCCTAGCCTTACACTGGCAAACTCTGCTTTCTCTCCCCAAAGCACACCTCTCTGAATTTCCCTCATGAATTTTTTATTCTGTTTGTTTGATGTTTTCTTCAACTTACTCTAATCATTTTGGACCAAAAATCTTGGAGCCAGGATGGGTTAACGTTCACCTCTATTTGTTCTGTTTCCCAAGGGAATACTTATGTATTGTAACTTTCTCACCATTTCTTTCTAAAGGCCAGGTTGCTTCCAGGTCAGTTTATGTAATAAGTTTCGAGTGTCTGAATCGACACAAAGGAAAAAAATGCCAAAGAAAAATCTCTTAGGTTCAGCCTGAATGGCATGTGCTGCCCAAGGGACACAAGGGTCAAGCAGATCACTTTAAACACATCAATAAGCTAGATGGTCTGTGTTGACTGACTAGGATCCAGGGGGGCCTTCTTGCTTGGAGTGTAGGAGCCAATTGTGCTGAACAACTTTACACGAGTCTTAAACAGGAAGAGAGTTTGCATCTAGAATTTCCAGGGGGCATGCTTCTGAAATTGTGCTAACAAGCATTACTGGCATATAGGGTAGTCAACAGATCAGGAGGTTTCAGGGAAAGCAAGCGAGATGAGGCCCCCACCACAGCGCACGTCCTCTGAGACACATCATGTGGTCCATGTGGGGGGCAGGAGTCCAAGATGTGGGTCCAGTCCTGGCTTTGCCACCGATTAGCTCTATGTCCCCAGTCAGGCAAGTCATTTAATTGCTGTGGGCTTTAAAGCATTCCCATCTCAAAGAAACCCTCCCTTGAACTTATATCTTCCTCTGGCTAGCAAGCAGTCTTTTTCACATATTCTCTAAAGTATTTATGAAGTCTCCTTCATTGCAGGGTGAGGAAGAGCAGCCCCTAGGACCCGTGGGGCCAGTGAAGCCAAGGGAAGAGGATTTTATAAGGAGGAACTGGTCTAGGTGACGATGCTGTTCAGGGATCCAGTTAGGTTTCCCTTCAGAGGGAAACTTCTAGAAGCCCTCTGGTCTGCATTCTTCTGTCTTCAGGGGTTTTATCTGTTTCCAATCATGAGATGAGTTGTGCTCACTGAGATCACCAGGAACTTGCTAATTACCAAGCTGAAAGGACCATTTCTGGCCTCGTTTGGCTGACTTGACACTGGGTGTCTTTGAAACTCTCTGGTTCTCCTTTTGCCTTTTTTGATGTTTCTCGCCAGTCCTCTTCCCTGGCTCTTCTTCCGTGGCTTTACCTGAAAATGTTGGTACGTTCAGCCAGACCATCTTCCCTGAAACCCACTCCTTGGGAAAGCCTTATCTCCATCGTCCCCCACCTGCAACCTCCTACAGGGAGACTCCATCTGGTTCTGCCTTGGAAAACTCAAATTCAAGACATACAGACCTGAATTCATCATTGTGTGCAAATCCGTTCCTCTCCCTGGATGCTCTGCTTTGATGAGTGACAGCCCATCCGCCTGGTCACTCAGAGGCAGACAGCCAGGAGTCAGCCTGAACTCCCTGTCTCCATGGCCTCATAACTGTCCCTTGAATTTGTTCTCTGTCACTCCTTTATTCAGGCACTCAGGTCTCACTGTGACAACTGCAGCGACTGTCCACAAAGGGTGTCTGCTGATGGATCTCTTATTTTGAATCTTTTAGAGTGATCTTCCATATTTACTAGTATGAGCAGTGTTGCTCCTAAACTTAAATTGCATCCCTTCTCTTAAGACTTGGGATATCATGAGGAGAGGGGAGGGTGTCACTGGATACATTTCAGAGAATCTGTAAATCTTATGAAGTTTCAGGCAAAATAAGTGGGGATGACATTTTCTGGGGAGAGGGTGAGTAGTTCTAATGAGATTTTATGACTCCATGTGGCAAAGTTTAAGGGAAAATGATAAAAATTAACTCACTCATATTCACTCAAAACGGATACACTGAGATGCTCAGTGTAGCTAGGCTCTGGGCTAGATGCCACCACACCTCCCAGGCTGACCTACATCGCCCTCATCATGTGGACCTCCCATTTCTCAGCTGCAGCACCCCTCACTGTCTGCATACACTCCTAAGGTCTGGCCACACTGGCTTGCTTGCTTCTTGCACTTGGACTCCTTCCCATCCTTCTCTCACCTGCCCTTCCATTCCATTCCTCGGTCACCTTCCCGCAGGTGCCAGTGCCATCTCCTTCCCTTGTTGCCACAAGCAGTGTCAAGAGGGCCTCCTTCAGAGCCCTCTGCGCAATTTGTTATAACTTTGGTCCAGAAAGCGTAATCTTGTTTGTTTTTAATTTAGTAAACATTCCTTGTAATCTTACCATAGGGAAGGCCCAGGCTGATGAAAAAGGAAAACATGATGAAGACATTTCTCTGCAGGAGCCCACGTGTGGTCGGCAGGGAGAACACACACGTGGTCAGGACGTGGTGTGCACCCAGAATAACAGAATGTGTAGAAAGAAGTAGCAGGGGAAGAGAAAGATGGGCTCTTTCTGTGGGCGGGGTGTGGCAATGTCTAGATTTCTTTCCTAAGAAGGTGGCTCTGAGTTGGGTGCTGATAAATCTGCAATGTGGACAAGGCAGGCTGGGGCACGCCGAGCATGCCAACAGCATGAGCAGAGGCATGGAAGAGTGGTGTTCAGTAAATTATGTCAAAGCTTCTCAACCTTGGCTGTGCTTTAAAAAAAATATATGTCTGAGGCAAACTCTCAAAAATTCTGATATAACTGGTCTGGGAAAAGGCTTGCCTTGTTGGCAAATTTCACTCTTTTCTCATATTACTGTAGTGTGCTGGCAGGGTTCAGTACTGCTGCTCTGGGTGTTTGGATATAACCTGATACTAAATCTGGGGTGATACGTGCCAGGAGATGCTGCTGGAAAGGAAAGCAGGATGGAGGCTATGAAGGTTCTTCAGTCAATTATTTTTAGAAAGTTTAGAAGAATATACTCAGAAATATTTTTGAATTTACAGAAGAGTTGCAAGATCAATACAAAGAACTCCCATATCCTACACATCAATTCCCTAATTTGTAACATTTTGCCACATTCCTCTGTGTGATATATATATGTGTGTATATATATATCTTTATGTATGTATATAAGGACCAATTCCTGAACCACTGGAGAGCAAGCTAATGTCATCAATGCAACATTATTACACTAATACAACACTATTGCCCCATTTCTGGAAAAAACACAAAAACATATGCACACACAAATAGTTCTGGGAAAACCATTTTGAGGCTATATATATATATATGTGTGCATATATATTTTTTCATGTAGAAATCATTTGCAAATAAGAGGCAAAACAGTGGGTCCACCACCACCTCCTTCATACTGGGAAGGGCAGGGAAGGGGAAGCCTATGAGGAAGAGCAAGTTGGGAGGTGACAGCCTTATTTATGCACCTGGAAGCTCACTAGATTGTGAGCTTCTGAGGGTAAGAACTTTGTTTTGTGACCTCAGCCCCGGCCTCAGCAGAAACACAATAAATATTTGTTGAATTGAGCTGAACTGAATTTGAATTTTTTTTTAAAGTAACAGAATACATATTCAACTAGTTGGTCCACACTGACCTTTCTTAGTTGACATTTTTCATTTTCATTCCCTTTGTAAAGTGGGCTTCTTGAGAGAAATGCCATCCCATGAACTTAGATATTATCATTAACTAAAATAGCATTTTATTAATGATAGTGTTATGAGATGCATTTAGAATAATACAGCCAAAATAATTAAATGACTTACAGTTTAACAGATGTTCTTAATTTTTACTCCTTTTTCTTCCTTTTATTGGCTTAGTATACTGGAACATATTTTGACAGATTGGTCAACTGCTTGAACAGCTTTAACAGATAAAGTTGTCGCCAAAATGTCATTCTCATTTAACTTCTGCTTTGCTAGCTTTATAGTTTGCCATGAAGCAATGGCTTTTGGGAATTAAATTATTTGTTTAATTATTTATTTGTAGAATTATATAATTACTTGATTTGTTTCTTTTCCAGAAAGGAGGATGTTTCTATCCATTCTGTTGATACAAAGTAAGTTGCTATATTTTAGCTCTATACTTAAATTAACACTGAACATTCCATATTTTCTTTGCCCAGCTGATCTGACTAGCCAAATAGAATTCTTGGCCATAAGGGTTCTTGAGGACAAGTGCTGTTTTTTAATTCACTTGTTGTAGCCCTAGAATCTAGTAAAAAGGCATTTGTAGAAAGTTTGTTGATTCAGTGAGTAAACTCCTGAACTGGAGCCAGATATGCACTTACATGTCATAAGGAAGTGAGCTTTTATTGACTTCCTGCTATGTGTCAGTCACCATAGGCAATTTTCTTGTATTACCTTATTTACTTAAATCACTCAACAGTAACACTTCTAGAACAGAGACTTTATCATCCCTGTTTTACAGATGAGCTAACTGAGGCTTATGAGAAGAGTTTGCTCAAGGTCACCCTCTGAATCAGAGAGGGAGAGTCACATATGGATTTTCCGGACTTCAAAGCCCATGCTCTGTGCTTTCCAGCCATGCTTGTGCAAGTTACAGCTGTTTTCATAGAAAGCCACAAAGTGATTTATTCACCAGTTTCTTCTTCGGGAATTTAAAAAGAAAACTAGTTACCAAGTAACCGCTGGTTGTTTATTACTTGCAAACATAAAATCATAATTTATTCTTTACGGTAATGAAATTCTATTTTCTCTACAAGCAAAGACCTTAATAGAAAAGAACAACCAGAAAACCCACCACTGTCCTATTACTTATGATAAACTTTGTTAATATTAGAGCAATTTCTATTTTGATTAAAGAAAGCCACATTTAAAGTCCTGGATGACTGTAGGATTTCAGACATTTGCATATATTTCCTGAAATCCAAAGCCATTTCCATTGGCTGATTGTTATAATAAAAGCAGGGCTGGCTCTTGAAATTAGTTATTTTCCTTGATCAAGGAAGGTAAATGGAACTACAGATTATAACCTTGCTTATTATTCCTTCTCATCTCACCCATTTGTCTATGTGGTACTTTATCTGGCATGTAAATTAAGCCTTTGTGATTTGTGGAAATGTTCTAACCCAACCCTGAGTGGTCCTTCGAGCAACACAAACCACCCTCAAACCCTTTGCCATCTTTAGAGAATATACCACACTGTATAGGTAGCTTTAATGTGGGTTGACTATCAAAAGCTGGAGTCTCACTCATCAAATGGGAGGTGGACCCATGTGGACGATTTTGATGGTTGACATAAACAGAGAGTGACTTACAGGAACTCACCTGGAGTTGCTCTCTTGAGTGGGGCATGATCGTATGAAATACTGGAAGATAATGAGTGCTCTATTTCATGCGACTCAAGAACCTGGTTAATCCCAGTAAACTTATCTGAGGCCTCATGGGGTTTCTGGACACTGAGAAGGTGGGTTACACAGTACCTCTTAAAAAAAAAAAGAGATGCTTATTTAAAACTATTTATGATTCCATATGGAGTCCAAGAAGTGGACAGGCCAAAGGCTCCCCCAGCAGGCCAAGGGCCATCTTCACTCTGAGTCTGCACATCCCAGCACCAGGCTGCCTTTCTGGTATGCCAGGGACCCCCAGCTTTATTTTGGACCAGTTATCACTTGTTTCTATGAGAACTAGACTTAAACAGTGACTTGAAATTAATTCACAATACATTAACTCCTAAGTGTTTCTCATACTAAACTACAAGTAGGTAGTTTGCATACACAGGTGTTGAAGAACAAGGGTTTCTTGCTGTCAAACACTGTATTTTATTTGACTTTGTATCTCCAGAGTCCAGCACAGTTCCTGGCACATAGTAGGTATTTAATGCACACTTGTTGAATGAATGAATGAATCAATGGTATCATGGATCAGTCTGAACATCTTCACATTTTTTTCAGTTATAGTTCCCACCATTCTATTATTTCTATTTCCCATAGAAATAACAGAATGTATTTGTATCACCGTTTATAACTTTTTTGAGGGTAGTTTCTGCACAGAAGATAAAATATGGGGTAAAAAGCAGAGATTCACCTCAAATAAACCAAGAAATAATTGGCTACCAGTATATTTTGGAAAATAGTTCAGGATTATAAATTATCCAGGGTTCCTGAAAATGAGGCTGTCATCAAAAAGTTATATACTTTGCCTTTTGGTGGAAGAAAGAGAAAAGGAGAAAAATAAAAATGAGAAGAGGAGGAAGGAAGGAGAAGAAAAAGAATGAATCTAGGACCCTCCTTCGCTGCATTATTACAAAGGCCTTAACGGATAAGATCCTTTGCCTTTGTGCCCCCACCATGGCAAGGACCCTTTTGAAATCTTCACATGGATGTTTGTAATTTGTCTGGGGAAAGCAACATTGTGGGGCACTTGCCAGAACCTCTTTTCCTCCTACTTCAATGAAAACAATATTTTTGAGTGAGAAGACAGCTTCAATTACAAAACTGACAACTACGATTTTACTTAAGTATTGTTCCCTCTATTAGAAACATTTCCTCTATTGCAGATTCTTCAAGCATGCCCCTCCTGGTACCACATCGGTGGAAAAAGAATAGATTTATTCATCGTTGAGTGAAAAAAATGGATTCTTCTATGACATAAATTAAAAATCCTTGCAAATGGCCTTCTATATGGGTCTATAGCGTGTCTCTCTCTCTCCAAATCAACCTCAAAATGGTTTTCCAGAGAATGAATGTGTGTGTGTACACACATACCTATTTCCTGGGGAAAAATATATGCATGTATATTTACATAGATACTTTCTGAAAATACACACACACACACACACACACACACACACACACATTTCACACTTTCTGGAACACCTCGATATGGTTTGCCGGAAAGCATTTGTGACTTAGTGACGTGCTGAGACCCAGTTAGCCTAAGGGCTTGCTCATGACCACTCCTTTCACAAGGGGACTGTAAAATCAACTCCTGGTAGGAGCAGAGAGGCTGACAGGGGAAGGTCTTTAACTTGGTAAAATTAAGTGTTCTTTTCAAAAGATGCTATGCTCCTTTCCATACAGGGGCAATTGTTCAGTCTGAGGGCACTTTCTGGTATTTTAAGGCTCAATCTTATGTGTGAGCAGGGGACCCTGGCTCAGGAGGTGAGATTGTCCTTGTTCCCAACTTAGTCATTTGCCTTTTCTGCTTGTAACATTCTTTTCCAGAAACAGCTCAACAGCTGCATATGTCAACTTTTTAAATTATAATGCTTCCTTTCTTGTTGCCATTTCTTTTGTACCATAGTTTGAGGATAATCATGCCTTTCTAGTTTCCCATTTTTTAATAGTCCCAAGTATAAAGAACTGTCTGCAAATATATCCCTGTTCTAATGGTGCCTTTGGGTTTAGAAATAATTCTGAGCATGGATGGCAATTGCAAATGCATGCTGCCCACCCAACCCTGACTTCATTCTAATTGGAGCTGACCTACTGGAGGAGGGTGGGAAGCTTAGCTGCATGCAAAACCAGCTCTAGTTTAACTGGATGTCTCCTGAGCATAAGAGAAACCAACTATGTGAGCCTTGCCAAGTCTATGGAAAAAAAGAAAGCTTTTGAAGACAAACCGGTTTAATGAATTCATTCCTAAAGTTAAAAAAAAGTAAGTTTTGCACTTGGCAATTGGAAGAAATGGTACAAAATGGTGCAAACATTAAATTTAAAAATTTGAGGCTGATGCACATTAGTAGATAATAGTTATGAGGTCAAAAGGCAGAGGGACTTAAGGCCAGACATAAGCAGCAAGATGAAGCAAACCTCACTAATAAAACAGTTTAATTGGCACACTGGATGTTTGAAGACTTTTGGCCATCTCTTCTTTTCCTTGCTGTTTTGGAAAGATGCGTATGCCTCCCGAAAGTCATGATGTTTAGTGAAGGCACATGCCAATCCAGTCTGATAATCAGAAACAGTTTCTCAATGACATTTTGTTTTTTTTTCATACCTGTATTTGAATACTTATATGTGTGATTTTGAGAGTTTATTTCCAATCGTATGACAGAAGTATAGGGCAAGATCAGGAGTGGTCAGGAAGATGATGCATTTCTGCACCTCTGCTGATGCAGGGAATTGCATGTCACTGTTCACACCCAGTCACGCCACCTGAATCCAGGGTACCTCCCCACTTTCTCTACATCTCAGAGCCAATTACAGCAGGGTTTACCACTTATGGAGAGTTAGGCACTATGTTATTTAGCCTTACGATATCTTGAGGTACATATTATTATTCAGATTTTACAGTTGAGGAAATAGAAACCCAGAGAAGGTAAATAACTTGCCTATGGTTACACAGCTAGCAAGTTCTTGCTAGTCACTACATTGTCGTGTTGTCTTTCAATGCTTTCTACTCACACCTTACCTGGAAGAAAGACCTAAAAAAGCAATCTAGCATTTTTCATTAAAAAAAAAAGTTACATTAGAGAGTGGTAGATGGTAGGTGTGTTTTGAAGGTTTGGGAGACAGAGGACTATGGCCCTTACATAAGAGGAGTCTTTGAAATGCTTCACACCAGCGTTATCCAGTAGAACTATAATGTGAACCACACTGTGCTTTTAAATTCTCCAGTAGCCACATTAAAATAGTGAAGAAAAAAACTAGTGAATTAATTTCAGTAATATATTGCACTTAATTTAGTATATCCATAACATCATTCTTTCAACATGCCATCTACATAGAAATCGAGACATTTTATATCTATTTTCTCATTCTTGTTTTCAAAATCCATTGAGTGTGGTATGCTTACAAGGCATCTCAGTTTGAACTAGCCCCATTTCAGGTGCTCAGTGGCCACAGGTAGCTGGCCACACCACACTGGACAGACAGCTATAGAGTACAAGAAGGGAAAATAAAAGCATTTGCCCATGTCAGCTGTTTTCACCAGCCTCTGGAGAAGTGGAGGAGTGGTTTCTCTATGTGCATTAGAATCATCCTGGAAGCCTTTAGCCACACAGACGCTTACATTCTATACCAACCCACTCAGTTAGAAACTCTGGGAATGACTTTTGGACATGCCTAAGTGAAGGAGGACTTGCTTGCAGCATGCCTTCTTCATGCCTCTCTCAGGGATCAGGAGATGATACAGGGAAGATTCTGGCGTTTAGGATCCTAACTGTGTCTTTCCATCAGACATTTGAGTAGTAGCTTGGAAAATTATTTCCTGTTTTGTGTTTTTCTGGGCTTAAGTGATACAATGGAAAGAGGGACTATTTTAGTCAGAGCAATGATTTTATGATGTATGTCGTATCATTTCATTCCTCTGCTCAAAAGGCTTGAATGGAGCTCCAGCTCCTGAGGAAAAGCCCAGCCCTACCATGACCCGCTACCCTACATAATCTGGGCCTCTCTTCTTCCCGTTCCCAGCCACATTCCATCACATTTCCTTCTATCCCTCCCATTGCTGTTCACTCCACTCCATCTGCAGCAGCCTCCTGGCATTCTCAGAGCTCACCCACTTCCAGACGGGGCTCAGATATCAGTATTGTTAGGGTGTGCCTGTCAGGGGAAGAGCTCTTCTCCACAGCAGTGTGTGGACTGCATGGCTGACGGGCTGTGTCCCTGAGTATGTTTTCTCTAACTGGGGCATCTGCTGAGGAGTAAGCAGCAGTGGATTCAAGGCCACATCTTCTGACTAGCACCGTGAACACAAATACTCTCTGGAGCTTTAACCACCTAGTAAGACAAGGGTAGGGCTGTAATGCTCTCCTGAAAGTTCTGTTGCCTAACAAGGACATATCTGAAAAGATGACCACTGCATTAACATAGAGCTGGGCCCAGGTAGGGTCCAGAAGTAAGAACAAAACATGCCCCCAAAACTATCATGGATGATGCCACCTGGGGAGGACATTTACAGTCACAGCCTGACAGCGGTAAAGTAGGGATGTAGTCATTTTAGTCTGGAAGACTTCAAAGGGACTGCGGCAGACAGTGTCTTTCCTCAACCTTTAGGAAGCATCCCAATAAAGCGCTTAGAGAAGGAGTCATTTAATGCACATAAGGCCATTAATAATCCATATTAGATACCTGGTGAGTTAAGATCTTCACAGAACACTTTCACAGATGTTTTTCCTTCTTGGGTAGTTGCCAGTTGCCCAACGTGTTACCTCAAAGACAAACTACAATGGGCCCCCTCCCCTAATCCAAGGTTTCAAAAGAAGTAGAACTGAGGTTGTAATCTGCCACCCCAGAGGTGGTGGCTTTGGTAACAGACCATGGCTTAGGTCAACCCCTTTCCCACCCACTTGCCACAGGTCTTATCAGCCAACTTGATATTGTCCCCTTCATACTGAAGTCAAGAGTCTCATTTTATAGTGTCTGTCAGGTTGGGATTTGTGCAGGAAAAGGATATGAAGGCTCAGACTCCAGGGGCTCCAGCTGGAAACGACCCTTTTCAGCATTTCCAGAGCTTCAGGGAGAACTCAAATGATGGCCATGCAAATGGAACCTGAGGAACGAATCTCTGCTGTGCAGGGCGGAGTGGAACCTGGAGACGTGACTGACAGGGACCCTAGTTTTAAATGACCTTTTCAGGTGAGATGTTTAAGCTCCTCCTCTCTCCATTAGATTTGGTTTCAAGAGGGAGCTGGCTTTAACAATTCCACAATAATTGGCTGATGGAACACGAGGAGCTGTCAGAGGGTTCAAGCCTGTCAATATTGTTGAAATGCTTTCTTTTAATTTAATATAACTTTTCTTTTTGTATGTGAGTTATTGCTATGATCAGAAAAATAAATCTTTGCCCTGAATGAGACATGTTCTGTCACTGGCAATAGCTTAGATTGAAGTCCAGTGCTTTATTTTGTACCTTGGCTGTTGTTTTGTTGTGAAAAATGTTAAAAAAGAAAGGACTGACATTTGGCTTTGTTTCTGAGATTTAAAGGAACTGTTCTAGAGAGTTTTTTTTTTCTTTTTGGGTGACCTTTTTTTTGAGTATTGCTGCAGGCTTTTAAAAGGCTCTTTATTTTGTTTTTGTTTTAACATATAGTTTCAGGGTTATGCAACGCATCAAAGGTCTTGTGTTTTATTTTTTCAAGTAGTCGTCCATATGTGGATAAACAATCTTAAACAATTAGGGGATAATTCCAGGAAAACTGGGTTCTAGATCAAGAAAATCTGGTAAATGTCAGAATACAAACTTAGACCCAGATTGTCAAAAAAAAAATGTATTTTTGGTTAGGGATAAACATTTCCAGAGCTAGTACAAGTGAATGTTATTTGAAGAAAATTTATGGTAAGCTTTTGGTAAAAGAATACGTTTTCCCTTTGTGCATGTTTTATGACATGCATTATTAATTCAGTAGGACATGTATCACATTTATAATTAAATATATAAATGAAGGTATGTAAATTGAGACTCCTGCTTAACATTTTTTTTCCTTTTAGGGATGTGCAGTCAAAGAATTAGGGCCCCACTGCCTAGAAAGAGAGATCCCACTCTAGCAGCCTCTCCCTGCATCCCTCCCCTGGTTCTGGATCTTGGTGCAAGCTGTCAGACTTTCCTGGATTATGGAGGTGTCTCTGTGTACCGCCTGCTCTCACAGTCCCAGTGGCTGCTCCCTGCCTTTTGCTGAAAGCGAAGTTCACTTCCTCCTGGAGAAGATCACAGCTCAGTGGTTACGGGGATGGGCATTAGAGCTAAATTGTCCAAATCTTTGCTCTGCCTCTTAGATGGATAACCTTGCACAAGCTACATAATTTTTCTATGCATCAGTTTTTGTGTTTGTACAATGTGTCAGTAAAACTACCTCCCCCATTGGATTCTTGTGTGAGTATGTGAGTTGACACATACATGCTGAATGCTCAGGAAGACGCCCAGCCGGCAGTGCACATCGTCATCGCTAGACTTCCCTGGAACCCCCTGCAAGTCACCATTCTGCTCCTAAGCAGCTTAGCTACATTCCCATCCCATGTCCCATGCCAGAGAGCGGTAAGTTTCTAGACACCCCCACCCGAGCCACATTCCAATTCTGCTGTTGTGAATTCCTCCATGCCTGGCCACATCAGGAATCAGAAAAGCCTAATTATTAATGGTTGGTTTATGTCATTTGGAATGAAGACATGAGACTTTTGAACGGTGCTTTCAAAATACAGTTTCCCTTGCTGGGTCTTGACATTCAAAGACAATTTTAGAGCATTCCATTTATGACCGTTCCTTGGGATGAGTAGTCAGTTGATCCTGAAATTGGGCAGCTCTGGAGAAAATTAATCTTATATGGGTGTGCAAATGGGAGGTTCACCTCCTTGAAAGTCTTTAAAAATGCTGTTTGTGCTTTTGCCTTCAATTAGTGTTTGCAGAGCTGGTAGGGAGCTGGTGCAAGGATGAAGACAGAACTGATTAGAGGGGACAGTCAATGTTGATGCACGTATTTTTTGGGAGGCATTTCTAAGCTGCTGCTGCCACTGGCAGGTTGGTAGGATGTGTGTGTTCTGAATGCCCGAGCAGCCCCCTCTTTTCTCCTCAGTCTTCGTTGTGGTTCGACTACTCGGCAGCGATTCCCAGAAGGGACTCACTCAGCACTCCAAAAAAACAGAAATAAAAGGGGTCTCTGGGTAACCCGAACGATTTTATGAGTGTCAGTTACAAGATATATTAAATCCTATCTTGAATTATTTAATGACTATCATAGCTCTGGAGTTACTCCATCACTGAGTTCTTCAGATTAAAAAAAATATATCATCAAAGCAAGAGGCAGGAAAAAATATTTCTCATATTTCCTTGCCCAGAGACACAAGCAGAAACAAGATCAACTCTATGTAAGCGGAATGCTTTCCAATTTGGAAAGCTAGTTACAGTTCAGGCTGTGAATGTCACACTGCCAGGAAGGAAACAGAAAGGTCAGCTCAGATTGAATGGAAAGAACTTCCACCATTTTCATTCTGCTCCTAAGGGATTTCTTGATCTCCCCCCGGTTTTCCCTATTTTAGGGGTGGGGAACTCACAATAAAAATAAACATTTCTAGAACTAAGAAATTCACTTGAAAAGCTGGTTCTAGAAAATGCTCATTCATTAAATATTTACCAAACACCCACTTTGTGTCAGTGATGGTGCTGGGTGTTGGGGATACAGGGATGAAAAAGCATCAGCCCATCTTCAAGAACTTCGCAGCCAGTGTCACGTTTGCTTCAGGCTGTGTGCGGATAAGAAAGAGAGAGGAAAGCCATGTCTACTGCAGGGGTCTGGAAGAATCACGGCCTCGCTATTAGGAGGGGTCATCAGAGGCTCCAGCCAATCAGTTGGGTGCTTATTTAGTACTGATCATGTGTTCAGTAAGCTCGTAGGACAGAGTCTCTGCTCACTGGCGCCCTATACGACTAAAATACAGGAGACGTGATGAGACAAGATAATTTGCTATTAAATGTTAAACACTTTTATACACAGCACAGGCCACTCAAGGGTGGAGTCATCTTAAAAGGCACCTTGAAACAGGCTACATGAGGACGAAGCCTCTAGAAAGGAGGTCACTCTGGAGTAGGCAGAGGGAAAGGGAGGGCCACTCCGTGCGGGGGAGTGGACACGAGACCCAGAGCGGGGCGTGGGCGGCATGGACTCGGAGCTGCGCTAGGATGGAGTGTGCTTGTGATGACGAGTGGGAGCTAAGGTGGGACCCTGCGAGCTGCAGCGGAAGAGGCCTCTTGGCCAACAGCATGGGAGAAGGTGGGACGAGGGAGCGCCCTGAACAGCTGAGCCACGGAGCGCGGCGCGGCAGACACATGAGTACAGCGGTCAGGGTTGGAAGGCCCGCATTTTGGTCTGGGCTCTGCCACCACTGACTACAGGAATCTTTTCAGGCCTCAGAGTCCTGGCAGCGCCGTGTTTGACTTTCATGGGCCCTATGCACAATTGTCTTTGTGGGCTCCTTCCTCCCTAAAAAATTATGAAAAGTTGTTATTTTATGACTGTGTTTGTATGATGATGAATACATTAACATTATACATTAAAATAGTTTCTTTGACCAAAAAGTTATTCTTACGATTTATAAAGAAACGAACATATTTTTGTGGGTTCCTACCAGCACTGTGGGCACTGTGCCGACCCTAGCTAATGCCTGGCTAAGTTGGTCCTGGTTCTCAGCTGTACCGTGGTGAGTAGAGTGAGTGGGATTCTGACATCTTAACCTTCCTCCAAAAGTCTGAGATTTGGTGCCTAACCTCTCAGTCTGTACAGTAAAGTCAGGCTGGTATTTCCAACAGCTTCATATTCAACCTGAAAACAACCGTATGGAAAAAATATCTTTAGATAAAGGAAAGATAATGAATTAATTTTTTCTTGGAATTTTAGAATATTAGGTGAAAATCCTCCTACTGAAAAAATGTATTCATTGAAAGAAAGAAAAAAGAATCTTCATTTTTAAAAATAACTAGACTGCTTTTTAAAAAGGAACATGAGCTCATTATAAAAACTCAAACAGCACCAAAAGATGCAAATAACTTACAATGTCCTATGCTACTTTTGCAGGGAAAAAAATAGTCACATTTCACAAAAAAGTAATGGGGACAGAAAGTGAAATGGAACTAAAGGAACTGCTGAGCTTTGAGCAAACAGAAGTTAAGAACATAGAATTCACTGCTTCTTCTCTCACCTGATCCAAAGTTCAAAGTATTTGGCATTCATGCTTCATAATTCGTGGTTTGCGGTAGTGGCTATTTCCATGTTTTGTTGAAGGTAGATTATTATTTTTGTCTTTCATTCTTTTTGATATATGTGGCTTTGAGGGAGTGGAATAAACATGTCTTCATTCTATTATTTTTTTATGTGCATCTTTCAGAAGTCATTGTAATGTCATATTTATGTTTATTACTTTAAAGGATGTCATACACAGTCTAAGAACTTAAGTACTTTTACAAGGCTGAAAACACATAACAGCCCTCTATGCTATGTCCCTCAATTCCGCCATTCCCACTCCTCCAAGGCAGTCTTTTCCCCCTAACATGAACTCTCTGTTCCTAAGTAACAAGCTTATATTGTTATTCTTGATCATATATGTATTTTACAACACTTAGATCTACATGCCAGCGTACTCTTGTTTCTTCATTTGCCTTGTTTTCTGTGTACCTGTCACTATTTAATCCTTGATTTCTCAGTTGGAAGTGTAAGTCTCCCCTCTGTAAACATTAGTAAACTGTTTCATGTTTTCCTTGGAAATGTCACACTGGACTCTCCACCTTCCTCTTTCAGTTTGTGCGGGTTGCTCTCCAGGTCTGTCACATAGCAGTGGTCCTTGAGTTTTCTTTTATCATCATCCTGGAAACTTAGAATTTTCTACTTACAGAATAATCTGGGGCCTCCCATTTCTGCACCTTTCAGGGGTCAAAGCACACACCTGCTTGCTCTTGAGTGCCTCCCTCACCCATTATGTTCCAGCTCTCCTCTGTCCACCGAGGGTGCTATTTCTCCATTTACTTTTGGTCTTTCTAAATGGTGGTGTCCTCCCCCTGTCCTCTCTGTTCAGGCTGACTTGTGTCTTTTTTTTTAATCATTTTCCAGGGATTTTAGGGTGAAGCAAAAGCAAATAGGTGTAATGACTCTGTCATGTTTGAGAGGACCTGGGACCTCTAATATCTTAGTAAATGAATAGCTCATCAAGTAAATGTGCTAAAAGAGCGTAAGTCGAAAATTTATAAAAGATCAAATTCATGTAATAAAAAATGGAAGTCTGTTCATTTTACTGTACTTTGCTATAATAGGGCAAAGGTGGGTTGTCCAAACCCTTTCTTCATTATGAAATAGGAAAATGAGGCCCATCAGAGAGCTGGAATGGGCCTCTTCATTTTAGTTTTGTTTTAAAAAGTCACATGAGTATTGTAAAAAAAAAACCAGTAAATTTTATAGAGTAATATGTCAAGATTATTCTACCATTCTACCCTTCCCCATGCCCCTCACACCACCCCTAGAGGCAACAAGTGCTAATCGTTGATTAATCTTAAAAAAAACAACTGGAAGGATTATGTCTATTTTGCTATGGATACAATCTGATTCTGCTCTTGTTGAAAACAACTCTATGTTGTGTGCGTGTGTGTGTGTGTGTATGGTGTATATTATAACACACACATACATGCCTGGGTTTTTAATAAAAACACACTCATATTTTACATATTCTCCTTTTTTAGGCTTAAGGATATAATGGGTATTTTCTCATGTGAACAAATATATCTAGCTCACTCTTTCCAGGGGTTATATACTACATACAGTTAAACAGTAAATCCTCTATTGATGGATATTTAGTTTTTTTCCTGTATTTCATTATCACACAAAAAAATGTGATGACTAGTCTTTTGAATATATAGTATTTCTATAATACTAGTATTTCTCGAGGGTAGACTTCTTGAGTATACTTACTGGGTTAAGTAGAACATACATACATTTTGATATATCCAACTGACTTCTAAGAGTTCATTTTCACACAGTCTCTTATGGGCTTTGTTAGTGTCAGTTAACCCCCAGTCCTTCTCCTGTGGGACAATCAGCAAACAGAACTTGGGAACCTGGAAGCTGATTTTGCCTTTATAAAGGTGGCCCTGGGCAGGTCTTGGCAGCCCCAAGTGGACTCTTCTCAGAGACACATCAGTCTTGCCAGGCCTTTCTTTTGAATTCTTTATCCTCCAGTAATTAATGAAGAGCAAATTGAAATGATAAAGAATGATTTTTGGCTTAATATCTTCACATCAATTAAAAAAGGAAAAAAAGAGAACAGTGTTGATGGTGTTCAGAGAACCAGCTTTCTCACACACTGCGTGTATATAGGTGCTGTGTTTTGGGAAGTCAGAGTGGCTCCACATAGGAAAAGCCATAAACGTTTTATATACCTCTAACTCTATCTCTCCACATGAGGCAATCCCTTCCAACTAAAAATGTAAAATATTGAAATGCCACTTACAAAACATTTACTGCAGTATTATTTACAATAAAAAATTGGTAATGATTTTAAGAGCAGAAATAGAAATTGCCATTTACCCATTGTGAGACACTTAGGTTAAATAAATTTTGGAAAATCCACTAGATGGAATATTAAGTAGTCTTTTAAAATGATGGGCATGAAGTCCAAGTGGTTTTAAGGAAAAATGTTTATGCTATATATGCTAATGCTATGTACATAGTGATATGTAGTACATTATTGTAATATAAATTGGTTTTAGGAACTTGGAATACATTTTCCTATAGTATAATATTCTAACATGGATCAATAAGTAAAGATTATTTATTTGGTAGACTAACTCAGTTACAGCACTCATACAATTAGCCTGAGTTTTGGATCTTCAGAGTGAGGGAAACTGCCAGAAGGAGCAGGATAAGTTTCTTTCTCTTGGCCAGGGCAGGGCTGGCCTCTGGTAAGACCAGAAAAAGCATCTTTGGCTGGCCCCACTTCCTCGCATGCCCCTCCCTGGCTCTTCTAAAGCCCCCCAACTATCTGTCCTCTCAGAAGTCACCTTACCCCCACCCCTCAAAGCTTGTCCAATGCCTTCCTCACCCTGAAATTACACCTGGTTCCATCAGGACTCAGCCTCAAGGACCCAATCCACATTCTGGAGTCTCTTCCTCCTCCAAGTCAAGCTCCTACTCATTCACTCTCACTGGTAGAATGTGTGGCCATGGGAAAGAAAGTGAATAAATTGGGCAGTTCAGGGGAAATTATTTTGGGTGGAAATGTCTGGTCTCCAAGTATATTCTTCTATAATTTCTTCCTTTTTAACTTAGAGAAGTGCTAAAAGTTTAATTAAAAATGATTCCCTCTGGATTCTGGGAAGATGGCAGTGTGAGCAGGGCAGTGGAAATCTCCTCCCCAAACCATATATATTTGTGAAAATACAACAAATACAACTATTCCTAAAAGAGAGACCAGAAGATACAGTACAACAGCTAGGCTACATATGCATCTGTGAGAACTCAGCGCCTCACGAAGCTGGTAAGATACAAAGCTGCGACCCAGCGGGACCCGAGCACTCCCCCACCCCAGCTCACAGGCGGGAAGAAAAGAATCAGAGTGGGGAGGGAGCGGAGGCACAGGACTGCTAAATAACCAGCCCTGGTGATCTGCATCGGGAGCACAGACACACATTGCACGGTGTATTGGAGATTAGAGAAACGGAAGGGCAGGATCCAAGATGGAGACTGTGAGCGGATCCCCACAGCCGGCTCCCCTGGGACAAAAGAAAAGTGGATGCTTTTTTTAAAGTCTTAAAGAGACAAGGGTCCAATAGTAGAACAAAATCGTCCCAGTGTACTCAGCCCAGCAGGCTGGGAATCTTGAGGAATTTCGGGCCCCCTAACTGGCTGCTGGGTAAAGCAACCCTGCCGAGCCCCTCATGGACATAAGCAGCCTGCCATTCGTTACCCGTGGCCGGCGCTGCAAACGGTCCAGCAGATCCGCCACAGCTGTGGAACAGCAGGAGAGCCACCCCGCCCACAGCAACCATACAGAATCTCCTCCCAGTGGGCAGCAGCTAACCAGGAAGGGCCGTGGAAGCCAGAGCAAGGTCTGGAAGGCACCAAGGGGTGCAGAACGCACCCAGCGTGACTGAAAACCCCCGCAGAGCTCTAGGCTAGCCTGAGCACAGCACTGCATACGAGAGCTCAGGGGAGTATCCCACAGACTGCCTCCAGGTGTGTGGATAACCAGCACAGGCTGCGGAGAAGGGCAAGGAGAACAACAACAGGAAGGGACTTTGTTCTCCTAGCCGACACACATGCCACCTGCCGGCGACCACTTCTATAGCCATGAAAAGACAGAAGAATATGGTCCAGTCAAGGATCACCCAGAAAACTCCAGAGAGAGGGCCTGGTGGGATAGATTTAAACAATCTTCCTGAAAAAGAATTCAGAATAAAAGTCATAACCATGCTGATGGACCTACAGAGAAATATGCAAGAGCTAAGGGCTGAAGTCAGGAGGGAGATTACAGAAATGAAACAGTCAATTGAGGGGCTTAAGAGCAGACTGAGTGAGGTGCAAGAGACTGTTAATGGAATAGAAATCGGAGAACAGGAGTACAGAGAAGCTGAGGCAGAGAGAGATAAAAGGATCTCTAGGAATGAAAGAATATTAAGAGAACTATGTGACCAATCCAAATGGAACAATTTTCGCATTATAGGAGTACCAGAAGAAGAAGAGAGAGAAAGGGATAGAAAGTGTCTTTGAAGACATAATTGAGGAAAACTTCCCCAAGCTGGGAAAGAAAATAGTTTCTCAGACCATGGAAGCCCACAGATCTCCCAAAAGAAGGGACCCAAGGAAGACAACACCAAGACATATAATAATTAAAATGGCAAAGATCAAAGACAAGGACAGAGTATTAAAGGCAGCCAGAGAGAGAAAAAACATCACCTACAAAGGAAAACCCATCAGACTATCATCAGACTTCTCAACAGAAACCTTACAAGCCGGAAGAGAATGGCATGATATATTTAACGCAATGAAAAGAAGGGCCTTGAACCAAGAATACTGTATCCAGCACGATTATCATTTAAATTTGAGGGTGGGATTAAACAATTCCCAGATAAGTGAAAGTTGAGGGAATTTGCCTCCCACAAACCACCTCTACAGGATATCTTAAAGGGACTGCTCTAGATGGAAGCACTCCTAAGGCTAAAAAGATGTCACCAGAGAAAATAAAATCACAGCAAAGAAAGCAGACCATCCAAATACTAACTAAAGGCAAAAAATAAAATCAACTATCTACAAAAACAGTCAAAAGAAACATAAAAGAGTACAGAATAAAACACCTAGCATATAAAGAATGGAGGAAGAAGAATAAGAAGGGAGAGAAATAAAGAATCATCACACTGTGTTTACAATAGCTTAACAAGAGAGTTTAGTTAGACTGTTAGATAGTAAAGAAGCTACCCTTGGATGTTTGGTAACCATGAATCTAAGCCGGTAATGGCAATAAGTACAGACCTATCAATAATCACCCTAAATGTAAATGGACTGAATGCACCAGTCAAAAGACACAGAGTAAGAGAATGGATAAAAAAGCAAGACCCACCTATATGCTGCTTACAAGAGACTCACCTCAAACCCAAAGATATACACAGACTAAAAGTGAAGGGATGCAAAAAGATATTTCATGTAAACAGCAGGGAGAAAAAAGCAGATGTTGCAGTACTTATATCAGACAAAATAGACTTCAAAACAAAGAAAGGAGCAAGAGATAAAGAAGGACATTACATAATGATAAAGGGGTCAGTCCAACAAGAGGATATAACCATTATAAATATTTATGCACTCAACACAGGAGCGCCAAAATATGTGAAACAAACACTAACAGAATTAAAGGAGGAAATAGAAAGTAATGCATTCATTTTAGGAGACTTCAACACACCACTCACTCCAAAGGACAGATCAACCAGACAGAAAATAAGTAAAGACACTGAGGCACTGAACAACACACTAGAACAGATGGACATAACAGACATCTACAGAACTCTACACCCAAAAGCAGCAGGATACACATTCTTCTCAAGTGCACATGGAACATTTTTCAGAATAGACCACATACTAGGCCACAAAAAGAACCTCAGTAAAGTAAAAAATACTGAAATTCTACTAACCAACTTCTCAAATCACAAAGGTATAGCTAGAAATAAATTGTACAAAGAAAACAAAAAGGCTCCCAAATACATGGAGGCTTAACAACATGCTCCTACATAATCAATGGATCAATGACCAAATTAAAACAGAGATCAAACAATATATGGAGACAAATGACAACAACAGCACAAAGCCCCAACTTCTGTGGGACACAGCAAAGGCAGTTCTAAGAGGAAAGTATATAGCAATCCAGGCCTATTTAAAGAAGGAAGAACAATCCCAAATGAATAGTCTAAAGTTACAATTATTGAAATTGGAAAAGGAAGAACAAATGAGACCCAAAGTCACCAGGAGGGACATAATAAAGATTAGAGAAGAAATAAATAAAATTGAGAAGAATAAAACAATAGAAAAAAATCAATGAAACCAAGAGCTGGTTCTTTGAAGAAATAAACAAAATAGATAAACCCCTAGCCAGACTCATTAAGAGAAAAAGAGAATCTACACACATAAACTGAATCAGAAATGAGAAAGGAAAAATCATGATGGACCCCACAGAAATACAAAGAATTATTAGAGAAAACTATGAAAATCTATATGCTAACAAGCTGGAAAACCTAGAAGAAATGGACAACCTCTTAGAAAAATACAACCTTCTAAGATTGACCAAGGAAGAAAAAGAGAGCCTAAACAGATCAATTACCAGTGACAAAATTGAATTGGTAATCAGAAAACTACCCAAGAACAAAACCCCCAGGCCAGATGGATTCACTGCTAAATTTTATCAGATATAAAGAGAAGAAATAATGCCCATTCTCCTTAAAGTTTTCCAAAAAATAGAAGAGGAGGGAATACTTCCAAACTCATTCTATGAAGCCAGCAGCACTCTAATACCAAAACCAGGGACACACCCCATCAAAAAAGAAAATTACAGACCAATATCCCTGATGAACATAGATGCAAAAATGCTCAACAAAATATTAGCAAACCGAATTCAAAAATACATCAAGAGGATGTTATACCATGATCAAGTGGGATTCATCTCAGGGATGCAAGGATGGTACAACATTCGAAAATCTATCAACATCATCCACCACATTAACAAAAAGAAGAACAAAAACCACATGATCATCTCCATCGATGCTGAAAAAGCATTTGACAAAATTCAACATCCATTCATGATAAAAACTCTCAACAAAATGGGTATAGACGGCAAGTACCTCAACATCATAAAGGCTATATATGACAAACTCACAGCCAACATCATACTTAACAGCAAGAAGCTGAAAGCTTTTCACCTAAGATCAGGAACAAGCCAGGGATGCCCACTCTCCCCACTGTTATTCGACATAGTGCTGGAGGTCCTAGCCACAGCAATCAGACAACACAAAGAAATACAAGGCATCCAGATTGGTAAAGAAGAAGTCAAATTGTCACTATTTGCAGATGACATGATACTGTACATAAAAAACCCTAAGGACTCCACTCTAAAACTATTAGAACTAATATGTGAATTCAGCAAAGTTGCAGGATACAAAATTAATACACAGAAATCTGTGGCTTTCCTATACACTAACAATGATCTAACAGAAAGAGAAATCAGGAAAACAGTTCCATTCACAATTGCATCAAAAAGAATAAAATACCTAGAAATGAACCTAACAAATGAAGTTAAAGACCTATACCCTGAAACTACAAGACACTCCTAAGAGAAATTAAAGAGGACACTAACAAATGGAAATTCATCCCATGCTCTTGGCTAGGAAGAATAAATATTGTCAAAACGACTATACTACCTAAAGCAATCTACAGATTCAATGCAATCCCTATCAAAATACCAACAGCATTCTTCAATGAACTGGAACAAATAGTTCTAAAATTCATATGGAACCACAAAAGACCCCGAATAGCCAAAGCAATCCTGAGAAGGAAGAATAAAACAGGGGGAATTATGCTCCCAGACTTCAAGCTCTACTACAAAGCCACAGTAATCAATATAATTTGGTACTGGCACAAGAACAGACCCACAGACAAATGGAACAGAAAAGAGAGTCCAGACATTAACCCAAACATATATGGTCAATTAATATACGATAAAGGAGCCATGGATATACAGTGGGGAAATGACAGCCTCTTCAACACCTGGTGTTGGCAAAACGACAGCTACATGTAAGAGAGTGAAACTGGATTACTGTCTAATCCCATACACAAAAGTAAACTCAAAATGGATCAAAGACCTGAATATAAGTCATGAAACCATAAAACTCTTAGAAAAAAATATAGGCAAAAATCTCTTGGACACAAACACGAACGACTTCTCCATGAACATATCTTCCCGGGCAAACAAAAGGAGGGAAACAAAAGCAAAAATGAACAAGTGGGACTATATCAAGCTGAAAAGCTTCTGTACAGCAAAGGACACCATCAGTAGAACAAAAATACATCCTACAGTATGGGAGAATATATTCATAAATAACATATCTGATAAGGGGTTGACATTCAAAATATATAAAGAACTCATGCACCTCAACAAACAAAAATCAAATAACCCAATTAAAAAATGGTCAGAGGATCTGAATAGACACTACTCCAAAGAAGAAATTCAGATGGCCAACAGGCACAGGAAAAGATGCTCCACATTGCTAATCATCAGAGAAATGCAATTTAAAACCACACTGAGACACCACCTCACACCAGTAAGGATGGCCAACATCCAAAACCCAAACAACAACAAATGTTGGAGAGTATGTTGAGAAAGGGGAACCCTCCTACACTGCTGGTGGGAATGCAAATTAGTTCAACCATTGTGGAAAGCAGTATGGAGGCTCCTCAAAAAACTGCAAATAGAAATACCATTTGACCCAGGAATTCCACTCCTAGGAATTTACCCTAAAAATGCAGCAGCCCAGTTTGAAAAAGACATATGCACCCTTATGTTTACCTCAGCACTACTTACAATAGCCAAGAAATGGAAGCAACCTAAGTGTCCATCAGTAGATGAATAGATAACGAAGATGTGGTACATATACACAATGGAATATTATACAGCCATAAGAAGAAAACAAATCCTACCATTTGCAACAACATGGATGGAGATAGAGGGTATTATGCTCAGTGAAATAAGCCAAGCGGAAAAAGACAAGTATCAAATGATTTCACTCATATGAGGAGCATAAGAGAAAAGAAAAAAACTGAAAGAAAAAAACAGCAGCAGACTCACAGAACCCAAGAATGGACTAATAGTTATCAAAGGGAAAGGGACTGGGGAGGATGGGTGGGTGAGAAGGGAGGGATAAGGGGGAAAAAGGGACATTACGATTAGCAGATGTAATGTTGGGGGTGCACGGAGAGGGCTGTACAACTCAGAGAAGTCAGGTAGTGATTCTATAGCATCTCACTACATTGATGGACAGTGAGTGTAATGGGGTATGTTCGGGGGTACTTGATGAAGTGGGGAGTTTAGTAACCATAATGTTGCACATGTAATTGTAGATTAATGATACAAAAATAAAATTGATTCCCTCCATTGTAATGGTAGTGAGCTGCTTTGTGTGTGTGTGTGCGTGTGTGGATGTGTGTGCCCTCGTGTATATGCTATGGGTCAGGGTCAGTAGTAGGGAGGGGAAAATGGTTTATATGGTTTGCTTTTATCACAGACGATGTTGGCTCTGTGGTCTGTATGTGGCTCCCTGACATGACATGTTGGAATCCTGACATGGAAAGGGCCGGTGTTAGAAGGTGGGGCCTTTGGGAGGTGATTGTGTCATGAGGGTGGAGCTCCCACAAATGGGATTTGTGCCCTTGAAGGGAGGTCCAACAGCTCCCCAGCCCCTTCTGCTACATGAGGACCCGAGAAATCTATGACCCACCAGAGAACCCTCACCGGACAATGCTGGCTAATCTGGACTCTCAGCCTCCAGAATGTGAGAAACACCTTTCTGTTGTTTATAAGACACCCAATCTGATATTCTGTTGTAGCAGCCTAAGTGGACTAAGTACATAGACTCTGGATTCCAGTATTCTTGGCGGCTGTGTACTGCCTTGTGAATTCTTTTACTCTTGGCTAGGGAATATGTGTTTTATTTGTATTATAATTTTTACATTACCTTTTGGCTGGAGAAAGGGGAGCTCATGCTCTGAGCAGAGCACTGCTGTGCAGTGGGAAGAAAGGGGCCTGGGTGCAGTGCCTTGCTTTTGCGGGTGTTACAGATGAACTCCTCTGTGCAGCAATGGGAAGGACCATTGTAGCTGACCATCTCCTTATAAAAACGGATGGAGACATTTACCTTGGTAATTTCCATGTTTTGTTTTGCATTCAGAATTTCATTTGCCAGAGGTGCCTGACAGTGCAGTGTCCAGGCGTGAGCAACGGTACTGCCATCCTCAGCAGTGATCAATCAGCAATGCAAAGCATGAATCTCATCAATAAGAAAACTCACAGGGCATGGCCGGTATTTACCCTGCAAATCACCTCTGTTATAAAACACAATCTAGAGTAGGCTCTCATGTCAGGAATTCATTTGGTCAGATTCTCCACGTCTTTTTTTTCATTCCTCCTATGGATTTGGAGAGAAAGGTCTTCTCTACTATTAACATAAAATCCATATATATTTGGATAGGGTATGTGGGTGGTGCCCTAAAATATACAAAGAAATATCTTGTTATCTGAGACTTACATTTGGAAATTGACAGATCCAGACCAGCTCTGGCTCTGCTTTTCTGTGCTGTGTATGTGTTCGTGTGTGTGTACGGACACTTCCTCAATCAAGCACAAAGAAAGTGCCCCAGGAAGGGAGGCAAAGACAGCAGAGAAAATTATTCAGAACCTTTGGGCCTTAGGCCTACCTAAGCTTAGCCATGATAGGAAGAGAAAGACACATTGGCAGGATGAATTAACTGCTATCCACGGAACATACCAACTTGCCATTATACATGGGACAACTACTGAGGGCAGTATGCCCTGGAGACGTGAGGGATACTCAAAGGCAGTGTGGACACTGACAGCAAGACTTGTGTGCAAGGGAGTTAAAATGTGAGAAATTTAAAAACACAGCATTCTGAACAATTCAGCAGACTGGTTCCTTTTAAATTCCTGGAAGAGAAGTGTTACAGAGTTTCAGCAGAAATCATGGAGCTGCTATGTGGGAAAAGACAAAATGTGTTATTTTTGTAAACTTCATATTATTTACAGTTCTGATTATTTCAAGGGTTTCTGGGACATTGGGAGAATAGAAAATGAAAACCGAGCCAGTGACCATATGTCATCCTCATCCCCTGGGCATATCATTAAGGCTTTAGTAGAGAGAGAGGAGAGTATGGAATTTATCAGCTGTTAAATACCACTTTAGCATCAAGCTTTAGGTTAGGTGCTTTTACTTATCTCCTTAGAGTCAGGAATTTGAAGGTTCTTAAAGGCACAGGGATTTCACCCCAGAGCCTGACATCCACTGTGTCTTCTTCATGAAGACATCTTCCATTTTTAACAGAGATGGAGGTGCAGGATAAGAAAATTTTCCAGTTGTCAGAAAAGTCCAAATGTGGAACAAGTTGACTCATGTGGTCCAGAGACTTCCATCTGACACAGTCTGGACCCCATCCAGGGGTGCTGGCGTATATGGTGGAGAAAACGCCAGGCTCGTGGGCAGGGCCCTCCAGTTCAGTCCCATCTCTCATTTACTAGCCATGTGGCTTTAGACAGCAAACTTCACCTCTCCAAGTCTCAGTTTCTTCATTTTGAAAATTAGGAGTACTAATACCTACATCTCAGAATTGCTGTGATGATTAAGTAAGGTAAGATATGGTAACATACTTAGTTCAGTGCCTGGCATAAAAGGAGGTGCTTAGTAAAATGTCAGTTGAATAGAATGTAATATCCTTTCCGACCATGAGATACTTTGATTTTGTGAGAAAAACAGTTTCATGAACTCTTAACAATTTAGGAGCAATTGAAGAAAGTGTTGAAATGAGTAACCCAAAGACAGTTGAATGTTAGGGTAAAAGCTGAAAGTCTGAATAATGATAAATTCAGTCTACTATATAAAGTCACGGAAGATAATATTTTTGCTTATGTAATAGGAGAGGCGGGGCTATAAATATATTTGCAATTTATAACCTGGTCTCATGTTTTAATCTGATAGACATGACTTATATTTTTAACTGAATTAACAAGATTCTATTATAGCAGACACTTATTAAGGACTTATAAAAGCCAACAGGCTACATTAGACCTATTTAAAAGAGATTTAGATTATTTCAATATTTAAGTTTTAGAAAGCATTTTACTTACAATCTTATTAATCTCCCATTCTGAAAACTGAGAAGGGAGTAGCAGTGGACATGTGCAAGTATTTGGGTCACTTTTGGATTAAACATGAGAAATACCTGGATTCAATCTGAACTGGTGTTGTCATCCTCAATAAGGGGGCAGATGGACAGAGGGGCATAATCACTTGGGATAAAGGGGAAATTTTAGATGGGGTTTCTAGAATATAGCAGTGACTTATTACATTTTGAAACTGCAAATATGCAAGGAATCAATATTCTTTTCTAAAGACTTCTGGAATAATCCCAAGAGGATGCTCCAGGATCCATGTGATTTAATCTCAAGTGTGCTTATTGCTGTAATGTTGTTCCAGGCCAAATGACTGATGACAATTCCATGACATAGAAAGGGATTTATTGGGGGCCATGGCATTCACATGGTGGACTGACTGTGACCGCAGCTTTACAGGCCACGGCATAGCATAACTCTTGAGGTCTGAGGTCTGAGGTCTGCCGGACTTGGTAATCTTTGAGCTCCCTGGTAATACATGTCACTGCCGTATGGTGACATGGGCAAGAATGAATGGAAATAGGTGGAAGGTACAGCTTTCCACTGTCTGTTTTGGCAACACCACCAATGTGGATAGAAAAGTTCTGTGCAGGGTTTCCTGGGGGCTTCTGAACACCAAGGTATAATACTTTGTAGGCCTTTCACTAAAGAGACCCTCAACTCTAGGGTCTCTGGCTTGGTGAATACTCATCTTAATAATAATTTGCATTTTCATAATATTAATGCTTTTCAAAGCACTTCACATACACCAGTTCATTTGATCCCCATAATTCTGTGAATACATTTTATATAATTAATGCAATTTATAAAGAACTGAATGCCAAGAGAGTGGTGTAATTGTCCAGTTTTGTTTTCAATAAAGATGAAATTGGAATTCAAGGTATTCCTGCAGCACTGTTGTAATGCCAGCTTTCCCTCTTGAACTGGGGAAAACTCCAAAAGTTCAGATTCCTTTTTTAAACAAACAAAACTAGTTTAGAATAGTGTTGGTTGCATTGATGGTTATTGGAATAGGGTGGCAAGGAACAGATCTGAAAGAATATAATGGTGCCAATTCCCAAAGGGCCTTGAATTGGGGATCCTTCTTAAAGCTATACCTGACCTATTTCCTTGGGGAGTTACACCAGAAGTAAAACTGGCCACTGGAGTGGTACATGGTTAGTCATTTCAACAGGTTGAAGGAAGGAATCAGCATTAGTCAAGTCTGAACTTGAGACTTTATTTTATTTTTATTTTACAAAATAAAATTTGGTAAAGTTCATAAAGAGTTTTTAGAAGATCTCCTTTCATAAAAAGGGAGCAATAAACTGCTATTTATGTATCAATTTGTTGTTCTATCGTTGAAATGGTATCTTTAAAGGGGTACATTTAAAGTAGAAACGTACCCTTAGACACATACGAAACTGTTGGGAAGTGGGGATGATGGAAGAAGATGGGAGAATGAGAACAAAATTTTGGAAAATGGAAAAATTCCATGTCCTTTTTTTTAAAGACTTTTTTTAAAGAGCATTTTTAGGTTCACAGCACAACTGAGAAAAAGGTACACATGCCCTTGCCCCCGCTTGCATAGCTTCCCTCACTATCAACATCTTCTGTTTGAGTGGGGACATTGCTACCATCAGTGAACCTGCCCTGACACATCACTGATGCGTAGGTGGACAGGGCTGCTGACAGGAGGGTTCACTCTTGCTGTTGTATCTGTGGGTTTGGACAAAGGTATGGTGACATGTATCCAGCATTAGAGTATCATACAGAATATTGTCATTGCCCTAAAAATCCTCTGTGCTCTACCTATTTATCACTTCTCCCTTTTCCCCACGATCTAGGAACTATTTATCTGTTTACTGTCTCCATAATGATTTTGCCTTCCCAATATGTCATCTAGTTGGGATCAACAGATTATGTAGCCACTTCAGATTGTCTCCTTTCCCTCTGCAATATGCCTTTAAGCTTCCTCTGTGACTTTTCATGGCTCAATAAGCTCATTCCTTTTATATGTTGAATAGTATTCCATTGTCTGGATGTACCACAGTTCACCCGTTCACCTCCTGAAGGGCATCTTGGTTCGCTTCCAAGTTACAGCAGTTCTGAATGAGACTGCCAGAAACATTCGTGTGTGCAGGTTTCTGTGTGGACATCAGTTTTTAAATCCTTTGGGTAAATACCAAGAAGCATGATTTTGTGGACTGTATGGTAAGAATATGTTTACTTTTGTAAGAAACCACCTAACTATTCAAAGTGGCTGTGTCATTTTGGATTCCCACCAGCAAGGAATGAGAGTCCCTGTCATTCTATGCCCTCACTACCACTTGGTGGTGTCAGTGTTCTTGATTTTGGTATTCTAATAAGCACGTAGCATATCCACTGTTGTTTTACTTTGGATTTCCCTGATGACATATGATGTGGAGCATCTTTTCATTAACTTACTTACCATCTGTGTATCTTATTCGGTGAGGTATTTGGCCCATTTAAAAATTTCCCTATTCTTTTCACATTGGAAAGGAAAAAAAGCAAAGCTTCAGAAACTATTACTGGCTGGTGGGACATAAATTTAAATACAGTTAAACCATTCTGAATCCTGAAATATTTTGTCCACTGTTAATTTTCCAAAGCAATCTAGATTTATTAATATTAAAAGCAAATAAACATTTCTTTTAAGTGTATTATTTCAGGGCAAAACTTTTTTAACTGGGATGTTTTTAAAATTCTATCTTTAGGTTTTAATAATATATCTGTAAGTTGTTTTTATTTTTGTCATACTTGAGGTCCACAGGGCTTCTTGAAGCCTTAAACTTGGAATTAATTCAGAACAAATGTTTTTAAAAGGGTCTTCTTACCTAATGAACTCCTCCCCCCAGAATTACATGTGACTCCCACTATCAGCCACATTATCCTTAGGTGGGACTTTAATAGTGGCTCTGCCATCATAACCTGCAGAGCTCACACCCAGTTTTCACTCAGCACTTCCTGTCCCGCTCGCCCTTTGTATTGTATTTGGGTCTATAACCTCCACTTCAAGCCTGGTCACATTCATCTTGGCCTCGCTCACTGCCCATCCACTGTTTCCTGCACAGCAGGTTCTCAGTAAGCATTCCCATATTTCACTAAACTGTGCCCAGCGCATATGAAGAAATTAAATTATTATTAACGATCAAGCCACTTGATCTTAACTTCATTCATACACACATAGATTTGTTAAATATTAATGCCAATAATTTAATTTAATTGAGAATCTTTGCTTTATAAAGCTTGAATAGCTCAGAAGCTACCTTCTATTTAGTGAACTTATCACTTGGAAAAGTCAAGTAGAGAATATTGTTAGGCTGAGTTCAGTATTTCACTATCTCAAGTGCCCAGACTTCATGAGAACATGGAGAGAATATGTTTGAAATGCCAAGCAAGGGACGGCTCAGAGCACTCAGTTGGCCCTCATCATTTTCATATCCTTAGGGTTTGGTTTTAACTGGAGAAAAAGGTAAAATATCCATTTATCTAAATCAACTGTGATTATCATCAATTGCAAGTGATAGAGGTGAAGGTACGTGAATGAGTTCAAAGTCAGGTTGATCTATAAGAAGAACCAATAAAAAAACCTGGGAGGTCAGCTCAAAACCCCTCACACTTGATCATTTAAGAAAGTAAATTTCATCTGACCAAAGGATGCCTAGAACACACCTAATGTATTAGATAGAATGAGCTATGGTCAGAGCTGCCTGCCAGAAATGAATGAGCAGAAACAGCTGGTGGCGTGGAGAAACTGGATGTCAGAGGCAGGTCTGCAGGCCCTGTAGATGTGATGCAGGTTTGGGGGCAGTGTGGACACTGGAGGATGGACCTGCTCATATGGAGCTAAACGGTGAGTAATTTAAAAGCAAACCCTCTGGACAATTTATTAGACTGGTTCCTTTTAGGTTCATGAAAGAAAAGAAACTAATAGAGTTTCAGTTGAAATCAGGTGGCTAACATGTAGGAAATGACAAAGTGTTAGTTTTGTAAACTTCACATTATTTAGAGTTCTGATTATGGCTGAAGAATGGAGAATAAAAACATTCAACAATACAGAAGAGAAAAAAGGTCCCAAACCTGGTGGGTATTAGAAAATGGCACAAACTTGAAAAAAAATGTTACTTACTTGATCCTGAAACTTTGTCCTCTATTACAGTTAGCGTTTTAGAAAGGGCTTGCTTTCCCCACTGAATTTTTAAATCCCTTTCCCCTTTCATCCAGGAAAGTTAATCGACCAGGATTTCTTTATAACTGGGACCCCAAAGAAAGCTCCAGGCTAGAGGGAATCTTATTTTACCACCATGAAATTCTACAATGAAGCCTCTAAACTTGTCACAATCTCTGCAGCTGTGGTCTTTAAATAAGTAAAAAATGTTTTCTTTCTTCCATAAGTATTTGTAGACTTTTGTCCATAGTATTTTCTTACTTTCTCATCTTTTCTGCTCTGGTTTCTTTCCTAAAACTTTTAAGAAGATTATACTCACATGTTTCCATGATATTTTTAAGTTGCATCCTAAGGTCTGAAGATTTAAGAAACAAATTAATATAGAAGAGATATTTTCCTTTCTTGAATAACACATTAAAAGGAAAAGGAATAAGAATCCTATTCTTATTCCTTTGGGCCTCCATCCAGACCTATAAAACCTCTTGTTCCAACTGGAAATGAAAAAGAATCCTGTGGAAAGCACGTCTACCTGCTGGTATGAAACTCGCCTCCAAGCTGGGATTAAGGCTGCGCAGGGAGACCTGAGAAAAAATGGCCATGGCCGCAAACAGCTTAACTAGTTTCATATGAGGATGAGATTCTCAATGCATAACTCTGATATTTCTCTTCCCTTTCTCTCGCATTTGTTTATAATACATATTTTTTAATAATTACTTTTCCCCAAAGGCTTCAAAGCCACTTCAAAATCTAAAGAGACAAGCCACGGATTTACTCTGCTCTCTTGGAGGTGTGACTTGTGCCTGCAGTTTCTTTCCAGCAAAACAGTCTTGAGCTGTTCCAGTGCCCTCCTGTGTCCTGGTGGGCTTTGTATTAGAGAGGGACAACAGATGCCAAGGTGACCCAAGATGGCTCTTGGCAGCGATGGACACTGTGCATCGGGAAGTGCCCTTCTGGCCGTGGTCCCTGGGATGCGGTGACCGTGGTATCCTGTTACTTCTTCCAGAACCTCTGCACATTCCTCACCCACCGGGTTTAGGAGTTGGAGATGACATTTCCACCTCCAGAATGCTATTTCTGTGACCACAATGGAGTAGAGTTGACATTTTAGGATACTGCCATTGCTCCTGAAGCAGGAAACTGGCAACCCAGTACCCTGAGGCAACTGAAATGAGGCCAGGTAGGCATCTGACGCATCTCTTTAAGCTTTTAGGACAGAATTAGAGAATGACATGATTTAAAATAAAAACAAATGCAAACACAAAAGGGAGCGAATGACAAGAATGACAGCAACGTGCACCATGGATGAATGTGTGCCAAGCTCTCTGGAAATCTGCTCACATTATTTCATGGGATCCTCACAGTGGAATTAAGAAGGTATTATATATTTCTGAAGATGAGGCCAAGTGGAGTTAAAACAATTTACTCCATTTTATACAACCTGCCAGTGAGGAAGCTGGATTCAAATCTGCATCTAATTCCATCATTCATTTTCTATTAGGGACTTGAGTTGGCCATAGACAGTGTCTTCTACCACACTGAGAATACAGATCACAAAATGCTAGTTCATGTCGTGCTACCCACAGGGAGAGTGGGAGGCTTAGCTGGACCACAGCGAGGGTGGCGTGCCTCTGTGTGACCGTAAATGATAGTCACACTGCAGCCCCAGAAGCATCCATGCATCATGTTAAGTCACTCTGTGGTCCTGGGATCTTGGTCCTTTTGTTTTGGCTTTTATCTGAGCAGCAAAGAAATGAATATTTGAGAGGAAAACAGAACTGCTTAATCTCAGAAAATGGTTGCAGAATATTTAAAGATAGGCATTTTTCAACTGCAATTCTGGTTTGGCAGATGAACATGAAAATTTTTATAGGAAAAAAACAATGCAAACAAGTGAATTAGGGGATATTTTTGTGCCTCTTGATAAGTTCTTGCTGAATTTGGCTCAGTGAAAAGACCATAATGAAGAACTGTTTGCAACAGCCTGGGTGACAGCTGATTCACATTTACTGCCTTCAGATACTCTAGACTTTCCTGGAATTTTCTAGATTTTTGTATCTATAAACCACTGAAATATTTTGAAATTTTCAGTCTAGTCAGACTCAACTACACATTGAGGGCTTTTAGGCACATTGTGTTTTCACTGAATGTTTGTTAAATAAATGAATCAATAAATGAATTCAGCTTACACCTCAGTGTGTTCAAAAAAAAGAAGAGTTTCTGTTCAGATCTTGTATCCTATTTTCTTTAGGATAAATTCTGCAACCAGTAAAATTCTGATTTTTCACTGAATCAAAATATCTAAAAAGCTTTAAGACTAGGTGTGGCTTCATACACACCTACATGAAGGACCATGCCTTGGTGAGAAGCAGGCACACACACGGGCGAAGAAGGCAAGCTTTCCGTCAAACCACCTGCACGTAAGTCCCCGTCCTCCTACCTGCCAGTGTGTGAGTGTTGGCCCAGTCACCACGCCCATTTATGCCTCAGTTTCCTTCTCTGTAAAATGGTGATCATGGTAACAGTGCCTACCTCGGAGGGCTGTCATGCCTAGTGGGTGACGTTCACATGGTGAAAGAGCTCAACACACTGCCTCGCACACAGTAAGCTCTCAGTAAACGTCAGCTGTTTTCCTTGTGAAGGGCAGGCATAAATAAGCCTTGCAGATCTTTATCGGCACTCGGATTGGTTTGCTAGGGCTGCCTTTACAAAGTACCACCAACTGGTGGTTTAACACAACAGAAATCAAACCGAGGTGTCTGCAGAGCTGGGCTTTTTGGGGAGGCCCTCCTCGCCTCTCTGGCGGCCCAGGGGCCCCGGGGCTCGGGGCAGCGGCCTCCTCCGCGTGTCTCTCAGATCCTCCCCTCCTCTTACCAGGATGCTTTCGCGGCTTTAGGGCCCACCCAGTCCAGCACGACCTCGCCCGAACTAAAAGACCTCTGCAGAGACCGTATTTCCAAACAAGTCACATTCCGAGGTTCCGGGTGGAAGTGAACTAGGGGACCCCGGATAGCATTTAAGTATAAAAATCAAACCTCGAAGTTGCTATAACCACCATAGGTCGGTTATTTTCCCTCTTGCTTGAAAACACAGAGACGACAGAGAGTTTGCTTCTAATTATGTTGCTAACTTTTGGTCAGAGGTAAAATGAGGCTGACTCATAAAATTCTCCAGTGTTTGGGGTTTGATTACCTAAGAAGAAATGCATCTAATTAGAGAAAACTACCTTTGGTAGGGCCAGGCAACTATCCGTGTGCCCCCTACCCCCCCAACCCAAGGAGGACCCCCACTGACCCTGGGGCTGGCAGACGCATAGCTAAGCCTTCGCGGCAGGCAGGGGCGCAGCTCTGCCGATCCCAGGCTATCCTCAGCCTCATCCACGGGGCAAGGGATTCTGCCGAGCAATGGAACTGTCTCAGCTGCGAAACGGTCGCTGGCTGGAGGGCCGTCTGAGAAGATGGGAGCGTGTCCAGAGCTCGGAGGAGATGAGGCGGCGGCTGTATGGTCTCGCTATGGGGTTTCCAGGGTGAATTTTACCCCAGTCCGCCTTCCTATGGAATGTGCAAGTGGTCCCGGGAGCGCTAACACCTTACCCAGTGATCAAACTTGTACAGATCCATTTGAAAAAAGGCTCTAGGAGCAGCTTGGATAAAAGCTTCAAGGAGGACAAAAGGGAATCTCTGGTATATATATTTGCTGGCAGGGCCCAGTGGCTGTAAGGGCATCATTCCTGAAGCCAAAGAGATCATCAGGAGTGACCTGCCCGAGTCCAGCCCTGTCCTCCTGAGCTTAGTGAAGTGGCCACACTTGGTCATTGGATTTACACATGCAAACAATAGTCTTTCAAAAGAGAGAAATAGGGAAAGAGGTAGGGAACCTGGAAAGACAGAGACAGATACAGAGAGGTAGAGATAAAGAGCATGCTTGTGGGAGAGAGAACGTACGTGGTGTGGGCCGTTTGCCACCATTCCTCCACTGACCTAACAGCAAAGCCCTGGCTGACCGGCTGCCCCGGGCTGCCAGGTGCCCATCGCCTGTCCTACCGTGAGCCTCTGACACAGCTGGGTGTAACCCAAGTATCTCCAGGTCGTCATTTTCATACAGCTCGGCCCCAGTGAGTCCGTCCTTCAGGGACCATCTGAGAAGGGATCACTTCTGAGGCTTGTGAAAAAATGGGCTCCATTAAATGTATTCACAGATGGATTTTTCAAGGGTAACTTAATTATATGCAATTTTCACCTGGGATGCTACTCCATTCCAGGTACTAGGATTAGCTGGTGTAACAATTCCTGGTTAATTACTATATCTATCTAGTCAAGGCAATTGATCCTCGAATGCCTGGGGTAAGAACTCTGCCTCTTAGTTCTGTTCTTCACAAAAAGGAACAAAGAAGGAAGTGAGAGGGAATATATCATGTAAACATGATAAAACAGAGCAAAAAAAGAAATGAAAATAAACACTGATGTTTTCACCCTCCCCTAAAAATACTGATAGTTAATATTTGGGTGTGTGCTCTCACAGTTTGCTTTCCTTGGATGTGTGTGTGCCTGTGTGCGTGTTTAGTTTTGGGTAAAGACGTCATCAGGCTGTATGTGGTATACTGGGCCCTGCTTCATTTGCTTAACAAATACTGTGATCATTTTCCCACATACACAAGCGCAGACCTACACTATCAAAGGAAGTCCCCGAAGGAACTTCGTGGACTCGTTTTTTGGCGGGTGACCATGGCCATTCTTTGTAGGGGCTGTTTTTTGGCCACAGCCCCACTGCAAAGGTGTGGTCACAGGAGCTGCTGTGCAGATCCGAGGCTACCAGGGAGGGCAGGGCCAGCACAGAGGGGAAACCTGGCTGGACGCCCCGGAGGCAAGATTCTCAGCCCTGGAGGGGGCTTGCTGAGGAAGCCTTCCTGAAGGCTGCAGGATTCCCCTCAACCAGCGCTCCCATCATTCTCCCCGAGTCAAGAGGGTGCTTGTCTTAACTCAGAAGCTTGCCCACAAATACTTTTGAAATATGTTTGGCAGTTTTTAACTTTAATTGTGTTGGTTAAAGCCACTAACTGCATCAAATATAAATTCATCCTGCTAAGCAGATATTAAGAGAATATTTGTCTTTGGTGTAAACCCTCTGAAAGAGTAGCAACGGAAATGCACAGGCTTCATTTAACTTTTACTCTAACGTTGGCTAAGCTGAAGGGTATACAGCCCTGCCTTTCTCTTCGTGTAATTTGCCTATTAACCCCAAGAGGTTTTTTTCATAAGCCACTGTGTTTAACCTAACTCTTCAAAAATAAGGGGATCATGATTTTCTTTAGATTGGTACTTACATGGTGGGATCTCTCAGGCATTAGCGCTTACTTGATTGCATTCAGACATTACTTTGGCAACGGAATGAGTGCATTACATTAGCATCGAGCACAGTGAATGGTAATTGCAAGACTGTCACTTCTACAAGTGCAAAATTAATGTGTTCTGCAAACCCATCCCATTGTGTGCCACAGGAAAATCATGGAACTACATTGTTGGAGCAGAAAAACGCACTGTAATAGCGTTGTTAATGTGCTATGATATTATTCAGCAATGGTGTTCCTTTCCACCTTTGTTGTTGTCTCATGCTCATTCTTCAAACCCTGCCTGACCTAATTTGTATGCTGTGCTTATAGCACTGCCAGACAGTAGCTTGGATGGATGTACAGAGAATGTTACGGAACAATTCCTCCTTCTCTGTGGCATCTTGAGTGAATAATTCCAGCATAAACAATCCTCCATGTATTCGTGAGAGTATAAATAGGGCTACTTATGTAAAGCTTCTTATTAAGAGATGCACCAACCATTTACAGAAAACTTTACCCAAACACTGTACACTCATTTTGAAAGAGGAGAGTGATTTACATGCGTTTCGACTGTAGCTTAGGAGAAGTGCCAGCTCTGCCTCTCGCCATCCCTCTTGTTTACATGTGGGGAATGAAGCCGCAGACCAGCTGAGTGAGTTTCTCCCGGTCCTGCAGGATCACAGGGTATGTCCCGAGTGACAACATGCATGTACACGGGGGCTCTTGCAGCCGGCTGATTGGCTCTGCAGAATTTATTAGGAATTAAAAGGTCTCATTCACGGCTGAAATAGTGCAGTAATAGCAGACGCTCTAAGCTGATTAGATGTGGGCTCAGTATTCCTGCAGTTTAGCTGAGGCTGAGAACCACCCACAGAGGCAACCTGTGCTGGAGGGTTATCAGTGACCGTGACCGGCCAAAGGCAGTTCTGTGAGTCCATCTTGAATCCCGTCTTAGCAGCGGGGGTGGGGTGGGCTCGAGACAACTGCGCCGCGTTGACTGGCTCACCGCCCAGCGCACGGTCTGACCACGCGGCCCGCCACTGACTCCCCGGAGCTGGAGGGTCCCGCCCTCCGAGGGCTCGATTCTCTCGCTGCCCACCGAGGTGTGACGCGGCTTTGTCATTGTTCCAGCCAGTGCCCAGTTTGCTGGAATTTGGGGGGAAATTCTGCCCCACACGCAGTTTCTCTCATTTTAATAAACATCAGAGATGAGGGTATGACTGAGGAGACTGCCGACCTGAGGCGGGAGAAGAGTTTTGAACACCTTACACTCAGAACAAACTTGCGTACAGCTGAAAAATCACGAGATAGACCATTTGGGCTTGCAGAGGGCTCTGCACCCGGCTCTGCCTTACCTTTGTTGCAGAACGTCCCGTCGTATGCTGTACCGGAGCAATCACAGGAGTAGCCGTGGTATTTCTCTATGCATCTGCCCCCGTTCTCGCAGTTCGTCCCGTAGCTGGTGCAGTGGCCAGAGCAGCCGGATTTGAACCCAGATGTGACCTTTGCCCTCTCCTCCAGGTCCAGGGTCACTCCATTCATCCTCAGGGAGCGGATGCAGCCCAGGAAGCCCTGCTGGCCTCCAGCACCACCTGGGGACAACAGAAGGCATGGGGCTCAGGAGAGTGCCTCCGCCACGCGGCTTCTATGTGCGCTGTCACGGCTCGGCGGACAGTTGTGCTGGGGATGGGACTGCGAAGGGCCGCCGGCATGCTCACTTTCAAGTTGGGCCTGCCTAATAAAAACTGGAAGCTTTCCCCCTTAGGCTATAATGCCTAACTAAAAGAGGCTGGCTTCTGAGAAGGAGAAAATTTGCTACAGAAATAAAATGTTTGGAGACACACAAAAATTACATAAGCTATTTGGGAAGTCTAATCTGGTTTCCTATAGAAAAGTAGTTTCTAGAAGTCTGTAGGTTCTTTGTTCTTTAATCTCATGGCATTCAGTCCTATGCATTATCTATTGAAAGAAACACAAAAAGGTGGAGAGACATGAATACATTAACATAGTTAACAAGTCAATTAGTCGGAAGGCATGAATCCATTTGAAATATGACAGGTTCTTGTCTCAGGCAATGCTTGGCTTTGAAGTTCCTATGAAGGGTTTCCAGGGCTTCTTGTCTGGTTTGGTCAAAAGCTGGCATTGAGAATTTTACACAGCAGTCAGCTGCACCACACTTATTACCAGGTCAGGTTAGACCTCATTGCTTTTGTCGAAATACCATTGCAGGACAAAAAACAAAAAGTAAGTTCAGTGTGATTTTTCTAACTTAGAGAGTGAGACAGACGTTCATGGGCATGAAAATATTAAAATATTCCTGTTGTGGGGGGTTGAGTTTATTTTCCTCAGTTCTTGTCCCCACCACAACAAAGAACTGAAGGGTAGAGACACAGTAGTGAAGCAGAGTAAAAGTTTTATTTAAAGTTATGCACTTAAAGAGAAAAAATGTGCGGGCGTCCTCAGAGAGGAGGTGTGCTGAAAGGCTGGGGGTTCCCTCCTTTAAGGAGTTTGCAAAGGGCCAGGGGGTATAAACTTGTCCAGTGGTCCAGTGCTTATCTCTGGTGAGAGACACTATGTCTCCTCTCCTCTATTATCAGCCCTCCAGGTAATTCTGCAAAATTAACTTAACACAAGAAATTTACTGATCTGGTTCCTTGCCAGGGTAGCAGCTCTCTCTGGGAACACATCAATCAAGACCGCTTGCCCTGCCTCCACGGTGGGCTGAGTTAGTGTCTGTTTGCTAAAGAATATGTTAGGAATATTACTCCCTAACTTCCTGGCTTTTAAAATGGAATCTTATCTTTAAGGTGGAATCTTCTCTCTTTTTACAATACTGCTTATATCTGGGCTTTTTTAGAAAATTAATCATGATGCTTGTCTTTTGCCTGGTTACAAAATTACTTGATTAATGGCTGGAGGAGGAGGAAAAAATAGTATATAGGTTAAGTTAAAGAATAAGCTGGACCTTTTAGCAGGCTAAAGTAAATCCTACAATGGCATGATCTAACTGACACGTGAAGATGTGGGCTGTGCTCAGATACTTTTCTTTGTCTGGGGAATATCTGGACATTCCCAGTTACTCCTGGCCTTTGGGGCTTCAACTGACTAACTCATTAACTCTGTGAGTCTTCTGGCTCTCCGGTTTTATCTGGTTAACTCTTTGAGCCCCTTTTAGTGGGCTTTACTGGCCTTATTTTCTCTCCACCCCACTCATATCTATTTTTCTGCCTAACATCCCTAACACACTTCACAGAAGGATTCACCAGAGCTTTTTTATCACAAGTGGATTTGACTGTGTCTTGGCCATGGTTTTTTTAGGCAGCTGGTACAAAAGGAGGAACTGAAGATTATATACACATTTGTATCTTACATCAACTACTTTTCTGGAAATTGAATAAAATAAAAAGTAGTTAAAATTATTAAAAGACACATCTGGTGGGGATTTAGAAAGAAAAATGCTATTATGAAATAGAAGTTATTATTTTGTTGAGTATCTATGTAGTAGGTACTCTACTAAGTGCCTTACATGCGTGATTTGCCGATTCTCACAACACCCTGGCAAGGTAGGCATATTATCATCATCCCCACTGCACAAATGAGGAAACTGAGGCTTAGAGAAGTTCAGAACTCTGTTCTGTGCTGACCATCTAACACAGAACTTCAGGGACAGGGACTCATAGATGTACATGTTTCTGGGATATAGGTTTGGATGTCTTTAAAAATGCAATGGGTTAACAGGATTGTCAGCATTTGGGTAAGAATGGTTATGCTGGGAATTGATTCTGATCACTTATTCTAGTACCTGGAGAAAAAGTGTGCAATCTAGCAGACTCTTCACAGGGCTGGGGATCAAGGGCTTTAGTTACAGAGATGGATTGGTGTTTGCTTATTCCTGTAAATCCTCAGCCATGAAATGGCAAATGACTCACTCTATTATCTCTATATACCCAAGCCTTGCAGTTCTCATTGAGTAATACATAGATTTGAATGATGATTCTCTAGGGATTACTATTTTTTAAATAAAATATTTGAGTAGAGGATTAACTGAAGGGAGTCCAATGCCCTTTTTGCTCAAAGCTCTGAGACAGTAGATGGCAGATGAAGTTATTAAAAACAACCACTTTGAAAGATTTTCCATTTTGCAATGTGCTGTCACCTCTTCACACACCTCTGTACTGAAGAGAATTTGGGCCTTTGCTGTCATTTGGAAGAATTTCAACCCATTAGTCACTCCTTGTGTCTTAAAATTTCAATTTGGTTTCTTTCATTTTAGGAACTGTGCCATTTGTTCTTACAAGAAGGGCTGTCCTAAGGGTCTTTTGTGCAATAAATGCCTAGTTATTTAAACTTTCATCACTAGTCAAGTAAGTCATTTATATACTATCAGAATACGTTGACATTTTTAAATCACTGTTTTTATAAATCTCCTCCTTTCCCCTGATTGCTAATGTTAGTAGCTTTTCATTGTGGAAACCATAACATACTAGTAAGCAAAATGAAAAGGAAAGTCTATAGTGCTACTGAGATATAACTACTTTCACTTTTAGCAATCGCCTTTTCTACTTTTATCTATGAACATATGTGTATAAAAATAAAGCAATGGAAGAAATGGGATCACGATATATATACTGCTTTAAAATTTGCTTTTCGTATTTGATAATCATAAAACATTTCCAAGCAATAAATGTACAACTAGAACTCCTTGTTTAACATCTGAATAGCATCCCATTCTGTGAATGCACCAGATTTACTTTGCCTTTCCATTATCATTGGACTTTTAAGCTTATCCCAATTTTTAATTTTCTATGATACTCTAATAAATACCCTTGTAAAACATTTGCACACTTGCTCAGTGTTTCCTTAGAGTTAATTCTTTGAAGTGTAATTTCTGGGTACAAAGGCATATACATTTTAAAATCTTTGAAATTCATTTTCCTCTAAGAAGAATTTATCAATTTGTTTTTCCTCAGTTGTATACAAGATTCCTACCTTCTCTACACCAATTCTAATACTAGGCAGGATCCTCTTGAATTTGTAAAATGGGGGAAAAAGGAGTTCATTGTTTTAAATGGTATTGCTTCAAATATTGTGAGTTTAATAATTTTTATGTTTTCCACATTCTTAGTTTTTGTTCATGTCCTTTGCCTTTAGGGGGGAATAAGAGAGGATATATTTCTTATTGATTGATAATAACATTTGGCTTTAACTCTTTGTGATAAATTTTGCAACTACATCCTTCCAGTTTGTATCTGTTAACTTTTATATGCTGTCTCTTTTTCCTTTGGCATTAGGTTTATAAAAACCTTCTCTAATCCAAAATAATATAATTATTCAATTGTATTTTCTTCTAGCACTTTTATGATTTTACTTCTCTCAACATTCTAATCTTTAATCCATCTGGAACGTATTCTAATTTGGAGATAATTCATATTTAATGGGTCTTAGCAATAGTTGAGAGTTTGAAAAAGAGGTTTTTAAAAGTATCTTTTTAAAAATCAGAGATTTAAAGAGGGCCATTTGGCAGAGTAAATCAATCTAGATTAGATCATATTTTTATTATATTATTAAGATGAACATTTAGATATAAGTATTATACAGGGCTCAGTCCATAAGGGTTAGGGGGGCAGATATTATCTCTCTGCTGCTCTTCTATCTTCTACACCTCTCAGTCTTCCTGTGTTTTATGTTTGTGTATCTCTTGCTATCAGGACTGTTGACTGTCTTGGGTTAGTTGTGTAGATCTCATCAAGTTACTTAATCTCCCTCAGTACCTGCTTCTCTCATCCATAACAAAGGAGATTGAACTAGACAATATCTCTGGTTCCTTCCAGCTCTAATTTGCTCTGGTCCATAAAATACAACCTCTTCCTCTATACTTATGTGTCTCTGTCTCTATTTCTCACTAAATCACTCTCAATTTCTCCAAAATTTCCTTCTTTGCAACTGCTGCCTGACCTTTTTCTCTCTTTATCTTAATTGATGATAAAATATGACTGTAGTCTAACTTGTATTTGTTGAATTTATTAAATAAAGTTTTGATTTCCCTCTTCTTAATTTATAAAGCAGGTAAGTGCAATGCCATTTCTCTTTCTATAAAAGAAAACTAAGTAAATTATGCTCTTTTCTTATTTAGATGGCCCCTGATTTATTAAATGGATCAGTGAGTTGGAAAGTACTTCTACTGATCTAGTCAATATGAAGAAAACCTTTTGTCCTGAAAATGGTCATTATATATTATGCAAAGGATGTTAATGCACTAGAACCAGTGATAATTATTTGAGTTCAACTTAGGTGCTCTATAGAAATTTTTCTTGGTGACAAATGTCATAAGTTTAAATTGTAGGTCTGCAAGCAAAAATGCTACTTAACCTTTGCTAATTAGAAAATCAACACATTGTCATTGGAGAGAGCCCCCTGCCATGCAAGGCTTTCATGCACATTAGTCAGACCTGTGATAATTATCCAAGGTGAGATGTGGGTTTAATTTGCAAATCATTTTTCATGTGAAATGCTATTCAAGTGCTGCAATTAAAGATTAATTATGAAAATGCTGTAACTACCCATATGAATAATACAACCATCAAATGCACAGAAGATTGGGACAAAATCATCAGGTTATCAAGCAAAAAGGGAGAGAATATGATTGAGAGGAATTCTAAAAAATACACCGACCTCACACTCAGAGCTTAATAGTTTTCTAAGGTGCTAAGTTGGGTTCCAGAGCACCTTTGCCACTCATTCGCCATAGAAAGAAATCACACCACACCCCCATGTGTTTAAGCCACCCAATCTGTGTGGTCTTTTGCTGTTGCAGCCTGAGCAGACGAATACAGGGAGTACAGGTTAATGTAACTTCAAGCTCGGGCTGCTCCAGGCTGTCCTGAGAGAATGATGACCTAGTTTTCTAACTGCACTGTTTTCCTGGAAGTACAGGATCAGGACGGGTGTTTTCTCTCTCCTGTCTGCTGTGTGGGACTGGATCTGGAGCAGGCAGCTGTGAGATGCATGGAGCCCTTGAACCATGATGGATGGTGTAACAGATTGGTGGGGAAGAGAGTGTGACCTCTCAGTGTCCAGGTGACCCACCCTGGCCTTGCCTGTCATCCATGGCAGCCAGACCCGGCTGAGGGGCAAAAGCAGCCATGCTCTTGGATGCTTGGGCCTCCCAGACTTGCAGCTGTTGCAGGACATGTTACCATTGTCTCCTGGGCCTTGGCTACCAAATTGAACCCATTAAAAAAAATCCGTGAGGTCAGTCAGGACAGGTGTGCAAAATGAAATCCCAGTTGTCTGGTTAAGCTGAGGACCTTAGGATGGCTGAGCTGGCTGAGATTCTTCAGTAGTGGAGGGAGCTGAAGGATGTGAGATCACATTACTCAGTGCTGAGCTGAGTGATTGACAGGTATTGATTGGGGATGCCTCTGCTGGCTAGATATTGGCGGGCATACCTGAAAGCTTTTACATACAAAGCTATTGGAGATTTACTTGTCAGATAATACTCACGAGTGCTCATTCATAACTTTATTCAATAAGATGGATTTTTTTTAGTTCATTATCAGTGCATGGATTTTCCTGTCCTCAGAGTAAGGGACATGCAGACTGTGTGAATCTAAACTATTTAAACTGGAAGAAAACTTCAGAATTGAGACTGAGGGAATACTGGGTTTCTGACAGCAGACAGCATGCACATGTGTCTTAATGTGATGCAGACAGTGTGAAGAGGTCCGAGTTCATTCTGGAGACCACTGTAGCTGGGCAAGTGTGATACAATGTCAGCTATTTCAAAAGCTAATATTAACTGGAAACTAGCAATACCAGGTACTATTCCAAACTTTTCATGCGTTCATTCACAGAGATAAATATTGTTATCCACGTTTTATAGGTGAGGAAACAGACCTAGCAAACTGATTTGTCCAATGTTGTGTGGCTAATAAGAGACCATAATTCTTCCTGGGCTATCCGCCCCTCTTGCTATGCTCCAGCTGCGATGTTGATTTTTGGGCCTGCATCATATGAGACTTCTCCATCTAACGTGTTTCTAAGCATTGCTGTGCTTAGGTAAGGAAAATGCTGACAGAGTGATTAATATCTGAGATAAGTCATTCACCAGTTGGCAGAATATTGTCCCTGAAGCCACAAGGATGGCTGAAGCTGGAACACGAAGGCAATGACCACAGTTCAGAGCTGGGAATATGGATGCCCCAACTCATCTCTACGTCAACAAAAGGGAGACACTTCTTTGATGCCAGCATTGGAATCGTATTTTTTCCTGGTGTAAAAGCTTAATAAGGGGACTTGAAAACCAAAGCAGTTATGGGTGTTGACTTTACGTGGTGGGTGGTTGATCATTTCCCAACCCTCGGTCGGACAGTGCTATCTGGGAGGCTGTCGCCACAGCAAGTCTCACGGTTCCAAGTGGGGACTGAGAGAATACAGTGAAGGACCACTGTACACTGGCAGATCCAGCTGTTCAGTTATTATGTTACTTTAGTAAACTTCAATGCAAACCCAAACTTTAAATGCATCATCTAGGAACTCGTGCAAATATCTGTGTGTTATTATTTATATTATGTGTCCTACTGGGGGGTTCTGCTCATCTTTGGAACAAAATGAGCACGTTCTTTCTGCTAATGTACCCCATGTCTTCTCTTTCTCTCTCTCTCTCTTTCTCTCTCTCTCTCTCTCTATACATGCATACATGCACACATATGCACAGGCAGGGGACCTCCTCCAGGTCGATCCACCTCTCTTTCTCTCTCTTTGTTATCTGTCTTCATTTAAGTCTTTACTTTTTAAACACCTGTCATCATCTTCCATCCAGAGTTGAGAAGCCCAGTACTGCTATCTACCCGTCACCTTCTCTTTCACAGATTCCAGACCTCAAGCAAGTCTTTGCTGATGTTAGTCCCAGGTCAAGGCTGGATTTATGGATCTGGGAGGGTCCTGATAACCAACCTTCCAGGATGTATGAGCTTTCCAAGACAAAAGGGAAGAGGGAAAGGAAGGGAAGCCTGGGGTGGAGAGGGAGTGGAAGAGAGGAGTTAGCAGAGAGGCTAAGAAGAGAACAACTGGTACTTTTGAGGTCAGGATTGCAAGGAAGATGTTACAAATGTTAACTAATAACTGGAGTTCAAGAAGAACAGTGAAAAGCTATTTGACTTGGTTATTTTTGAGACAGATCTTATTAGTGAGGAAATGGCTACTGAGAGCACAGATTTAGAGGGTCGAGACCCACCACTGGGTTGAGAATCAGTCACCCTAGGAGATGGCTGTCCCTGTGTGGGCAGAAGGGAGGCCTTTTGAAGTTTCGTGGCGGGACACGAGGAACACGAGGAACAGCTGGGGGTGGGAACAGGAAGGGCTGGAGGCGGATGGGAACTAGCGGTTCCACATCCTGAGGGGCTTCAGCTTTCCGTGGAGCACAGGTCAGGGCCCGCTTAGGTAAAGGGCAGCAGAGGAGGCTCTCCCGGGAATGGACAGGAGCCCACGGGGGAAGGTGACAGCGCCCCCGAGGAGGGCTGGCCTATTCAGCAAGGACGACAGGAGAGCCGAGACAGAACACAGGGCGTTAGGTTCTGTGCTGACGAGAGCAGCAGCCACATTAGCAGGGCGATTCCTTCATGACTCTGGACACTTGGCGACGACCAGCTGCCGTGCGGGGGAAGGAATGAGCTGTGATGGCCGGGGTAGAGCCTTCCACGGAGGGGTGAAGAGCAGACTGGAAGGACCAGAGGGCTTTAGGGGCTGGAACACGGGGTCAGTAAGACGCCCCAAAGACAGCAGGGGAGGCCAATGACATTAGAAGAATGAAAGGGAGGCTAAGAACTATGGAGGGAAGAAGCAGAGCGTCAGCGCCGCACCACAATGACCTCACAGGAGAAGAGTGATACTGGGGGGGGGAGGGAGGAACCATTTGAAGAAATAATGACTCAAAATATTCTAGAACAATATTAGATTTCAAAATGAAGAGGCTCACAAAGGGCTCAGCGGACTGGCTAAGGAAAAACCCTACACCTGCCCCTACAGCTGTGGTTCTCACCCCGAGGCCCACACTCCAGGCGTTTGTACTCAGGAGTCGGGAGGCCTGAGAACACCGAAGGGGTACCCTCACCTGCTCACTTCCACTAGCTCCCAACAGGAATTTAGCATTTGCTTCAATTAGAAAAGTAGGAAAAATCACAGTAGGAGCAGCAGTATTTGTATCACAGTTGCTCATAGAAAATCATAGATATGTTCATATTTATATTATGGTATAGTTGTGTATTTTTTGAAATATCACTTATGATCATGATGAACTTGAAATTATGGTACTTTTTGACCTGATGCTAGATATTATTATTTAAAGCTCCAGTATTGCTAGTGAATCACAAACTTGCTGTTTTAAATGTTTTGCTAATAACAATTTCAATATAATTGGTTTTATTTGCAATTTGGTATGTTTTATTTTATTCATGAAAAACATTATTCTGAGAAGAGAGACATAGACTTTACCAGAGAGGCCCTCAGAAGGTTAGGAACCCTATATTATACAGAAGTTAACGAAACATTAAAGGAAAAGGAGGAAAGTCAGGAAGAAGAATGTGGCTTACATCTCACATCTCAGAGTAGCAACATTGCCTATAAAAGGCTATATCTTCACAGTGTTGATTTAAAAAACACAGCCAGGAAAGATATTTGCAGGCCTGTGAGGTCTCAGGAGGATTTACCTTCAGGAAAAACTGCTCTTGAGTAGAAAGGGAAATGAATTCAGGAGGAAATAATATATGGGAAGTATGAGTAAATAGAAAGAAAAACTTAGTAAATGTTAATGTTTTCTAATAAACAGTTAAAAATAAGTACATTCATAAAATTCTGCAATTAAAACCACAGATGATATCAACATGGCTGATAGTAAGGTGGGAAGGAAGTCCGAGTGTTCTTGGCCTCTCGTCTCATTCAGGAGAACAGAGACAGTGATTTGCTTTTGTGCGTGACAGAGAAAAAAGCATAAGCCTGAGTTTTAGTAAGTTAGGGGCAGCTGCCAGAGCAGTGAAAGTAAAATGTACGACTTTCAGATCAGCTGAATAACATTCAGCCAAGTCAGTGGGAAGTCATTTGGGGGCAGGGGACAAACAAACAAAATACAGTGAACTGCAGACACAGGTAAGGTGGCAGAAATATACCCTCTAATATAAAAGTAGTCAAAATAAATGAATCAAGACAGAGATTCTCAATTTAGCTTTTTAAAAGATTCAGCATGTGGTATCTAACATTTTAAATAGAAGGATGAAGACATAAAAACACCCATACAAAACACCAGGCAAATATTAATAACAACAAGAAGAACAGTGTAGTAGTTTTAAGAGATGAAAACATTATAAGCAATAAAGATGCAAATTACATACGGGTAGAGGGAACAGCAAATCCAAAAGGTCGTGAACATTATCTAACTAGCAAAATAGCCTCAAATTGTATAGACTACCAGTATTGACAGAAATAGAATTCTATCAATAAAGGTTGAGGTTTACACTCAGAAATTGATTGGACAAGTAGAACTCAGTGAAATTAAGTGTGCACACACCCTATGGCTCAGACATTATCCTGGATACACCCACACGCCCACACACCCTCACACACACATGAAACCCTCATACAGGTAATGGGGGATGTGCATAAACACACTCAGTGAATGGTTAATTTGTGGTAGCACAGAGTTTGGTGAAGCTTAGGTATTCATCATTAGGGGATGGAATATGTAAGGCGTGGATACACAGGCAATGGAACACTGACAACATGGCATTCACAAAGCTACTCAACTACACCTTAACAACACTGAGTGAAAGAGTAAGAAACAAAATGAGATGTTTAGCATAATACCATTTACACAAATTGTGATACATGAAAGGCAATACTATGAATTTCCCAGAACATACACATATTTTGAACAAATATGTACAAGGTCGGTCAAGAAGGCCATACATAAAATACATTCTAGTGGGTGCCAGAGATGAGGAGAGAATGGAATTGAGTATGGTAGAGAGAACAGTGAATAGAACAAATGAGAAACACTGAGCAGGCTGTGACAGCAGGGCCATGGGAGGCAGGGAGAGTCCCCCCCAATCCTACACTCCAGGGAGGGACTTTCGAAAGGAGGCTGTAGAGTAGAAGGAACCTTTGGTGCAAGTGGACACCTTTGCTCTCCCATCCATAGTGTATCTTGGGGGGACCGTGGGCTGTGAGACCACAACGCCTGCACAATAGGTATGTGACTGATACTAATCACTTTTATTCAGTCTTTTTCTGTGTGATAGTCGCCATTTACTATCATGAAGTTTAGTTCAGTCCTTCCTGATAGAATACAAAAATCTATGATGAGAAATTGAAATTGTTTGAGATTTTTTTTTCCCATATTGATTACAAAATTGGTGCCTTTACACTAAAATGTCTTCTCTGCATCAGACCATGACACTTGTCACGAGAAAGCTGGAATAAAGACCAGAGTCCCTGCAGCATTCGTTCCTGCGGCACATGAGCTATTTACACAGAAGGTGAACAAGAGGATTGGCTCTTTTCTTAGGTTCAGAATCTCTCTCTGAAAGTTTCTACACATGGAACCTCTGGCTTAGAAGACTAGCTCAGCACCCATGGAAACAGAGTTAACAGGCAAATTCTGAAGGTGTCAAAGAGGTTAAAAGTACACTGTTGAATTGATTGTGTTGGGAGTGTGTGAAAAAAAAGGTAAAAACTGTGTCTACCATAACTTAATATGTTACAACTCTAACTGTAAAACAGACAACTGGAGTTGCAGAAGTTAGTTTTGACCACTAAAGGGCAGAGGGTAGGAAGCCACAGGGTGACTGTGAGTGGGGAGGGGCCAGCCTTCCCCTGTGGACCGATGTCCTCTCCCGGGACGGCAGGGCAGGCGGAGGTGTACTGAGAAGAGAGCAGACAACTCAAACGTGGACTCGTAGCAGCTTGGCAAAGGTGGTCATGTTAGGCAAAGATAAGAGTCCTCATAATCCCCGTGGTGAGCAGCTCCGAAGCAGTAGCACTGCATGGCACAGCCTCTGTATTTTATCTGCGTTTTTTCTATGTAGTTTATTGATTTCATTTAATGATTTTTTTCTATTAGATTTTATCTAGCGAATCGTTTTATTTATTATTTTACCTATGGCAGTGGTTCCCGGTCATGCCATCTCTCCCCACCTCTGTCTGGAAGAGAACCAGGGACCAGTTATCAGGGTTGGGGCAGAAACTCTTTGCATTAGGGTCTCAGCTAGCATTTCAGCTACTGCCAAAACAGGCAAGACGTCAATTTGAGAGGAGACTGAAAACTATATTTGGGGCCTAGACTGACCAGAGGTTTGGCCTGTCATAATATTCTGAATTTCTCTGTGACTCTTCGGCTTCTGTCATGCCTGAGTTCAGTCTGTGGAACCTACTGAATAGATATTTCCAAAGATGGCAATATGACCATAACTCTGAGAAGCGACACAAAACACACAGGTCACTTATTCATTCATTCTCCTGTTCACTCAGCAAATACTCATCGGGCAAGCACTAGGGCATTGTTCTGGACCTCTGCTGTCAGCCACCTTCTAGGGGAAGGACCCCAAAGCCAATGAAGATAACACACGTTCCAGGGAGAATGTAAAATGCTAAATGACTGGTTACTTTAAGGCCTCTCTGAGGAGTAACCGAAGCTGAGACTTGAGTGGCAGGAAGGAGCTGGCCTTGGCACGTTTGGGGAGGGTATTTCAGGCGGAGGGAACAGCTGGTGCAAATGCTCCCAAGCAGGGATGAGCCTGGAGTGCTCAGGGAAACATATCAAGACTGTGGAGGCCGGTTAGGAGACCAGGGGCCACAGTCCAAGTAAGAAACAACTGTGGCTTTGACTAGGGTAGGGCCTGTGGCAACAGAGAGCAGAGGATGTACCTGGGACATAGGCTGCAGGTGGAGTCACAGGACTCCTATTGATGGGCAGTGAAGAGTGAAGAGAGGAATCAAGGGTAAATCCAAATTTTGGGCTCAAGCAAAACTGGGTGGATGGTGATTGATTTATTGAGATGGGGAAGGTAGGCGGAAGAACAGGTTTGGGGTAGGCATCAAGAGTTCTTTCCTGCCGTGTTTACTTGGAGATGTCCACCAGACATCTGAGTTGAGATGTCAAGTAGACAGCTGGTAAGTAGAGGCAGAGTTCCTGAGAGAAGTGTAGCCTGCAGGTTTTGATTTAAGTCATTGGCACATCAATAGAACTGGAAGCCACTGGACAGGATGAGATCAACCAGGCCCATGTACAGTTGGAGAAGAGCAGGCATCTCTGGGGTGCCTCAATATCTGGTAGTCACAGAGAGGAGGGGAACTCACAGCAGAGACTGAAGTCGTGGCCAGTGAGGTTGTAGGAAAAGTGGGCACATGTACTGCCACGGAGTCTAAGAGAAGGAAGGGTTTCCATGAAGGTGGGTGGGTGGGTGGGATGCTGCCAAGAGATCATGGAAAGAGCAGAAGAATGTGTTCTAGACATTTGTGAGCTCTAGGGAGATCCATGTTGACTTTGACAACCTTTGTAAAGGGTTCACCACAACAGCTCAAAAAAAAAAGCCCAGCTTATGTCTGTATCATAGAGACTCCAGCACGATGTCTCATGATCTTCTCAAAGTGCTTCTTCACAACATTTTCTTAATACAAGGCCTTTGTGTCTGTGTCTGACGGGGTCCTCTGGCTGCCTTCATCTTTGCCGTGGTGACTGGAATCCACAGACTACATGCCAGGGCTCACTCATGCCTGGCCGGACCTCCCAGTCTTCTGCTGTATATGCTGTAGTCGAGCGCAGCGTTTCGTCATGGGGCACTTGGAGCATTCAGGTCTTCCTTGGGACTGATTCTCCTGTACCTCATGGGGAGCTCTGCCTGGAGCCGGTAGCTGAAGGTAGCACTCCAAAGCCACCAGTCTTCTAAATACCTGGTGGGCCACAGTGTCACCCCAGAGGAGGGACCCTGGTACAGACTGGCCAAGATGGCCTTAAATTTCCCCTCTGCTTGTCTAAACTTTAGACAGATTTCTTCCTGATTCCGGATCCCTGACTTCCCTATTCTTGGAACATTTACTTAAGAAAAACTTGTTAATTCTTTCTCTGCCCATTTGAGAGGTAAATCTTTTTAAAAGACTGTTGCCAGTTTCGCAACCCACGAATGTCTTTCTAGACCTGGGAGCCATTTCTCTGAAATGTAAACATCCAGGGAGCTATTTGCTCCATGTCTCAGCTTCTGTGGGAGGGTGGGCGCCTCCCTTCCACAGAGTGGCACCTTGCTCTAAGCTATAAAACCACCTGCTGCCAAGAAGGTTTGACAGAGTTCACTTTTCTTTTGGATAAAGTCAATTAGCAAACACATCGTCACTCGTACCCTAGCTTTTACAAACTCTCCCATTGTGTCTTTTACCACAGTTAAAAACACAGAATAACTAAGACCAATTCTCTCACCCTTTGTTCAGCAGAGGTGAGCTCCCACTGAGGTGTGGCCTGTCTCCCCTACTGCAGTAGCCTTGAACAAAGTTTTCCCTGCCTGTTTATTTGCTCTGGTGCAATGTGTGCTTTCACAAGATGAATGGTTAAGAGTTGAGCCCCTGGAGTGAGAGTGTCTAGGATCAAATCCCAGCTCTGTCTCTTACTAGTTGCATGGCCTTGAGCTGTTAACTAATTTTTAGTTGTTGTTTCTTCACTGTGAAAGTAAAACAGCAATTAGTGATCGTATTTATCTTATAAGGTCCTTGTGTGGATTACATAAGGTAAATAAAGCCAGTGAAGCACTTGGCCTGGAAGTATCACCCAGGACATCTCAGCCACCATTCATGTGGTTGCCATTGTGTCAGGTTTGTAGGAAATAGGAACAAACAACTTGTTTTCTGTGCTTTAATTCCTGGAATTTGGATTGTATTTGTTTTATCCTGAACTTCTCGGGTACTAGAAAGAAATGTCTTATTCATACAGATTTGGGTGCACTTCATGGCTGGAATTCCATTTTTCTCCCTTGCACACAGATGTTGATTTTTATTTTGCTCTCTCAATGACACTGCATGCCAGATGGAAATGGAATTATCCGTTCATGAGTTTGGAATACAGCGGGAATGAGGAGCTGTTATTACTGAGTTTGGGGCAAGAGGGGCCTTTCACCAAGTGCAGCTCAGAGGATGGTCACAGCACTCTGTCCTCATTCACTTAAATCCATTTAATCATCCTCGGTTCTTCTGAAAACCCAGCTTGGACTGGGGAGAAAAAGTTTCCTGACAGACAAACTATGGGAGGAAGAGGAGGCTGCAGGCTTCCCTGCTACCACGGGTGTCTGAGTCCTGAGGACAATGCTCTGCCCATTCGGTCTCCCTCCAGGCCTCCTGTCCAGTGTGAAAGATCCTGAAGGAATGAGAATGATTTTTTTTAGCTCCTTTTTGGCTACTCTTGCACAAAAGGCATGGCCTCCTTTAACCTCCAGAGAGATTTCAGAAGAGGTCAGGCCCCAGGCTGAGGGCCCACAGACACCCTGCTCCCTCACAGCCCTGCCCCTGCTGCTCCGGCTGCAGGACTCCCAACTGCCTGGAACATCTAGGGCTTTGGCTCAGTCCAGCCTGGCGCTGTTCAGGTTTAGGTAATGACCTTGAGTATGATCACTGTCCTCCACTCTGGGAAAAAACCCTGGCCTCCGGCTGCCACAAAAAATGTAGTCTGAGCTCCCTGGCTGGCTGGGGCTACAGAGCCCCATGTGCTTGAAGTGCCAATGCTGGGCCAGCCCTGGAGCGTATCATGTACCAGCTGCTAGTGTTGGATCAGAAACATGAGAGAGTTTCCTGGGCTTCTCAGACAAATACCTGCCAACTATTTCTTTCCAAGTCACTTTTTGAATTTATTTGTTACTTTTAGACTAAAGCGAGTTCTAGCTGTAACCATAGTCCTCGTAGTAATGAGAATTACTTTCAAAAGACCTGTGTTAACCCTCTGTTGATGGCAGCTTCGAATTATATTTTGGATGAAGAGTGAGGAGAGCTGTATCCTCTCTTGGTTTTTTCAGCTACTTTGAAAAGGGAGGCGTGGGCCTGGCCTCGCTAGTCGGCTGGAGGTTGGCTTTTCCTTACAGCGCACTCTATGGGCCAAGCTGAGAACTACTTCCAGGCCGTTGTAGCTGTTTGCTGAGTCAAAGCCTCCTTCTCTAGAAGGCGGTGGAGCCCGTGGGCAACTCTGCCCCTTGCCTACGATGTGGACAGTGACACTGGTGTGATGATGGACAGTCGCTTGCTTTCTCGGCCGGCTCGGCTCTTGCTCGCTGCCCTGCGGCCCCGTGGCAGGTAAGCAGAGTAGCTGCAGAATGCCCTGGATGTTGGGGGCATTTACTCATGCAAACTTCCTCCAGGGCTTCTGAGTTGAAGTGTCAGTATTTGGGGAAAGAAGAAAAGAGCCAGTTGGAAAGGGTTTAGTGGGAAGGGCTGAATATTACCTGGAGGAGTAAGAAAGCTAAGGGAATAAGGGTGGGAGAAAAGAGAAACGACTCATGCTGGGTACCCTACAGACTGCTTATCACGGACTATCTCAGTTCATCCTGAGACAGAGGAAGCAGAGTCCTATTTAACACAGCAAAGTTAAGTAACTTATCAGTGGTGTCTGTTGGTAAGTGGCAGAGGTGGGATTCAGAGCCCATGTCATTAACCACACGACTCTGTGGGAAAGATAATTGCTTGGCAACTGAGGCCTTTTTTAAACAGCTCTAACCACATCATCATAAATGGCTAAAGCTGGGAGAAATTTTGGAGACCAACTAATCCAACTCCTTTATTAGACACATGAAAAAAGAGACTCAAAGAAAGAAAGTAGTAATACTTGGTCAAGATAATGCTTCTTATTAGAGTTGAAGTGAGAACAACCCTCTGGTTGTTTCCTGAACGCCTGCTGACTAGTCTTAGGATAAATGGCTCCAGGATTTCATAGCTGTTGGATTTGCTTTTTGTGGAAACAAGACCTCTCCCCACTGCCCCCGGGGATGGAAGTCTATTGCAGAACAACATGCTTCGTATTGGTCCAAATAGCTTGTGTCTGGGAGATGTGCATCACGCCCGCCTCTAGGAGACAGGAAATTAGAAGCTGGGAGGGGAGACTTACTCTTTTTCATCACATGAAAAGAAATCTTGTGACTCATCATGTCCCCCCACCGTTCTGAGACTTCTTTTTCTGAGATCACCAGGGATTTCATAATTACTCAGTTCAAAGAACACTTTTCTAGCCTTATTTTATGTGTGGCTGTTGGCATGATTTGTTGGTAACACCAAACAGAATGTTGTGGAACTCCTGCCTCTGGTGATGCCCCCCTCTCCCAGCTTTTCCTGGCTTCGTTCTCCCATTCCTCTACCTGAGATACTACTTTTCAGCCTGTCTCTGAAATGTACTTGTTCTGTTGAATTTTGACCTCCACCTTCTCCTTTCTCTATAAGCTGTTCTTGTTTAAGCCAATCAAAATCATTTTCCAGACCATAATAAATATCCCCTGTCCTTTTTCATTTTACACCTTTACCTGGTCTCCTTGTTCTTGGAGGCAACTACCGTCAGTGAAAAGAAAGGAATGAAAGTGGAGGGGGGCCTTTACCCGTAGGGACAAGTCCGGATAAATGAGAAACCGGGTTAGTTAGGGTCACCTGTGGCGATGAAAACCAAGCAGACACTAACCAGCATGCTGGGGATTAACAGGATTTAGGAAGAACCTTGCCCTTAGTGATCTGGGCAAGGGGTAGTTGTAAAGTCAGACTGCTCACAATATTCAGCAGGAATAAGTGGACCTAATATTTAATTAATAAAAAATAATTTAAAAATAATGTGTTATTTTGAGAACTGTAATGTGAGGGGAGGGTTGGGCAGGGCGAGTTCTAGGTGGGGTTGAGAATTAGTATTTATAGACTCTTTCATGGGCCCTGGCTGACTCGGCCTGTAAACAAGTCAGTCTTAACTTCAGCTACCTGAGCAAACACTTCTGTTGTTGGCCCACGTCGCTCCCAAGGAATGAATGCCTAATCTTACTTTTCTTTTAGTGACTTCTGAATGTTCTCAAAGCATCCCCACACGATTATGGAGACACTGTTGGGGGACTCTGGCCCTTGTTAAAATTAACTGGCCCTGGGTGAGGCTCTACGATAGGGTGGCGGGTGTTAAGACTGTGAACCGCAACCAGGTCCTGTCCGGCTTGCTGGGTCTGAGACTGCCACAGTTGACTGACTCGCTCAGTTAACCACCAAAGCCTCAGAGGTGGGGGTTCCGGGGCAGCACAAAGCCACAGAGTCCTTCACACTTGCTTTCGTTTCATTCAGCAGAGGAAAAATGGCTAATTTCCCGATGTGTTAGTATTCTGGAAGACAAAAATCTAACATTTAACTATTCACGGAAACAGGTGTTGGTGTCAAGTAAGGCCAGTTCCGCTGGAGTTTGTCAAAAGCAAAGACTAGACTGTGGAGCTGGATTCTTCTGCAGAGGATGTTTAGCTTTTTGCTGTTCACCTTTCTTGTCAGTGTTGATCTCATTCCCATGGAGAAAGATACTATGTAGGGAGAAGTTTAAATCTTTCTCTGCCTAGAACCTTGAGGATGGGCAGAGAAAGGAAGGGATTTCTACTCGCCTTTCAAGTGAACTTGAACTTAGGGAGCTCATTTCCTCTCTCCCTTCCCTCCCCTACTTCCTCCCCCCACTTCTTTCCTCAGTTACAGGTGCCCTAAATTATCAAGACTTTTAGACACTTCTAAGACCATAGACCTAACACGGCACAGCTCAGACCTCAGAGATGTCCCGCTTACCCTCTGATTTTGTAGGTGAGGATGGTGACCTCCAAAGTGGAGCCAGATTTAGGTGGTTCAAGTCTCCTGCCTTGTTCCATTCAGTCTTGGAGGAGGCTTACAAGAAGCCTAGACACTTATTTTGGAAAGATCTCTGCCAAAACACTCTGCAGACTGCTTTATTTTCCCCAATGTGTAGGTTACTAAAACCCACAGAGGAAGTCATGATGGCGTTTCTCTTACTCACCGACAAACAGCTGGCTGTAGAGCTCCAGGCGGGTGTGGCCTTCTGTGGGGGCCTTGCGGGTCCGCTGGGGCAGTCGGTCCACCTGTAAGCTGGCCTGCTTGACGTTTCTCTCTGCAGTGACCCGGTGCCACTGGTCATCATTGAGAGAGGTGGGCGACCTCACCGAAATCTCCACAGGTCCGTTTCCGACATCAAAAGAAAAGGACACTTCTGTGGCAGCTGGAGGAACAGAGAGCATGACAGGACATCAGTGTTCCCTCCAGATACCGAAGAGCAGTGAACTCTAGTGCAAAACAAAGCAGTGAGAAAATGACCTAAGCCGGTCACTTGCTACAAAGGTCTGTGGCAAAATCACTTGAGGAAGGGTAAAATGTTGATCCAGTATTAACCATCAATAACCAAGGGAAGGAAATAGACTTGGATCGGGGGCTAGGTATACATTCATTTTCTTAATCTTTATCAAGAAGTTACCATCACTGACTCTTTCCAGATAAGCAACCTAGGCCTAGAGAGGTTAAGCACACGTCAAATGTCTTGGACTTAGTAAGCAGTGGGGTCAGGATGTAACCCAGGCTTGCCCGATTTCAGAGCTTGAGATCTTTCGATTCCATACACAGCGTGACTCTTCCACAGTCCCCACGGCAGGACTTACACCTGGATAGTTTTATGAAATGCCTGCATCCAGCACCACCCCAGAGATGCAGGCTCAGTTGGTCTGCCAGAGGTGCTGGAATTTAGAACGTGCCCTGGGAAATGGTGATACGTAGCTAGAGTTGAGAGCCACTGCTCTGGGAGAGCCCACAAAGTTGTATTTCATTAATCTAGTCACTATCTTCTTACTGGAAGTTAGGGAACTGTGAGCCACTGAAGCAGTGGAGGTGACCAGCATTTCTCAGACCACCCGTGGCTGTCTAAAAGGTGGCTCCAGATGCCCCAGAACAACCTTCTCCCAGAGTCACTGGGTGCACAACTCCGTCATTCCCCCTTCTGGGATGCCAGATCCCTCTCATAACCCACCCTCCAGCAGTGACCATAACTTGTTGTTTTTCCATACATCTGCTCCAAATCAACCTTCTTCCATAATAAATCGCCCCTCAACAACAGAAAAATGGGTTAGGTGTGTGCTTTGGCAACTTTGGTTGTATCTCTCCTACTGCACACTTTAGGTTTTATGCTCCTCAGTGGCCACCTAAAGCCATATAAACGTGTTTTTAAAACGGATATTTTTCTTGCGATTGGCAGGGGAGGCAGCTTAGCGCAGAGCAACGCACACACCCTCAGCTCCTCAGGCTTGGGGAATTCTTTTCAACATTAAAGATGTGGCGCACCAGTGGGTTTCCTAACTTCACTTATAAAGAGATTCAGCCCCTTTATCTATCAGTAAGTCTTCTGCCTCATCGCTAAGGAGTTTAATTAAATATCTGTCCTTTTTTTTTTTTTCCCAGGCAAATGGAAAATTCAGCTTCTTTGGAGTGGTATCATTTTGCCATGGTGTCGCAAGCAATCAAATTTCTAATTTAAAAACCACAGTGGGCCAGATTCTCTCAGGACCTAGTCTGCTCCCTGCCGCTGGGTCAGACCCCTCAGAAAACTCGCACCAACTTTATCGAGCTACAGGGATATTCAAGGCAGAGCTCAATTTAATCAGCCGAATTGTACCAAGGAATTTTGATCTTTTATGTCATTAGAAAGAGGGCTTTAATTTTAACACCTGTGGTGATTCCGCACCTACTCTGTGAAATATCTCCTCCAAATGAGGAGCTCCTGCCTTTAGGGGTCACTGTGACTTGATGGAGGCCGGTGACCTTCATCAAGGTTTCTACTGAGTATGATCAGCCTGCAGGTGGACAGTCATACGACTCGCCGATGGAATGTTCTGCCCCTGGGTCTGCATAGCCAATGGGGAAAAAGGTGGCCTCAGTTTTAAGACTGAATCTGTTCTGTTCTTGAGGTGTTATGTTTTAGTAGATGCATTTTAAAATATAAGTTGTCAGAATAGCAAAAGAACAAGGGTTCCTGAGCTACTTAGGAAAGCTTGTTTCATTTTAAAGGTATCAACAAGCATCAGGGAAACACAATTTAGGGATAAATTGAGTTTAACCCTGAGGTTTGACTCAAAGGGACAGAAGCTGCTCTAATTTCCTTTTCTCCTGCTGTGATGAATTCTTGTCCTGCTCTTTAAATTGTCACCATTTGGAGAAACACTCAGTACCAGCAGTTAACTAGGAAATAGCTATGTTTTTTTCTCTGCTTGTCACATGAGAGCCCCTGTTGCTTCCTCTGGACTGTGGTCTTTTTAACATCAACACTTCACTCTGCAGAATGAAGGGAAGTTCCTGGAGGCTGCGGTAATGTAGTCTGCTCACCCCGACGGGGTGTAGCAGAGGGACTCAAGGCCAAGGGCCCCTGAGAGCAGAATCCGCCTCAAAGCCTCCGTTCAGGCTCTGCTGAGGAAAAGCCACAATTTCGACCTACCCCACTTTCCATCTGCTGTTTTCCCAAGGAAGGGGGCTAAAGGGCCTAGAGTGAGAGCGAAGGAAAGGGTTCTTTTCCCGGCCATGCAAGGTCAGCTTCCCTGACATTGCTCAGAGAAGTGTGTTTTAAAAGCTTCTAAAGTTCACTTTGCAGCTGATTGCTCTTGGTCTTCTGGGTGAGAGGAGCTGACATTTTCAAAGAGGTAATTACAGAGAGAGTCAGCGAGCGAATAAAAGGGAGGCATCTTGAAAGACTCGAGCCAGTGACACCGTCCTCACTTTCTGTGTGCCGGCCGCAGACTGCCGCTCGGCCCTCATTCTCCCTGTGGAAATGGAATTTCTTACACGCTACGAACACTCCTTTCCAGAAGAAAGTACTCGGGAACTGGACATATCTAGGGTGGCTCCCTGAAAGGAAGACTGAAGCAGCACTAATGGTTACCCTTCCATCAGTACTAAGAACTGGGAAGCATCAGAGATTTCACCCTCCCTGCAAAGTAACAGGTCAGTCGGCCACAGTTTCACAGACGCTGGCCCAAGGCAGAGAGCCTCCTGGGCCAGAGACCAAGGACTTCACCATTCACAGAACAGCAGGCAGCCTGAGCTTCAGGTCCACACTGGTTTTGCGGGTCCCTCAAGTCCCATGGGGGCCATGTGGAGCAGCCCAGACGGATGCCGCATGTGCAGTGAGCTTGTGTCACCACTGAGGAACCCCACACTTACGAAAGCATAATCTTTTAGAGGGCCTGCTAGCATACCTGCTCGACTTTTGCCCTGGAGAGAGACATTAGCTTTATTATCTTGGTCAGGAAACAAGTCTACCTCTGTTCAACAGGAAGACACTATCCCTAAAGCTGTCTGCTATCCATGCATCCTTGAACGAAGCTGTTAAGGCCCCCTGCTCAGAAGACAAGCCCAAATGGGATAGACCCATGGAGAATTTTCTTCCAATCAATCGCCACTACCACCTTTTCCTGGCGAGTTGATCCAATTTTGCCCAGGAAGCTCTGTGCTCCCATGGAATCTCATGCTTCAGGTTGGGACGGCCCTTCCCTAAGCTCAGAGGGTGAATCTTGATTTGTCTAAGTCAAACATGGCAGTTCCATGCTCCTCTTCTGGAACTCACTCAGGATGGGACATAGCATTCCCTCCTAGCCAATAAAACATGAAGGAAGTCTTTAGGGGCTCTTTTGGGACACATTTCTTAGCTCTTAAGAGAAAAGATAGCCAGCACTTTTCCTGCCCCTTGATAGTGTCTGGGAGTTGTGGTTCCTAATATGGCTGAAGCCATCTTGCCAACCCGAGACACGCCAAAGGGAAGAGAGACCATAGAGCAGGGAGGGCAGCGGGTGAACCTGGGTCCTTGGTGACGCTGTTCAGCCTTCACATTATTCAGCCTTTAAATTATTCCCAGGGCCACCTCCAGACTTCTTATGTGACGTATTTGTTATTGTTTATGCCATTTTCGCTGTAGCTGAAAGCATCTTAACTGATTCAGGGAATGGTTTGGGAATTAGTGGAGACGACTTCCAGTCTTCTCCTTTTCACCTTTTGGGGGCCTCTGTTTATCGGTGTCTGAAGTGAGGATTACATCTGTAGTTTCTGCGTCCAAAACGTGTTTGAATACACTGAACTGGATGATCTTGAAGAGCCCTTTGAGGGCCAAACATGGCATGATCTGATTTCAAGAGATTCCAAGAGAAATAACGAAACAAAATAACCCTAGTCTTAACAGTGATTTTAGATATTGAATCGTTACTGGGAGGAAAGACACATTCAAAGAAATGCACCAGGTGCCACACTGGCATCACAAGAGTATAGATGGCAGAAATTACCTTTGAAATCAATCTGGGTCATGACTTCATTGGAGTGACTTAAAACAATGAATGAGACAAAACCATGGACAGCCTTGGTGTTCTCCCACCTGATTCCAGAAGGTGGCGCTGTCTGCTCTCCTCGTGACTCATCATACGTTTTCTTTTCAAATAAGTCCCTCAAGGCTGAATGTATTGAGTGACAAATGTAACACCCGATCAGAGTACTGGACATTTTGACTCTGAGTTCTCCCGGCAGGTGGGGTAACAGTGAGACATTACACTGAAAGTGTCAGTTGGAAGTAGCAGAAAAAATTTGGTCATTCCACATAAAAAAAGGTAAAGAGGAAAGACGGGAAGGTACACACAGCTGGCATGCTGAGAAGGCTAGCTAATACTGTTGCAGTTTGGATAATGATTTGTTTCTTCCTGTCTAAGATGACGTTAAAGGTCTGGTAGTTTCCAGAAGGTTATTCTGTACAAAATCTCATTTGACTCACACAGCAAAACTGGTAAAGGCAAAGCAGATATTTTAGCCTCACTCTACAGTGGAGAATGATCTGAGTATAATGTTTTTCTTTATATATTTTTTGAAGGCTGGTCTAAGTGTACAACAGGAGACAACAGAATTTGTGCAATGTGAGAGAGTCAAGAGACAAGGCAGGTAGGCTGGAGGTGAGGTCACCGTGGGAGTCAGAGAGATGAGGAAAAGGAGGAAGGAGCAGAGAGTATCTCTGCTCCCAGGAGAGGCCTGCTGCTCCACCTGTGCCCTGGATGCCACCCGTCCCTCCTCAGCCACTCAGGGACACCTCTCCAGCCATCCTCCCCTCTCCTCCCCAGCATCAATAATGTGTGCCCCACCGGAACATTCCACATGGACATGCCAACATGTCTCTAATCTTAACAGCTACCACCACTACAAAATCCTTCTCTGGACCTCTTATCTCATTTCTTTGTTACCTTTTGTGGCCATTTCCTGGGAAGAGCTTCCTGTACCATCAGCATCTGTTCTGCTCTCCTCGGTCTTTCTTTAATCCCATCACATGGCCTCTCTCTCTCACTACCCTGTGAAGCCGTTTCTGCCTCAGGGCCTCAGACTTACTGTTCCCTTTACTCAAACTCGACGGCTGCCCCTTTACCCTTGCTCACAGTCATTATTAGACATTTGTTCCCTAAACATTCTGTGTTAAATAGCAAAGCCTCTCTCCGCTGCCTTTTTTTTCTCCTGACTTTTGATCCATGCAGTATGTATTACCACCTGACATAATATGTAACTGCTCCTGGCCTCACCAAGGCAGAAGCATTCTCTGTTTTGTTCATTTTTGTTGTATCCTCATCACCTAGAACAATGCCTGCCATGGAGCAGGCACTCAACAATTTGCGAATGAATGAATGAAAGAATGAATAGGAACGCTCCTGCCAAGGAGGCCAATATTTACATTCGGAATAGAGAAATCCACACATTTTCCTAAGGCAAACCACCATTTAGGACCCCAGAATGTGTGAGGAATGCCGTCTTGTATTCCACAAGCATCTTCCCCAAGACCATAAGATAATCTAAGATAAATTTTCTCAGTCTTCGAACATGATACATTAGCTATGTCTGTCTGAAACAAATGGTGCTAAATATGTTCCCAAATATATGACCCCAGAGGAACAAAGGCTTGTCCAAGATAAGCTCAGCAGTGGAGCAGAAGCAGAATTTTCTCCCATTTCTATCTCTCACACTATTTTCACTCTACTCTTTGGAACAAGGACCTTGGATCATAATTACATTTCTCAGATTTTGGCCTACATAAGAAACTGCCTAAGGAATATGCTGAAAATGGCTCTTTCCACAGAGATTCTGATTCTTTACTTTGGGGTATGTCCCTGGAGTCTATATTTTATTAATGCCAGGTGTCTTTGATGAAGTAGACCTGGAATCTTACTTTGAGAATCACTACTTTTGTTCTACTAGGAAGGTCCTAGGAATCTTTTATTTTCAAAACTGTAAAGAGGTTCACCTTGGGCAAAGAGATGTCCAGACATTACCCTTGGCTTTGGGAAACCTAAACCCTTGGACTGTTATGCCCGATAGGAGTGCCTCTGTCTGGGGGTCATGCCAGATAGTCTAATAATGTGACTTAGTGTGGGGGTTCACCATGACAGAGAGACTAACAATGTGATGTAGGGTGGAGGCCTGGCCACACAATTCAACCTCTGGAGCTGCTGGAGTCCAAGAACAGCCATGCGGGCATTCCTGTGGACTGGAGCCTGATCGAAGGCTGAACACAGGCTTGGGGAGGAGCTGCTCTGGCTGGCAGTTCCCCATGTGTATTGTCGCAGTCAGTTCCAGGGAAGTAGAGTGTCTGTGACGCCACAGAAAGAGCACATCCACAAGCTGGGCGCCTGGTACTTTTCCTGGTCTCTGCCCTCTGTACTCCTTCTCTTGTCTGCTTCCCATCTGTATTCTTTCCTTGTAATGGTCATAACTGAGAGTATAGCAGCAGCCTCGGGTGAGTTCTGAGTCCTGCTAGGGAATTACTGAAACCAAGGGTGGTTTTAGGGGAGTCCGCAGGCTTGTGACAGGTGTCAAAGTGCATGTAGTCTGGTGTGGGCTATGGTCCTTCTCAGATTGCAGTTGTTCTAATTCTCTGAAAAACAAAAGCAATCACTTCCATTTAGAAGTACATGATGGAATTCATCAATGTTAAGGCTGAAAGACACCGGAGAAGGGAGTCCAACTTCCAAGCTCACCTTCACCACCTAGGTGACGTGAACTTGACTCTCTGAGATGCTAACATCCAGTTATAACTAAGCGCAGGACTTCTGTTTGCTAGCTATACTGTATTTCTTATGTTATGCAGGAAATAAAAATAACTGATTTTTCCTTTATGATAGCCTTGGTTTTTGAATATAGAAATTTTTAGAGCCATATATGCATATTCACACCCGAAAACTTGGTGTTAAACACATCTGAAAATGAACACTGGCAAGGAAAATTTATTTGAAGTTTTTTGGAAATTCTTCAAGGAAATGCCTGGAGCCTAAGAATCAATGTTATGAACTCATTTTGAAACCTCTGGTATCTTGATAACCTCTTGAGTATGAGAAATATTTCTCTTTATGTATTTTGGCCTTTAAGATTTTTATTATGGCAAAAACATAACTTCACAAACAAAGGCATCCACAGAGACAAGGAAGCAAAAGGGAGTTACCATTGGCCATGTAAAAGGAAAGAGAGGGCTGTCTTTAAAATACAAAGCCTTTCTAATGCTAGTTTGCTCCATGCATTTAGCCACCTCCTGAGAATAAGTTCTTGAATATTAATGGGCCTATATGATTTGAAAAGGAAAAAGACAAAAATCTTTTCAAGATGACGTGCAGCTTCAAACAGCACCTGTCTGCGGTAAGGGCCATGGAGTCAGGTTTTAAATACCCTCCTGTTTGGAACCAGTGGAGACTGGGTGCCGGGCAGAGAGTGCCGGTTTGGAAGAATAGATGGAATTCCCAGATGGTGACTGTATTTGTGATAGAAGGAAATGCAGAGGGTGCTTTAGAGGAACTGTGAAACTGGATGCCTAAGGATTCTCCGGCGATGGAGAGGAGAATGGATTGAGGAGGGGACGGATGCCAGGGAAGCCTTCCTCCTGACCACAGTCAGATTGTGCGGCCAAATGAGAAACACACATTGAAGGGCCATGTGCTCTGGTGGAAGACCAGGGGCAATTTATGGGGTTGCTTTCAGGCGATGACACTGAAATACAGGGCTCTGGAAAGTTCAAGGGGAATGGACTATGGGATTTGGGGTCCAAAGGAGCTTATACCACTGGATGCCAAAACAGCCTGATCTGGAAAAAAAGCGGATGGTTGTTAACTTGGACCAAACTGAAGCCTGTAAGGAGACAACATATCAGTCAATTAATTAATTAAAACTTCTCAATGACTGAGCAGTGGATGGCTATGCTTCTGGGGACACTGATAATAATGAAAAGCCAAAGACAAGATCTGAGGAGAGAAGGATAAGGCTTTGGAAGGAGCGTGCCTGCTGGGGAGAGCTGCGAGGGAGACGTCTGTTCCCTGGTTGTTGGGGACGGGGCTTCAGCCCAGCCTGGGGGTCAGATCACAGGCACTGTTTTTTTTCTCTCTTTATTTTGTAGCAACTTGCTTTCCATCTAGTCATGCCACCTTGACAAGACTTCAGACAAGATCTCTTTAATAAGAAAAAAGTGCCAAGAGAAGATTCTATATTCTACATGCTATGGACACAGAATATCAGAGATTTATTCTGTTTTCCATCACAACAGCAGATGCACTTCAACTACCATGCGTTTGCAGTGTTGGGCGGATAGTGGAACCAGGCCACAGGGTCAACAGGGATTATAAATGGGAATGCAGAAGAATATGAGGGAACAGGAGAATCTCTCTTTCTATGTAACAAGCTTTCTTAAAGTGGGAAAGCCTTCCATAAAAGTTCCTTCTTCCTTGAAATCTTTGCAAGAGATGCACAACTGATCTAAACTATCTTCTCAGTTTTTTCTAGAAACTACTTAATTGCCTTCTGTTTAGTAGGCATATTAGAAATCATGAATCTTAGGGTTTAAAAAAAACCCAGGATCTCAGAATCCCAAGGTTGAAATGTCTGACAATAGATGCTCAATTAACACTGCAGAAGAGTTAATAATAGACCCTGAAGTCAAGTATTTCCACCTCTGAAAAATGAGAGGAAGTCACTTCACAGTGTCCCTTACGGTTCTACCAACCAGTTTCCACTTGAATAAAGCATTCCTTAAAAATGGATAATGTTAAATAATAATGATTCATCATAAAGTATTCTTTCGCCGAACGATTGGAGTAGGGTTTCCCTCTGGATCAGGTCCTTAGGCAGCACAGTTGCTGGTAGGTTTGACCTGCTTGTCAGCCTCTGCCTCACGTTGGTTTGACAGACTCTCAACAAGGTGAACAGCTGGAACGACTGGGAGCAGGGTCGGCCATCAAGAGCCCTCCTGCTGGGCACATCCTGTGTGGCCTCCTGAAATGAGGGCTTTGGTTTTCATCATTTGAGCCTGCCCTGCTCCTTGACACTGTGGTATGTGATAAGATGGCCTAAGAATTAGTAACAGGAAGCCAGTAGATCAGAACATGTGAAAATCTATCTTTTTAAAATTTAATCCCAAACAATAAGGGATCATGGGTTAAATGCAAACTTGGCAATTGAGATACTATTTCCCAATCTTTTTAAACCCATGCCCCCATTTGCTGCTATAATAATATAATTATCATGTCCAGATGCTGTTATGTCCAGATGTAGGGGGCTGATGGGTAATAAAACAGAGCCCTGAAGATGGCATATAAACACCCTACCAGACAATAGGAGATTTCTGAATATTGAGCTATTTCAGAATAGTGAGCTATATTCTGCAGGGTGTATAGCAAAAGCAATAGCCTTTTTGTTTTATAAGTATAAAATTATGATTTTCCAAAGCACACATGCTCTCTTGGAGTGTCTGATACAGTCTCTGCCCTCAGTTGACAAAAAAATCACTGTTGTGGAGTTTAAAAAAAAATTTACATGGAAATGTACTTCTAAAATATATTACATGAAGCAAGTAGGTTACAAACAGTATGCACCATGTGATCTCATTTTTGTAAAAAATTACATATTACTGCATAGAAAAATGTTTGGAAATGTGCACACCAAAAGAATAATATTAAATATGTTACAATATGAGATTATAGCTAATTTTTTTGTTTATTCTTTTTACTTCTCTAGATTTTTAAATCATTCAATAATAGGCAGCTGTATCTGTATAAATTTTAAAAGTGACAAATGTACTTTTCACTTCATTTGCAAAGGTTGGTAACATTTTAAACAACTCTATTATTACAATTTTAACAAGTGTTTAATCAGAGGTTAATCAAAATGCAAAGAATGGGATTTCATTTAAATACAGAAAATGAGAAGGAATTTAAAACTAGATTGAAACATTCTACCTTTCTTCCTTCCTGTATCTATGATACCTAAGAGTATAAAAAATAAGAAAGAGTGGTTAAACTTTAAGATAAATAATTTTGAACAAGATGTGATTTTTTTTCCTATTAAAAAAGGCTGCAAACAAGGACATGCTATTTTTCAAATTAAAGTCCTCATAGGTCTGAAGTGCTGGCTTGTTCGGATAATTCAACTAATGTATATAGGAATCGGAATGCAGGATGAGCATAATTCAGTGTTATAATTACAGCTGACAGATATACACTGTTTCTGTTATTCACAGGCTCTGGTGCACTTACCCAGAAAGACCCTGTAGAATACTAAATACGAACCACTGTTCATGAGAAGGCATTTGGCATTCTCATCAGTTCTCATCAGAGGAATCAAATTCAGAGATGCAGAAAACCAAATTTGATCATTTTAACACTATCTGCAAAGGCAAGTAAAGTGAGTAATTTCCCACAAGGCCTTAGGTCCAGCTAGCTTTCTTTTGCCAAACTCTTAACACAGTTATGTGGGTGGGTCACTACTTCAGTGAAAGGTGTCTTTTAACTGGTCCCTGGGCTTCAGCTATATTCTTTTCGATCCCTCAAATGCTCCATAATCTTCCTCCTTTACTTTCTTTTGCCTGTGCTCTTGCCTCTCTGGAAAAAAGCCTTTATCTCATGTATCTCCCTGTCATCCTCTGAGGCAAACTGAATGCTGCATTTCTGGAAACCTACCTCAGTGTCGGCAAGGTTAGAGCCTGCTCCTTTTAGCTGCCATAGTACCTGGGGGGCAGAGACTGCTAACTTTTCCCAGGAAGTTCATTTTCTCCTTTCTGTAGTTACCCCTGAAAGCTGCCTGCGCCCAGGAGCTTCATCTCGCAGCCCCCAGGCATCTAGGGGGAGCCCTGTGACCAGTTACCACCACTGGAATGAGAACAGAAGCAGTGTCACTTCCGGACCAGTGTGGGTAAGGAGAGAGAATGCTTCTCCCTCCTTCCTTTCTCTCCTGCCAACCGGATTTAGAGTCTCTGAGGTCTTAGGAAATGGCGGAACTGCACCACCAAAGAAGCCTGGATCTCAAATCATCATGGGGAAGGACTTCATGGACTGGGGTACCCCTATTATACTGCTGCAAAGTCACTGAAACCTGGGGTTTTATTTGTTACAACAGTTTAACTCCTGAATAAGAATATTTCTTATTCCTAAATCTCTTATGACCTTATCACAATTTTTTTTCACTTATTTATAGATTCAAAAAAAATTAACCAAAGGATCTTCTCCATCAGACCACTGGAATTTTGAAGGGATGAAATGATGTTATTCTAGTTTCAATACCCAGTTTTATATCAGTACACTGTGATAGTTAAAAATCCATCAGTCATAGTATGATATTTGAATGAATTAGTGGAATTCTGTAATTCAGACGACTCTGAATTCTTAGAGCCAAGAGAGTTGACTGGGAGCCCAGTGGGAGCCTGTAGACTGGCATATGCTCCTCACCTCCTGCGCTAACCTGAACAAACTGAGACCCCAAAGGCAGGAAAGGCAGGACTGAGCTTGGCGTATCAGAAAGGCAAGCAAAAACTTTCCCTACTGAGAATTTTGTCAAGGACGAACTTGACATTCAGACATCTGGGGAGAAATTCCCTTTGATCTTCAACATTTCTATTGTATGTTGAATGGACTCCAGAACCCAGAACCCAGCCTCACACTGACACACAAAGCTCTACTTTTCAGCTACACTTAAAAAACACCCAAACACAAAGCTACTGTGGTTAGCCAGGGAATATGAGTGCCATTTACACTGTTATTTATTTATTTTTTACACTGTTAATTCTGTAGGAAACTACATTCCAGGTTCTGAATAACCAGCTCAGAAACTCCTATAACACAGTCCCTTTGTAAACTAGAAAGTAGCTAAACTAGAAAATGACTTTAAAAAAAAGAAAAAGAAAACATGGCAAAACATGAAAATTATAGAGATTGAAGAAAGTCTTCTTTTCTCAAAGTATTCAAGAATGTATTTCAGCCATGACCCTGGACCCATAGTAGATTTCATGTTTCATGTATGCCACTGTTTCTGTGTCTATTCAAAGTTCCTATCTTGACGGCTATTGAAAAACATCTTGTAATTGGAGCAAAACTTGTCTTTAAAAAAGTAACTCCCTGAATTCTTCATTTGTAAAAAAAATGTTTTTGTAAGGTTTCCAGTCGACGTCCAGTGGCTGTTTGTCACATGTTTTAATTTAGGGGTTTGTCTGATAACTTGTAAAAATCTAGTGTTGCTGTACTTAAAATTGTCTTTGGCCCTTTAAGATATTTCTGGCCCTTGAAGATTTCAAACCAGAAATCTTCTCAGTCACTCCCTATATTTAGATGAAGCTCTGCTCCCTGATTTATCTTATCTTCTTCTTTTTTTAAACCAGCTTTAAATGAACTGATCCCGAGTGTCACCCTTGGGTGAATCAATTCTCCAGCATTAGTAGCGTGCGCTAACTGAAGATGGCACCTACTCCTCCTTCTTGAAGCATTTGTTTTTATGAAAATATCAAGCCTGCAGAGACACTGTTAGCTTCCAGAATGGCAGCTGTAAGGTCTCTAACCTTATTATAACTCCACATATATAGTTCTACTTTTCTCACTCGTCCACGTGTTTATCATTGAGTGATATCAGCACACTCTCCTGTCTCAGTCTCAGATCAGAAGGCATGAATCTGAGCTTCTTTAATCTCTTCTCTTAGAGTGGCTGTTGTCTTCCTGCTGGCCATAGGCAGGTTCATTCCAGTAGCTGGTTGTTTTGATACTTTAGCTTGCCTTCTTATGGAAGGGAAAGATTTTGTGGCCTACCACACACAATAAATAATGCTGAAAACATTAGAATCAGAGAAAATGGGATAGAGGAAAAATTCCATCAGAAAAAATACCTCTATGAAACTTCAGCGTTTATCCATAGTAATGACACACAACATAAACTCTATTCAGACAAACACTATGTGAAGAAGCTGCTTAATGAGGATGTCTATTATTTTCCGGGCAATGCACTGAATTAATTGTCTTGTGGAAATTTTGATATTTTTAGGAAAATGAAAGACTCTCACAATATTTATGCTTTATATTTTAAATCAAGATGTAGTTAAAAAAAGAATCTTTTGTGTGGGCAGGATTTCAATAGGGGGGAGAAAATTCCAGAACAGGCAAAGACACACTGGGTCATAGCAAAGTAGGGGTGGTGTCCAGGGAGTACCAGCAGATGGAGATGGTGGAAGCCCAAGCTCGTGGTGCTCAGAGTTGAGGGGCAACGTTTGTACGTAGCAGAAAGAAGACAAAAAAATTAGGTTAAAGTTTGAATCTCTTACCAAGCTTCAGCACTTGAACTCTGTCTTATAATGCACTGAGAAACCCTTATGGTCTGTAAGGGAATGACAGGACAGATCCATAGAAATCTGTCTTCACTGGGGAGGACACGTGTCAGGAGGGAGGGGATGGAGTGAGGGAGACAAATTATGAGGCTGTTTGAATCAAGAACCCAAGGCATTTCAGCTAAAGACTTCATTGTGGAGATAAAGAGAGATGTTCAAGAAGACTCCATTATCTTTGCATCTATGACCCATCCATCTTTTTGTGACCAGCTGGAACTGAAGCTTTCTCTGGGATTGTTCTGGTATGAGGTCGCACCAGCAGGACCTCAGGACAGCATTAAAATACAGTGTTATGTCCAAGACAAACAGTCTGTCTGGTGTGGAGACGTTAGTGGGATATTACATATGATTTTGATCTTCTAACTTGGATAATGAAGAAGATGGTGAAGACATTAACTAAGATGGGCAGCACAGGAGAGAGGGCTTTTGGGTGAAGATGATGGAGTTCAGTTTTGATTATGTTGAGTCTGAGGTTCCTGTGGGCAATTCTGGTTGGATCCTGAAGTAGAATTTTGCAACTTGAGGCCAAAGCTTTTAGGAAATCTAACTGCAGGTGCTTTAAGCACTATGCGGACTGGAATTTTCTGGAGCAGGTGTCATATGTTCTGGTATAGCCTTCCTCCCATCATCTTCAGGAGAACTGAGAGCCATTCCAGGAAACGCTGAGATGCTGCTTCACTGTGAGCTCCCTTGGGATGGCAGGGGTAAGCCACACGGGGCCGGTAGCCTCCCACAGGCTTACAGAATTGTTAATGCCAGAAGAGACCTTAAAGATGACCCACCACACCCTTCTTATTTTACAAGGGAACATGATGAAGTCTGGTGAGGTTCGGTGCTTGGTCTCAGGGTGGTCAGCCTAGAATCCTGATCTCTCTCTCTCTTGTTTCATTCATTCTTTTTGTCACTCACTCAAGATTTTCTCATAGCAGGGCTTTTCTTTTTCCATTTTTTTCCCATTAAAGTCTAATTTGCATAAAGTAAGATGTGCAAATCTTGAATGCAAAGTTGAATGAGTTTTTACATATGGGATCACTTCTTGGATCAAGTTCTAGAACACTCCCACTACCCCAGAAAGTTCCTGTGAGCCGCCTTCCAGTCTGTGCTGCCTGCCTCCAGGGGTAGCCACTACTCCGACTTCTATCTCTGCAGATTACCTTGGCCTAGTCTCAAAAGTCATACACAAGAAACCAGAATATATGTAATGCATATACAATGTAGTGTCTGCGAGAGAATCCTGCTTCTCGATGTTTGTGTCCTTTTTATTGTCCTGCAATGCCTTTATTTGACTATGTTCTTAAGTTGGAGGCCAATACGAGAGTCTAAGGACATGCCTTGTAGGAGGTCTTGAGGAGCCTGTGTTCTGGATTCCACCTGAGTTTCGGAGCAGTTGAGATTTTGAGGAGGGGCAAGCAATCTCTTTGGGTGTGGCTGAAGCATCCTGACCTTGGGTGCTCGAGTCAAAAGACAGAGGCAAAAGAACTGCCACCACGAAGGTTGTTTTAACATCAAAAGGAAGAAACCCCACTTGTTCCAGGAAATAAAACAATAAAACTACAGTCACAGACGCATGGACACATGGGCATGCGGCTGTTTCACACAGCAGTGCAGCGAGGGAGATGGGACGCTGTGCGCCACTGTATCTCCAGGGCCAGAGCACTGCTGGCTCATGGCGGCTGCTGATAAGCATTTGGTTGAGTGAATAAAATAGATGAGGTGCTGGTCTCAGTGGAGAACCATGTGAAATCCAGGTGGAGAAGGAGATCACTGCCAGAACTGAAGGGCAGGTGACCAAAATGATGACAGGAATACACTGAAAGGTGGAAGGACGGGTGGTGGTTGGTGCAATTTCAGAATTCACAGGGAAGATTTCACAGGAGAGCAGCTTGGGTGGTGAGGTCTAAGATGCCTACTCTGGCCATGCAGGTCAGATGCTAGGCTGTATGAAAAGGCTGTGGAGGAAGTCAAGGAAGCTGTGAGCCAAATGTGACAATCCTCAGGTTCCTATGATGGCAGGAAGGCAGGGGAGAGGGTCTGACACAGGAGGACGCAGCACCGAGTGGAGGATCTGGTGCCACAGAATGGAGGACAAGCGAGGAAGGGAGGAGTCAGGCCAGCTGCCCTCCTGGCCCTGAGATATGGGCCACTGAGAACAGGGGCTATGCTGCCGGTGGGTGTACATGAGGTTCCCTCGAGGAGCACTGGCATCAAAGAAGGAAGTGTTTGGACGTGTCTGATGATGGAAAATGGCCATCAAAGCTTTTCATTTTCTTTTGTTTATTGAGATATAACTCTCATATAATGTCATGGTACTTATAGGTATACAACATACTGATATTTGCATATATTGCAAAATAATCACAATATGTCTATTTAACATACATCACCTCTCAAAGTTAAAAATTCAGTTTTTGTTTTTGCTTAACAACATAGAAGAGATTTCAGAGGACACAGATTTTTGAAGGGGGTGTTCTCAGTGTAGGAAACTTCCAGGAAAAGCACCCAGAAACTATTGTAATACTTGACCATCAGCTTCCGTGTTGACCAAGTTTGAGCTTTTTCAGCTATCAGGATAACTTGGAGAAAATATTTGCATTTAGCAGGCATATCTCCACAAAAATGTGGAGACAGCAGTCAAATGTACTGCTAATCTTAGGAAAGGGTATTAAGGAAAATCTTTCATTTTCCAAGATGCAGCCTTCTATAATCACATGCTCCAGAAAGCCACAGAAGGAAATATTCTGCAATATATAGAAACTGATGAATCAGGAGAAATAAACTAATGGCAATTTATCTTCCACTATTTCAGAACTGGAACAACTTTTTATATTAAAAGAGCTTCACTTTTATAGATATGAGGAGTGTCTGATTCCACCTAACTGGCCTCTTGTGCCACTGGGGTGTTATTTAGGGTGTTTTTTTCTTTTTTATACATTGTGAGTTTTTATTAACACAGATCAGGTGTTAGCACCTGGCTTTTTCCTCTTAATTATCTAAGCCAACTTAGGTGCAACATAGACATAGGAAAAATTTTAATTTTTCCACTACTTTGCAAGTCTAAATAAATTCAATCTGTATTAAAGATTTAAGAATGAAATCTAGGAAGGGATTAAAGATGGCAGCATGAGAGGTGAGACAGAGGCTTCCTCCTAAAACCACATATAATATGAAAATATAACCAATACAACTACTCTTGAAAGAGCAACGGGAAAGAGGACAGCAACAAACTGCATACACCTGGAGACAACAGCAGCCCTCACAGAAAAGGGTAACATACTAAAGCTGTGGTCCTGCGGGATCCAAGCCCTTCCCCCACCCCAGCTCACCAGCAGGAGGAACAGGAATGGAGCAGGGAGGGAGTGGAGATGTGGGACTGCTGAATACCTAACTCTGGAGATCTGCTCTGGGAGCACAAACCTACATTTCATGGTGCTTGCATGATACTCTTGTAATTAGGGGGTTGGAAAGCTAAGACAGGCAGAATTCCTGGAGAGACTGAGATCCCAGCTGCTTGTGGAAAGTAGAGATCCATATCCGGGTGCTCTGGGACAAAAGAAAGGCGGGCAGTCTGAGAGACTTCCTAAGAAAGAAGCCCTTAGAGAGAGGGCTGCTAAAGGGCAAATACTGCACAGAGCTTACTGCTCAGGAGAGGACAGGTAGACCAGGTGCACTCTGCCCAGCAGGTTGGGAGCTTTCACGATCTTCAGGTGCTCCAGCTCTCTGGCTGCCTACACAGCTCCAAGAACTCCTTCCGTGACAGGCAGACTACTGCCCTTTCTCCTGGCCAGCCCCACCGGGCTTGCAACCAGGAAACCCTACCCTGGTGTTAGGCCAGCCAGAGGGAAGATCTGTCTACCGCAACTACAAATGCAAAGCATAGAGGCTTATACTTGTGTGCTTGGCCCACTGGTTCAGGCAGTGGAGACAGGCATAGCAGCCGGGAAGCAGGAAACAGCTCTTTCCTCCCCCCAGGCACCAATACCACCCCCCTGCAACCCCTGACATTGCTTCAGGGGCTGAGCAGCTCCAGAGAGTAGAGCTTCCGGGCACTAGGGGGCGCCATATACAAATATGAAATGCCAAAGAAACCTGGTCCAGAGTAAAATTATTAATACAACTCCCGAGAAAGATTTAAATGATACTGACCTCATGACTCTCCCTGAAAGGGAGTTTAAAATAAAAATCATTAACATGCTCATGGAGGTACAGAAAGATATTCAAGAACTCAGGAATGAATTCCGGTGAGAGATCCAATCATTGAAGAGCACAATGGATGGTATAAAAGCAGACTGGATACGGTGGAGGAGACGATAAATGATATAGAAACTAGAGAAGAGGAATACAAAGAAGCTGAGGCACAGAGAGAAAAAAGGATCTCTAAGAATGAAGGAATATTGAGAGAACTGTGTGACCGATCCAAACTGAACAATATTTGCATTATAGGGGTACCAGAAGAAGAAGAGAGAGAAAAAGGGATAGAAAGTGTCTTTGAGGAGGTGATTGCTGAAAACTTCCCCAATCTGGGGAAGGAAATAGTCTCTCAGGCCATGGAGATGCACAGATCTCCCAACACAAGACCCAAGGAAGACAACATCAAGACATATATTAATTAAAATGGCCAAGATCAATGATAAGGACAGACTATTAAAAGCAGCCAGAGAGAGAAATATGATCACATACAAAGGAAAGCCCATCAGGCTATCATCAGACTTCTCAGCAGAAACCTTACAGGCCAGAAGGGAGTGGCATGATGCATTTAATGCAATGAAGCAGAAGGGCCTTGAACCAAGATTACTTTATCCAGTGAGATTATCATTTAAGTTTGAAGGAGGGATTAAACAATTCCCAGATAAGCAAAAGTTGAGAGAATTTACCTCCCACAAACCATCTCTACAGTATATTTTGGAGGGACTGCTATAGATGGAAGTGTTCCTACGGTTTAATAGCTGTCACCAGAAGTAATATAACCACAGTAAAGAAAGTAGAAAAGCTAATTACTAAGTAAATGCAAAATTAAATTAACTATCCCCAAAGTCAATCAAGGGATAGACAAACAGTACAGAATACGATACCTAATATATAAAGAATGGAGGAAGAAAAAGAAGGAGAAAAAAAGAACCTTTAGACTGTGCTTGTAATAGCATATTAAGTGAGTTAAGTTAGACTCTTAGATAGTAAGGAAGTTAACCTTGAACCTTTGGTAACCATGAATCTAAAGCCTGCAATGCCAGTAAGTACATACCTATCCACAATCACCCTAAATGTAAATGGACTGAATGCACCAATAAAAAGACATAGAGTCACAGAATGGATAAAAATACAAGACCCATCTATATGCTGCCTTCAAGAGATTCACTTTAAACCCAAAGACATACACAGACTAAAAGTGAAGGGATGGAAAAAGACATTTCATGCAACTAATAGGGAGAAAAAAGCAGGAGTTGCAGTACTTGTATCAGACAAAATAGACTTCAAAACAAAGAAAGTCACAAGAGACAAAGAATGACATTACATAATGATAAAAGGGTCAATCCAACAAGAAGTTATAACCATTATGAATATCTATGCACCTAACACAGGAGCTCCTACATATGTGAAGCAAATACTAACAGAATTAAAAGGAGAAGTAGAATGCAATGCATTCATTCTAGGAGACTTCAACACTCCACTCACTCTGAAGGACAGATCAACCAGTCAGAAAATAAGTAAGGAGACAGAGGCACTGAACAACACATTAGAACAGATGGACCTAACAGACATCTACAGAACTCTACACCCAAAAGCAGCAGAATACACATTCTTCTCACGTGCATATGGAACATTTTCAAGAATAGATCATATACTAGGCCACAAAAAGAGCCTCAGTAAATTCAAAAAGATTGAACCAGATTCTCAGGCCACAAAGGAATGAAACTAGAAATGAATTATGCAAAGAAAATGAAAAACCGCACAAACACATGGAGGCTTAATAACATGCTCCTAAATAATCAATGGATCAATGACCAAATAAAAACAGAGATCAAGCAATATATGGAGACAAATGACAACAATAATTCAACACCACAAAATCTGTGGGACACAGCGAAGGCCATGTTAAGAGGAAAGTATATTGCAATACAGGCCTACCTCAGGAAAGAAGAACAATTCCATATGAGCAATCTAAACTCACAATTAACGAAACTAGAAAGAGAAGAACAAATGAGACCCAAAGTCAGTAGAAGGAGGGACATAATAAAGACTAGAGCAGAAATAAATAAAATCGAGAAGAATAAAACAATAGAAAGGATCAACGAAAGCAAGAGCTGGTTCTTTGAGAAAATAAACAAAATAGATAAATCCCTAGCCAGACTTATCAAGAAAAAAAGAGAGTCTACCCACATAAACAGAATCAGAAATGAGAAAGGAAAAATCACTACGGACAGCATAGAAATACAAAGAACTATTAGAGAATACTATGAAACATTACATGCTAACAAAATGGATAACCTAGAAGAAATGGACAACTTTCTAGAAAAATACAACCTTCCAAGGCTGACCCAAGAAGAAACAGAAAACCTCAACAGACCAATTACCAGCAATGAAATTGAACTGGTGATCAAAAACCTACCCAAGAACAAAACACCTGAACCAGATGGCTTCACCACTGAATTTTATCAAACATTTAGTGAAGACCTAATACCCATCCTTCTTAAAGTTTTCCAAGGAGTAGAAGAAGAGGGAATACTTCCAAACTCCCTATGAGGCCAGCATCACTCTAATACCAAAAACCAGGCAAAGACACCACAAAAAAAGAAAACTACAGACCAATATCCCTGATGAACATAGATGCAAAAATATGCAACAAAATACTAGCAAACCAAATTCAAAAATACATCAAAAGGATCATCCATCATGATCAAGTAGGATTTATTCCAGGCATGCAAGGATGGTTCAACATTAGAAAATCCATCAACATCATTCACCACATCAACAAAAAGAAGGACAAAAACCACATGATCATCTCCATAGATGCTGAAAAAGCATTTGACAAAATTCAACACCCATTCATGATAAAAACTCTCAACAAAATAGGTATAGAGGGCAAGTACCTCAACATACTAAAGGTCATACATGACAAACCCACAGGCAACATTATACTTAACAGCAAGAAGCTGAAAGCTTTTCCTTTACAATCGGGAACAAGACAAGGATGCCCACTTTCCCCACCTCTATTCAACATAGTACTGGAGGTCCTCACCATGGCATTCAGACAACACAAAGAAATAAAAGGCATCCAGATTGGCAGGGAAGAAGTTAAACTGTCCCTATTTGCAGATGACATGATATTGTACATAAAAAAACCTAAAGAATCCACTCCAAAACTACTAGATTTAATATCTGAATTCAGCAAAGTTGCGGGATACAAAATTAATACGCAGAAATCTGTGGCATTCCTACACACTAACAATGACCTAGCAGAGAGAGAAATCAGGAAAACAATTCCATTCACAGTTGCATCAAAAAGAATAAAATACCTAGGAATAAACCTAACCAAGGAAGTGAAAGACCTATACTCTGAAAACTACAAGACACTCATGAGAGAAATTAAAGGATATATCAATAAATGGAAACACATCCCGTGTTCATGGATAGGAAGAATTAATATTGTGAAAATGGCCATCCTGCCTATAGCAATCTACAGATTCAATGCAATCCCTATCAAAATACCAACAGCATTTTTCAATGAACTAGAGAAAATCATTCTAAAATTCATATGGAACCACAAAAGACCCCAAATAGCCAAAGCAATCCTGAGAAGGAAGAATAAAGCTGGGGGATTATGCTCCCCAACTTCAAGCTCTACTACAAAGCCACAGTACTCAAGACAATTTGGTACTGGCACAAGAACAGACCCATAGACCAATGGAACAGACTAGAGAGCCCTGATATAAACCCAACCATATATGGTCAATTAATACATGATAAAGGAGCCATGGTCATACAATGGGGAAATGACAGCCTCTTCAACAGCTGGTGTTGGCAAAACTGGACAGCTATATGCAAGAGAATGAAACAGGATTATTGTTTAACCCCATACACAAAAGTAAACTCGAAATGGATCAAGAACCTGAATGTAAGTCATGAAACCATAAAACTCTTAGAAGACAACATAGGCAAAAATCTCCTGACTATAAGCAAGGGAAACAAAAGTGAAAATGAACTCATGGGACTACATCAAACTAAAAAGTTTCTGTATGGCAAAGGACACCATCAACAGAACAAAAAGCCATCCTACAGTGTGGGAGAATATATTTGTAAATGACATATCCAATAAGGGGTTAACATCCAAAATATATAAGAACTTACATGCCTCAACACCCAAAAAGCAAATAACTCGATTAAAAAATGGGCAGAGGATATGAAGAGACAGTTCTCCAAAGAAGAAATTCAGATGGCCCACAGACACATGAAAAGATGCTCCACACCACTAATCATCACGGAAATGCATATTAAAGCCACAATGAGATATCACCTCACACCAGTAAGCATGGCCAGCATCTAAAAGACTAAGTACAACAAATGCTGGTGAGGATGCGGAGAAAGGGGAACCCTCCTACACTGCTGGTGGGAATGTAAGCTAGTTCAGCCATTGTGGAAAGCAATATGGAGGTTCCTCAAAAAACTAAAAATACTAATACCATTTGACCTGGGAATCCCACTCTTTGGAATTTACCCAAAGAATACAACTTCTCAGATTCAAAAAGACATATGCACCCCTATGTTTATTGCAGCACTTTTTACAATAGCCAAGATATGGAAGCAACCTAAGTGTCCATCAGTAGATGAATGGATAAAGAAGAGGTGGTACATATACACAATGGAATACTATTCAGCCATACGAAGGAAACAAATTCTGACATTTGCAACAACATGGATGGAGCTGGAGGATATTATGCTCAGTGAAATAAGCCAGGCGGAGAAAGCCAAGTGCCAAATGATTTCCCTCATTTGTGGAGTATAACAATGAAGCAAAACTGAAGGAACAAAATAGCTGCAGACTCAGAGACTCCAAGAAGGAACTAGTGGTTACCAAAGGGGAGGGGTGAGGGAGGGCGGGTGGGGGGGAGGTAGAAGGGGATTGTGGGGTATTATGTTTAGTACACACAGTGTGGGGGATCACGGGGAAAACAGTGTAGCACAGAGAAAGCAAATGGTGAATCTGTGGCATCTTACTGCACTGATGGACAGTGACTGCATTGGGGTATGGGTGGGTCTTGATAATAAGGGTAAATATAGTAACCATATTGTTTTTTCATGTGAAACCTTCATAAGAGTGTATATCAATAATACATTAATAAAAAAAAAGAATGAAATCTAGCCAACTTATTGCCTGTTTTTTGTGACCCAGCCCAGGCATCACCTCAGCTTCTCCTTCATTCCCAGGATGGGGTATGTGCCTCTCCTCTGGAGGTGTATAGATACCTTAAGCCTATCATTAAAATTTACTTGTTGTGTTTTAATGCTTATAAGCACAATATCTGGGATCAGCCATGTAACCTGTGTGCCTCAGTTTTCCTATCTGTAAATTGTGGATAAAACTTGTTATGAAACCTAAAAATGTTAATACCTATAAAAGCTTTAAAACAGTGCCTGGCTCTTAGAAAACTGACAGCAAATGCTACATGTCCATACTGTTCTTAATACATTTGTCTCCTTCACTAGGGGAGGGTGTGGGGCTCTCGTCTTCACCTCAGAACCTCAGGACTGGCCCCAGTGCCCCTGACACAGCAGGTAGTCAGGAAGTGGTGGCCTGAAGATGGGTACAGGGTCAGAATCCCCACTGTGGTCACAAATGGGAGCTCCAGAAGTCAAGCTGTTCTGTAAATAGGCAAATGTATATATCCACTGCTGTTAGTGATTTTTTTAAAGCAATATTCCAGCCATCTCAGAAGTACTAACAAACACGCAAACAAAACGTCCACAGGAGCAAGATCATGTCTGCTTCATAAAGGGCCCTGTGACTCCGGGGCGTGTCCTCTCCTCCTGACCGTGACCTGCTTCCCCGGCCCCTTCCGAGATTTGCAGTCTGGGTCTCAGTCATTCCCCCCTCCTTGGGGACAGTCCCTTTCTCTCTCAATCTGTACCAGGCTTTCCTCTGTAACATGCATGCACGCTCAGGTCACTACCACTTGCGACAATGAACAAAACCACAGTCTCTGGGGCTCCGTACCCGCCAGCACTCACCCGGGACGCTGCCTTCATCTCTGACAGTGACCTCCACATGTTAAACTTGACAAGTCCTTTATGTCCTTATTTCAGCGACCTTTCAGTTCAGCAGGGGTGAACATTCTTTTTTGTTACTGTGGTTGAAATTCCTTCTTCGTTTGGTCCCTGGGGTCCCTGTCTTCCTCCTCTTTTCTCCTTTGAGCCCTTTCTGCATTCTCGGACACCTTGCTTCCTCTCCACACATTTGTTCTGGGCTGAAGGCACCCAGTGCTTTTTTCCTGATGGTTCTTTAAATGAGGGTGACTCTCAGACTTTTTCTGACTCAGGAGTCTCTGCTGAGCTCCAAGTTCGCATGCCCAGCACGCTGGAGGCGTGTCCACCTGGGCAGATACTCCGGTATCATGTGGACGCTCACACTCAGAACACCCACTGTAGTTTGCATTTTGCTCTCAAATGCCATACTCCTTAGGAAAAGGTGCTCCACCCACACAGTCATCTCAGAGTCATTCTCATTTGTCATTGAGCCAGACAAAACTAGGAACACTGGCTTCATTCTAGAACCTTCCATCCACTTCACCCTCATGACCATTTTGTTACAGTGCATGGAAACTGTCCACTCTGCCTTGATCTTAACATATGCTGCCCGCTTCTCGTCTGGCTTTCCATCTTCCTCTGTTAATGAGAATCTGATGGGGTCACACTCCTGCCCCCATCATGTTCAGGGTCCAGTTGACCCGCTCTATCCCCAGCCCAGAGCTGCCCCAGCACCCACCCCCCTTACCGCCTCCCACCCCCTGCAGGGGCTCCCTGCTCGGCGGTTCCCCCGAGTCCTGGGGCTCAGCCTCCTTCACTCCTCATGTTGTCATCCTACCCTGGTTTTCCTTTCCTGATCCCCACTCTTCCCCCTCCTTCTTCACCTTACTGCCTCCCGCTCAACCCTTAAAACTTAATTAAAGCATTACATTCCCTGGAAGCACTCTCTGTCACTCCGTTCAGGCTTACATACTCCCCTCACGGCTGCTCTCGGCCATGTTCTCAAGGTCTGTTCTGGGTGGCGATGCCCTGTGTGGGGTGTTGACAGCAATGACTCTTGAGCCAGACAAAAAATGCTCGGGGTCAAACACCAGCGCTGCCACGGCTACCGTGTGACCCCGTCCAGGAAGCTTAATTGCCCAGGGCCTCAGTTTTGCATTTGTAAAATAGAGACTTAATGAAGGGCCCACTTGCCAGGAAGGTTAGGAAAGTAAACAAGATGATTTCAGTAAATCTCGGGAACAGTGCCTGAGATGTGGTGAGTCTGACACAGCTGAGCTAGTTTTATTATCATCATAACTACTGATTTATTTGTCAGCTTTCCAAGACAAACAGAAAGATCTTTGAGGGAAAGGAACCACACTGGATTTGACTGTGTTCCCTCAGCCCTGGAACAGGGCCGGTCCTCAATTAACACTCAGTGAATCAACAATGAATATAGATGGTAAGTAAGTGAGATACAGCCTTAAAATTTGAACTTAGGAAATTATTTAGTGTGCTAATGAGTAACATCACTCTAATTTTCTAATTTTCTCATGTATGTTTTTTCACTTGCACAATAAAATGTTACGGTATCTCATTGGGTTGGTGTTAGTGACTGGCTGTCTCAGAGTCAAGAATCTTTCACTTACGACAGAAGGGCACAATGTAGTTAATTAACAGCCATGTTATTCTGGAAACCACTATGTAGGCATGAACCGTGACAATTCCTTTGAAACACACGCAAAGAAACAAAATTTGAATTCCTATCAGAAAGAGATCAGAAAGCCTACCAAGTTAAAGGGGGAATAAAAAAGTAGAGGCAGTTTAAAAAAGTTTGCCTTCAGGAGAGCCACGTTCCTGGGCCCCCTAGGCAGCCGGCGGTTGCTGTGGAGACAATTAGGTTTGCAGAGTGTGACTCTGGTAGGAGGGAGGAATGGGCCAAAGAGACTCCATCTTGCCTCACGGCCCCGCGAATCCTGCAGAGAAGAGTCTGGACAGATGTGCTAAGTGGGACAGTGGCAAGCCTCCGTCGTGGCCAGGTTTTCTCCATGTTCTTCATGAAAGCAGTGCTTATTTATTTTGGAGAAGTTTTTCTCGAATACAGAAACCTGCCTTTTTTGCCACAGAGGGTCCTTTGAACCTCAATGTAGATGCTATATGATGATGGGCATTTGAATCTCTGCCACTAGCATCTTCCTTCTACCCTTAGGAATTATCAGCAGGTCCAGAAGACTCCGAGGAGAGGCCAGCCTGTAATCCACACGATTGTCCTGCACTTTTATATAGTTTGTCCAAAGTAAACTACAGGACAAGAAAGAGCTATAGGACAGAGTGAGGAACTAATCTACCCTCAGCCGGAGTCTCCATATTGTGGAAAGGTTGGGAAAACCTTGAAAACATCGCTGAAGATCCTCATAATCAGAAATAAGTAGAATTCTACTATGCAGGTGCTAAGTAGAAACACACGCTCTTTTTATACTTGGTTTGTCTTCTTTCCAACCCAGGCAAGGGCTTACAAAACACGGGGAAATAAAACACCGATGGGGTGAATGCAAGTGAGTTTATGGAAGCTTATAGAATTACATAAATATGGAATTGTCAATTTTCTCCTTTTTCCATGATATAGTTTGAAAATATAATCCGATAAATGTGGAAGTCAGAAAACAGGTTGATTCAATTAATTTTAACTGTGGAAAGTTTAAGTCCCTTTTAAATAATTCCAATCCATGATTCATGAAAAGAGGATTTCTCTTTATTTAAGTGGCCAACTAGAATATTCTCAGTGTTCTCTTTCAGTCAGATCTGGCTCAGATTGTAATGTGCACCCTTGGGAAGATGATTACACCTAGTAGATGCTTCACGGGCATCTATATTCCACCGACATAACAGCTCCCACAAACTACCATGCCCATTTTACAGATTAGGAAATTGAGATCCAAGAGATTAAGCAATGTACCCATGGCCTTGGATTTCAGACTGACAATGTGATTTCCAAAGTCTGTGCTCTTTCTGCTAGGTTACAGTCTACCATTTTACAAAAGGAATCTCACAGGATTTCAGCATAAAGATAGTTAACTGAGATTCCCTTTGTAAAGGACCATAGTGCATAATTTTTGCTACAAAAAAGAAAAATGTTCCATCAGATATTTCTGGGAAAATGGGTTTGGGATCATATTTGGGCCAGAACCAGTAGCACAGGCGTCAGGTAAAGGGCACAGACTGGGCAGAAGGGGACCTTTTGACATGGGGAGTGGCACCGAGAGTCTGTGGATCCTGGCTGGCTTCCTCATCCTGGTCACCCCTGTCATCTTGCTGACTTCTGCCCTGGTCTGAATGCCAGGAGAGGCTGGTGTTTGCCAACATTCACCAAACCTGTAAGTTGTGGACTGGAGATTCCTAAAGCTGCACTTATGCTTTGGGGATAAAAGGGTCCTGCTGTGATAAGAATTGCACGTCTCAGATCCAGCAAACCCCCACCTTCCACGGACGGCATTTCACGAATGATGGGACCCTTGAGGGCGTTTGGGATCCAAGGCAAGCTGGGCTGAGCTAGGCAGCATCTGCTCTTGCTCTAGACTCTCTTCATTCCTTGGTTAAATAAATTCAGTACTGAAAGCTGTAGAGGGTGTGGATGTGGGGGCTCTTCTGGGAAGCTGCAGACTCACGGTTTCATTGCACAATGCAGTACCCTGTCTAGGCTGCTTCACTTACTGTGACAGATGGATGCTAATTTGTATTATTCTTATTTTCCTTTATGTTTCCCTCCACTCTCTTATTCCTGATCACTTTACACAATTCTCTTAGTATTCTTACCCCCATCTCCTTGGAAAATAAACGTACACAAAAAGAAACTTTAAATATACATTCCTCTCCCACATTATTAGAGCAGTTGTTTCTCTTCCATCTTCCCTGAATAGCCTGGCTTGGATCTCTGTGTGTGCCTGCTTCCTTGTGGGGAATCTGAGGACAGGGACCTCTGTCCTCAAGTTTGTGTGTCCCTTCCAGCACCTTTCCTGGAACAAAGGAAACCACTGATGTTTGAATACACTGAAAGTACATACCCAGGGTTAGGATCAGCGTAGAGCGGCAAGAGTGGCCATTCGTGACTTGACATAGAATTTATACTCACATTTCAGCTCGATTTTGATGAAATCTGTGTTCCCAAGATTTTCCAGAAACACTCCCCGAGGGATTAATGTTTTGAAGTAGAAAGAAATGTCGGCACTAGTTTCCCCTTGGAAAGTAGAAAAATGCAGGTAGGATGACGGATTTGGGAAAGAGGCAGCGTTCCAATAATTCCCTGTGTAAGAAAAGAAAACGACAGGGTGGTTTACACCTTGGTCATAGTGTCACGTGAAAGATACCCATTTCTTGAGCTTTAATTACTTTCCATTGGGAGTAGAGCTTGTCACCCCTCATCATGCTGAACAGCACTGCACAAAATTCCCACAGACGTATTTTTGACTTTCTAAAAAATTCTATGTGTGTAGCTACATCAAATATTTCATTAAACATTGATAGTTGGGATTCTTGCCAAGAGCAGTCCTGTGTGACTCTAGGGAGCAAATGACAGTAGAGGAGGTCCATGGAGAGCAGCCCCTGGTGTCACTGTCTGAGGGGGGTGGGGGCTGCTTTGAACCGGTGAGTATGTCCTGGCGGCTTCAGCCTTAGACCTAGAGGGACAGAACAGGGGTGGGGGCTTTGGTATTCTGCTCTTGCTTCTCAAGCACCTTTGCCTTGGAATAGCCAGCACCCGCTTCCAGGTGCAGGCACTGTGGGCACACAGCTGGGGGAGTGGAGAAAATGGCCGGTGGCCAGGCCAGGTTAGGCGTTTCTCTGCCCTCCTGCTCCACATCCCCCGAGGCGAGCTGCTGTGAAAGAAATATCCTCCTCTCCCATCTCTTGCTCCTTGGGGGCTTTAGGTGAGCGGGATGGGGAGTGCTGAGCTGAGCCCACCTCTGTGCTCTCCATCAGCCTCTACCCTTGAACTCATGGGGCTGCAATGCTTGTTCTCCTCTGTCCCAAATTGCCTGATATGTGTCCCAGGAAAAAAGCAGTTCATAGGACAAAATGAAAACACTAAACCCAGATGACTCACATTCCATTCGAATAGATGGACCAAGAGTTTAATATAAGACGAAGTGTTAATTCTTGACTTTATCTCCAGGGCAGAGACTGAATGTGCACATTTCTGAGTACATTTACTATCACAGCTAAGGACTAAAATATATGGGCATGCAAGATATGGAACCACCTAAATGTCCATTGATGGATGAATGGATAAAGAAGATGTGGTACATATATACAATGGAATATTACTCAGCCATAAAAAAGAATGACATCTTGCCATTTGCAACAAACTGGACAGACCTATAGAGTATTATGCTAAGTGAAATAAGTCAGACAAAGACAAATACCCTATGATTTCACTTACATGTACAATCTAAAAAGTAAATGAACAAATAAACAGATTCATAAATACAGAGAAGAGACTGGTGGCTGCCACAGGAGAGAGGGATGAGGGAAGGGTGAAACAGGTGAAGGAGATTAAGAGGTACGAACTTCCAATTATAAAATAAGTAAGTCATGGGGATGAAAAGTACAGCATAGGGAATATAGCCAATAATACTGCAATAACTTTGTGTGGTGACAGATGGTGACCCCACTCATCGTGCGGAGTATTTCCTAATGAACATAACTGTCAAATCAATACGTTATACACCTGAATCAATATAATACTGTATATCAGCTATACTTCAATTAAAGAAAACACTGAAATAAAAAAACACACAAGCATACTTTACACTAGTTTCTAAAGCCTTTACCTTTAATACTAAACCTAGGTCAATGTCACCAGATTAGGCCCAGGATGGAGCCACTCACACTAAGCTCCACGTCAGCAAACCAAAGCAGAACTGAGCTCCTGTGTCCTGCTCTCCCAGGAAAGCAGGGCCAGGTTCACCATTCGGCACTTGCCTGCTCATCACAAGTGACCTGACCTGGCTCCAGACCTTCCCTTTGTTCCGTATGAGGGAAGTAACCCTGCTTTAACCAATCAGCAAATGCCACATTTAACCTCCTTGTTCCTGCTCACATTGGCCTATAAAAATCTCTCGCCAAAAACAGCTTGTTGGTGATAGTTTCTCTTGTCTGGACTGGATGCTGCCTGATTCATGAATCACTGAATAAAAGCCTAGTAGGTCAGTAAATGTGGAAAACTTTTAACATCTAAAAAAATGGTGTATACACACACACACACACACACACACACATACACACACGTATATTTTTGCATATATATAAAATATATATTTTTTACTTATTTTTGCAATATATTTCTTTCAAAGAACACAATGAATTAACTAAGTTCACTGTTAGTTTCTATATACTATATGTTTCCTTTCTTTTATGCAAATTAGGCACCTATGCAATATTAAGTGCAACTGCTATTCTTGAATACAGTTAACTTTGGGTTTGTACTGCAATGCTTTAACTGTAACTTTCAATTAAATACATGATGTTGCTATATTATGAGATAGTAAAATACCTTTATTTAATTAATGCTATTTGCTTTTGTTCTTAGAGACATCTAGGATATAGTGACATTTAGATAGTGAACGGCAATTTATAATCATTAAGTCAGTGCAAAACATGCGTGTAAATGTCTTTATTAAGGTAAAAACAGCGGCGGTGGAAATCTAGTTTAAGGTGACCCAACAGTCTTAGTACAGTCTTATTTTTTTTTTGAAATTGCCATCTCATAACTTTCAGCAGAAGGAAAATCGACTAGTTTCCTCTTGGGAAGAAGAATATGATATGATATTGATTAGAATACCACCTGAAAAGAAAGAATCTTAACTATTGTTTAAGTTGCTGTCATCTGAGGGCTGAGTCCACTTCCTGGGTCAAGATCTGGCTTAATATATGGTGAGAGGGTTTCCAGCTCACCTTTCCCAGCTGGCTGGAAATGAAGGTCCCTCAAGATAAAACCTAAATCAAACTAGAAGTTGAAACCCTCTCACCAATCAGAGGTCGGGAAAGAATAAAGATGAGTCTCCAGTGCCAGTGGGATTCAGCTTATCCTAATTGGGTGACAGCCCTTTAACAACCAGGTGCCTGCACGGATCAAAGTCCCAGTCTTACTACAGCCGAAGCAAAAGCAATTCTGTCTCTGTAGGCTGTATTCCCGAGATATGAATGTTATTAACACTTTTAAGTTTCTTTTCAATCAAGTGCATTCTTATTTTCTGGGGTGGATGAATTAACAGAAGAGCAGTTGTCTAAAATGATTCTAGAAAAAGGAAAGCTAACAGTAAAATATGTCAGTATTTATTTGAAGTCCAGCACTGGTTATTCAGAACAAAATATCCCCAGGGAGGAGAAAGGCAGTTCAATCAGTTATTTTAGCTTCACGAAATATCTCCACGGACCACAATTCCATTTGTTCTAATTCTATGCTCACTAAGCAACTTCGAATTAATCTGGTTTCTTGAATGGACATATGCACAGGGAAACTGCACCTTATATAAATGTGGTTACCAGTCATCCTTCCGGAAATGTCTGGATTGTCACATAGTATCTTTGGAGTGTTACTGGTGGGCTGGCCCAAATCTCTGGCTGAACTGAGTCTAGATCCTTGACCGGCAACAGTGAGGACTCTACTCTGGACCTGACTGGTGGTGTTTGGAGTTAGGTGTCAACTCAGGAGGTGCTATGGGAGAGCCATCTGGGGCACAAGCAGAGGAGATGAGAAATTCTGTTTATGTTTATTTTCATCACTTCATCCTTTAAAATATCTATTTCAGTTATACTTTGTAATGTGTATAAGACACGAGTACAGTTGCACATGGGTATAATTTATAAGTAAACATGCTTATTGGGATGGGGGCTAGAGGTGAGCAGAGGACACCGTCAGAGAGTTTGAATGCTGCTGCTCCAGACCCTGCTGAATTTCTGGGAGGCCTACTCTGGTGAGTCCACTGCCCAAACTCTGGGATTTTGGGTTATAACAAAACAACCTGAGTGCTTTTCCAGTGCTCATTGCATTTCATGATGCGAGGAGCTTATAGCATTATTAGAGTTTGTTTATATTGCTCCCAAATGACCGTAAGCTCTGAAAGCTGGGATAAAACCACTTCATTCCTGTAACCTTTGGCCCCAGTACATAGTAAGTACTCAATAAATAATTACTAAGTCAATGAATAAGTGAATAGTTGTCCCTCTCAGTTACATCCAATTCCACTCCATATGTAAAGTCCTCATAGGATAAGACCTGTTTCATAGTAACCTGAGTATTGAAGATACTAAATAAATATAAATAAAAGCTAATGCTGCTTGAGCACCTACTGATAACTGACACCATAATTTTCCTGCCACTAGCACACCATAATTTCCTTATCTATAACTTAATTTCTATTATTCCCTGTAGACCCCATGGAACAATGCCACACATTTACAAGACTGAGAGTCTCATAACTTTCAGGTTACTGAAATGGCTGCAATTTGCTCTTGCTCTCAAGGTCAGGGCTGCAGAGGGTAGGTGACATTGGATGAGAACACCAAGCTGGAACTGAGACATTCACTGTACGGCAAGGACTGGTGGTGTAGCAGGTGACGGGGACTGCCGGTGTGGATAGGCAGAAGGGGACAAGGTTGGAAATGGGGAAAAGTGCAAAGCAGAACGGAAAAAAATACCTGAGACTTGGAGGGGCCAGTCAACAGAAAAGGGCCAGGGACCCGGCCAAGGGCAGGGGCAGCAGTAATGACGGGCCAGGCAGAATGGTTGGGTAAGGTTGAAGGCTTTACAGGCTTGAAAAGGACTTGGTCACCTAAGAAGCTCTAGAAATACATTCTGGGCCAGGCCTGAAATACAAGAGGAACCAGGGCAGTAGCTCCCCCTAGTGTGGGACAGGACGTTTGGGAATCACCACGCTTTGCTGGCATTCATCATCCCTTCAAACCCTAGTGAATCATTAGTATTAAATTCGATAGCATATATTCATCCGAATTCTTTAAGAGCCATTTACTTTAATCTTCCTAATGATTCTGACTTCAAAATTTCCAAGGATATCTTCTGATGGGCAGTATGAAAGAAATTCAATTTAAAAAGGAACCAGAGGATATAAAATGAAAACTCACACGTGTGCCCTCAGGAAAACAAAACTTAAGGATTGAGAGACTGATTTTCCATAAATGCCTAACTTACAGAGAACTGATAATGGTGGGATCTTCTTAAATGATAGGGAGTTGGTTGGGGGTTACCTCCGCTCAACCCTGAGAAATTTCTGTTTATTGTTTCCAGAGCACGGACAAGAAATGACCCAGGTAGGGCTGGTCTCTCAAGATAAGCTGAGTTGAGCTTTATTTGTATGACTGCACTGGTCCTGTCTGCTCGGGGAATTTTCAAAGCTGGTCTCTGTTTGTTTAGATTTTAACAGACTTTAACTGAACCCTTCCTTCTTCACATTCTCTGCCCATAACTACAGCCAACCCTAAGGCCCTACTGGACTCACCAGACGCTTGCTATGGTTTGCGTGTCCTGAACTGCAATTCCTTTGCTAATCCCAAATAAACTCATCTTTCTGACAATTTTGAGCTTGCCTTAGTTTACCTGCTTTTTAGGTTGACAGCAGCAATTAACTTTAAGCTTACATTTCTAATCGTTTTAAAAGTCAAGTGGTGCTAGAAGGAATATAGCAAAATGTAATTCCATGCTCAACCCCTGGTTTCCTAGCAACAATTCCTTCTACACATTTAACTCTTTTCATTAAATCACTGCATTCCTAAGATATACTTGTGTGGACACTTACTAATTTATTCACTTTATATATACTCTACTGGCCTTCCTAACTGCAGGATGAAGATTGAGCATTTTTAAAAGTCCACCTCCCTATTCCCTTTCTCCAGGTTCCCGCCAAATAGCAATCTTGCAGACTTTTGGTTATATTGAAATTCATTATTTATATTTTTATGATTAGGCAAATATTATTCACTAAGGGGTAAACTAGTGAAATCTACTTGTATTTTCTTTTTTTTTGTATAAGTTTTCATTTCTCTGGAATCAATAATTACCTATTTTTTTTCACTGGCTTAGCTTTCTATGTACCTGTCATGATTTCTTTCCAAATTCTCCAACACATATGGGAAACTCTTCTTAAAAAAATATCCCAAAGTTAAACCCACCAGATAATGTAGCAGTCCTGCTGCTGGCATCTTTGGTGGCCCCCATCCTTCCCCGCCCTGGGGCTGGTTCTGAGGGCTGCTGCATGCTCCAGCCCTGGATCTCCCTCTTGCCATTATTGCGGGGACTTCCTTGAGCTACTCTTCAGTATTGAGTCCTCTAACTTCTGGATCCCACCACTTGGGCGATCCCTCTTTCTGGTCTGCAGCCTTCTTCTTAAGGAGCACATTCTCATCTTGAGATAAGGGATGAGTGAGGTCAACTTTCTAAATTTCCTTGCTCTCCAAAAATGCCCTTATTCTACTTTCACACCTGAGACAGTCCAGAAGATTATTTTTTCCATGGGATTTTTAAGGGCATTTCTCCACCATCGTGAAGATAGCGTTGGTACAGAGAAAGCTAATGCTTTCTGATGACCACATCTTGTATGTGACTGATGGGATTCAGGACAGGCCACCCCCATATATTGCCCCTTGGCATGCTGAATATTTCAAGCTGGAGGTGTCTGAGAAATGGGCAGGTACAGAACGCACCTTCTGACCTTCCCTTGGAGCAAGTTGTAAAACTTTCTGTCCTTTCATGTCTTTCCACAGTTTTCTACTTTTCATCAAACCTAGCATAAAAACACTCGAGTTTAACCATTTCTTGGGGACATTTCCTTTTGAAGGCTCCCATGTCACATAAAACTTACATTAAAGATATTTGTATGCTCTTCTTCTCTTGTTAACCTGTCTTTATTAGTCTAATGTTAAGACCTTGCCAGGGACCCTAAGAGCATGAAGCAAAATTTTTTGCTCTCCTACATGATGTGTATATTTTTTTCTCTCTGGAAATTTTTGGGATCCTTTCTTTATCTCCCTTGAGACTTTGTATGACTGCCTGGGTGTGGATCTTCTCCCCACATCGGGTCTGGGACTATAATAATTTCTCTGATCTCTTTTTCTCAAACACCTCTTGGTTTTACATTTACCTTTATTCTCTTGCTCTTTGTATTCCTAATTTTGATCATTTTTCTTTGTGTTCTATTTCCTTGAATATCCCTTCAACTTTATACTCAACACTGCTCTTGTGGTTTTATTTCAGAAATCATGCTTTTGATTTCCAAGTATTATTTCTTGTTTGGACAGTCCCCTTTCCTACAGCACTCTGTTCTAGGTTTGCATTTTTGGATGCAATATCTTTTCTCATTTGTCGGAGGATGTTAATTTAATTTTAAAAGTTTTCTTCTGCTTTCGGCATCGTCTCGTTTTTCCAATATTGCCCTCCGTGCCCACTGTTAGTTTTGGGCTCCTTCTTTCACGAGGTCTCTGACCACCAGGTGGTTGGTGAGCCTTGCTTATCCACTCAGACTGAACAGCAAAGCCCTCGAAAGCAGACTTGACTCCGTCAGTGAATGAGTATCTGGGGGTTGGAGGTGGTGGGTTTGTTAATTATTTGGCTTCAGCACAACTTGGAGAGTTTCTTACCTCCTTGAAGGGCCCCCAAATGTCCGTATCTGTAACCTGTTTGCTCACAGATCAGTCCATATCTTGAGAGAAGACTGCTCTGATTTCCTCATGAGGAATGTACATGTGGTGGTCAGTTTTCTGGGAGCTGAGAGGAAGGAGCCTGAGGAGGTTCAAACTTTTGTAGATTGCCATGTCTTTACTCTGTTTTAAGGAAGGAGTTCTGCCTCCTTTGTCTTTGGTGCTCGTGCCTGGAGCGTGAGTCACTGGCAGTGTTGGAGAAAGTGACTGGAGATCTAACTGATGTGCGGGCAGCCTTCAGCCCATCCCTTGTGAGCCTCACCCTGACCCAGCCTTCCAGTGACTCCCATTCCTGAGCCTCCTGATATTCTGCAGTTTGCTTGCCATCCACCTGTCAAGTCTGGACTTAGAGACTTTCTTGTTCTCTCTGTAAGGAAGCAAGTGTGCCCGTGCTGGATGGTGGTGGCAGTGGGGTGGGGTGGGGACAGTAAGGATAAGAGTAAGCGAGAGGGGGGTGCTCCGGCGGGGCTGTCACCTGGTGAAGCTGCCGTGTGCTGGTGCGCATGTGGGCTCTGGAATTAGACAGCCTGGCTCTGTCACCCACCCCACCACCCACTGGGCAACTCTGGACAGATTTCTCCATCTTCCTAAATCTCAGTTTCCTCATTTGTATAGCAGAGTGACAATGGAATTGCTCTTTAGGGTATTGAGAATCACAGGAGATAATCCATGAAATGCACTCGGCAGAGTGCCAAGTTCACACATGTGAGACTGATCATTACTAAACCGATGGCTTCGGAAACATGTGCAGTCACGGTCCCAGGCCTTGGACAAGGAGTCAGGGGATGGGAGAGGAGCGGGTGAACAGGTACCCAGCACTGAGGCTTCTCCTGAGACCGCCTTATCCCAGGGTGGTTCCTATAAGGGGGAAGCAGCAAGGGCCCCAGCGAGGTGAAAGCTGCCCCTGTGTCTGACTCCTCCAGCTGGTTGGCTCAGCTGGGACTCAGGTCCACACCTGTCCCCTGGTCGTGTTCTTCTCTTCCTTCACTCCTCTGCTTGCGGATCACTGGCTTTCAAAACTGTGTGCTTCCTGTTTCTTCAACACCTTGCAGACAAAGACAGTTCCACCTGGGACACACACGTGGGAGTCATCCTTGAGTCCTGGCCTGTGGTGCATGGTTTGGTACAGCCACTGCCAAATGCTGAGGAAAGGAGGAGTGGTGGTGCCACTGAGAAAGTTGTCACCCAAACACCGTAACATTCTCCTTTGCACAGAGAGAGAGCAGAGCTGCCTGCAGGGCTCCTCTCCTACCTCCTCAGAGGGGAGAGAAGGCATTAGGAGAAGGTGGAGACGCAGGGGCTGAAAGAGGTGACACGTGGCTGACACCACAAAGACTGCACATGGGCTTCCCCAGCTGTGGGCCGTGGTTTGGTGACATGTGTGCTGCTGGTGTGGTCAGGACACCGACGGGCTTGTCCATCCTCCCCCAGAAACAGCAATTTCCTCAGTGCCACCAAATGGTCCAGCACCAGGACCACATGGAGCAGAGCTGCAGCTTCTGCGTTAGGTGGCAAACACTTCCCTGCAGAAGTACAAGCTCTGCAGAGGCTAACTACTCTGAAATTTTTTAGTGGCCCAAAGGTTAGAAATTTGAGGATTGAGTTACACATTGAGCCTTCCATTGTTTCCAAGGGGCTGGGTGCTATTTACAACGATCAACCAGATGGCTTCATTTACATGCTGATTTCAGTGTAGAGGTGTCCTTATGGGTAGAAAAAAAATACTTCCTTAATGAAACCATTTTGTAGAGGCTAGAGAGGTAAAAGTAGCTTTGTTCAGCTCTCAGCTCCATTTCAGCAGGGGGGCGCCAGGTGCGGAACAAAGGGCTCCAAGATAAGATGCTGCCCGTGAGTCAGCTGTGCCCACTGTAGTGCGGCATCCTTTCCAGTTTGCATTCCCACAGCCAGAGGGTGACAGTACCCACCTGGGGGAGAGTCAGCAATATGAATTTTTCACTGTGTGTCCCTCTGTGATTTGGTTCCTTTGGGCAAGTATGGGGATGGGTCCCACAGAGCAAAAGAAGATGATGGAGGAAGCTGGGAGCTTGTGATGTCCGGGGTACTCCCTGCCCTGTGGCCACAGCCAGGTAATGGGGGAGGTGAGAAACAGGATATTCCTAGTGATGGGACTCATGTGTCAAATCTGTTAATTTAAACATAGTGGTGCTTAAGAGATTTTTTTTCTTTGAATGCTTAAACAGTTGTGGTACAGAGATATCTGGAGGTGGGAGTAGGTGTAAATTTTCTTGCAAAGTTCCTCAGGGTCTCCATATTAAATCCCTAAAGATCTTCAAATTTTCCTTATGGGGCTATTAGATATGCCTACTTAGTTATACTAGTCATACTAAGTATATTGGGGTTCAATGTTTAATATTAATAGCCAGAAGTGGAGAAATGAATGACGAGGTGTGTAATGGAAACATGTGGGCTTCCGGTTCTTCGCTCAAATTTCTTTCTTGTGTAAACTCTAAAGGTTTTCAGTGAGATTGATCCCAAAGAAGGGGAACAGCAAGCCTGAATCTCTTATGCCCTTGTGAATAAAAGACTGGAGGAAGATCTGCTTGATTTAGCAAAAATAAAAATTTGTTCTCTCTGGAGGTTGTAGAACAAATTTGTATCCACTCCATGCAGGTTGAAATTAAGAATATTTAACAAGTGGCAAATACACAGAAGTGGCCATGGGAGGGCGACTTTGGGGATTGCCTGCCTCACTTTTAAAGGCTTGTGTGTCAGTCCCAGGGATAAATCTTTTCTTTCTTTTCCTGAGCCATTTCACCGACTTTCATGTCAGTGATTCCCAGATCCATGCATATAGTTATATCTCTACTGAGTTTAAGACTAACATATGCATGTCTGACTGGACAGCTTTACTTTGCCCTACAAGGACCTCAAACTCCAAATGACTGAATGTGAACATACACTTCTGCCGATTAACTACCGGCAGCATTCTCTCCTTTGGAGCTGTTCCCGCTCTGCCACTCAAGCCAGAGACATGGACATCATTCCTTGGTATCCGATCAGCCTGGTACCCGGAGGAAGTACTCTGTCATCCTGTCCCCTCCTGTCCACTTCTCCCAGTGCCCTGGCTCAGCCAGTCGTCTCTTGCCTGGATGCCGCTTTAACTCTTGACTTTGTTTCCAGGGTCGTTTACTTTACCTCTAGCCTTTACAAAGCCAACAGACCAACCAGTTCCCTCTCATGAGTAAAGCCCCTAATTGGTGCCAAGAGCTGGCGGAACACAGTGCAAGCTCCTGGACATGTTGTAAGAAAGGAAGCCCAGGCCTACTTCTCCAGCCCCCATCTCCCTCACCCTCACCCCAGAATGTAGGAGCAACATGCAGCTGCTATGAGTTCCCCCCATACTGCTGTGCATAGATTCCGGGTCTTTATTTGTAAGGTTTCCTCTTTGCGGACCGTCCTTTTCTCTAACTGCCCCTACCTGCCCTCCCAACTCACACAACACTTCTGGCCAGATTCCTTCTCATCCTTTGAGACTCAGTGCAGGTGCCGCCTCCCTTTCCCCAGGCACCATACCCTTTCGTATTGTGTTATTATTTCTATGTCTTCTCCTCTGCTAGGCTGCTGGTGTGGTCAGAGAGTAGAGATGGTCTTTTCTATTTCTTTGGACCAGTAATATGTAGCCTGGCATCCAGAGGTCATCAATATGTGTTTTTTGAGTGAGTGAAAAAATGTGTTAAAAAAAAATCTGAACCACTGATAATCCTACCACTAGTTATTTCCATTCTTTGATATGACCAACTTCAAAGCCTGCCTTCTACAGTTTCTGAATGGAAAAGTTATTTAGGCCATACAGACAGAAGCTTTCTCGGTTTGGCATTATTTACTTGGACTTTTAGGCCCAGTCAGCATTTCTCCTCTCTGAGTTCTGATACGTGGGTCCTCTTCACAGCCACCGGGGCCCCCGCGGGCACTCAAGGCCTTCACAGTGGCTCTGAGGGCTGCCAGCCCCATGTGTCACTCCTGTCTTTTCTGTGTTTCCCTCTGGTACCTACTTCCTCATATCTTTTCCTTCTTCATATAATTGTAATTCGTGGTCTAATACCATGAAGTTCCCACTTTATTGTCTGCCCTGTTGTGGTGAAGAATGAGGACAGCAGACCGGTAGAAGGCTGTGATGTATTCTGCCACCCTCAGCCACAGCATGGAGAGGAATTCTGCCATGGGAGGCGGTCCTCATGCCCTGAGAGGCTATAGAAGTCCAGAGCCCCACATACATAGAAAAACAGATTTTACATAAAAATCCATGAGGTGAGTAAAATGTGGAAAAAAGCCACTCATTTCAACTGAATGGGGGCTGTGAAAATTGGAAAATGCTCTATATGGCAGAGTAATGGATTGATATGATCCACACAATTATGTTATACAAATCAAACCCTTCTTTTTTGTGCTCTTTTCATTACAGGAAATGAAAAGATTCACGCGTCCTATTCACAGACACTGTCATTTTCCTACTGAAACCTAACAGTCTGCATGTCAGCGGGACTGAGATCAGGGGAACATTCCATGGTGCAGACACGGAGATGAGGAAATGGGTGCAACCTTTTAAAATGTGTTTTATTTGTAGATTATAAAAATCATTCCTTCATCACAGCGTTGCTGTAATGACAAAAAGCAACAGTGTGGTGCAGAAGCATTTTGAAATACCAAAACGCTACAGAAAGGTAAAAAATCATTTTGGCCTATATTTATTAGTAATAATAGAAAAATAATAGACTGCTGTGTATGCAGAGATTTATACATAACATGCTGCAGTTTCTTCACAACTCAACTAGTTGAGAAGAAGGGGACACAGTTCAAAGAGGCCCTGAAACCAATTCCATTCAGCAGCTAAGTGAAAATAATCTCTGATGTAAAAATAAATCATGCATCAAAGCCAAAACAGATGTTTGGACTTTAAGGATAAAAAAAGCACAGTGAACACACGAGTCCATTTGGCAACTGCAACCCTTCCTCATTTCCGTGACATGAGGTGGGGCTGCGTGGACACTGAGCGTAGGTCACAGTCACCCTGGGATATGGAGTGTAAAGTGGAATTCAGGTTGATGGCCAAGACACCCATTGGTCTGAGATTATGTAAAACTAGCAGGAGTTTTATGACTTTGTGTCACATAATTAATACAAGTACTAAATACCATGGTATCCAGTATGTTGATTTAGAACAGTTTTAATTTCAAAGGAATTTGAGGATTTGTATGAGGGCAGGACAGATGGCTTGAGTGTGGTCAGGGGAAGATGCTGCTGAGTGTAAGGTTGTCCCAGCTCTGCAGACCCCGAGAGCATGTGTGGATGATCTGAGGGTCCTGGTGGACCACACCGTAAGTGGTTTCCACCAATTCAAGAGGTACCATGGCAATCCCAAAGGGACAGACTTGCTCCACGTTTACCGAGCACAACGTGGTACAAAGGCACATGCCTGGATAATGAAATATTGCATAAATTATCACTATGCAATTCAGCGTGACATGCCAGTTTCTGTGGACTCACACCTCCAATGCAAACCTTCAGGTTGTAGATAGAGGTTTTGGAGTCAGTCTCACTGCTGAGGTTATGGATAGCAATGGGAAGACTGCCTTTCTGGAATCAGGCTATTTGGGAATCTCAATATTTTTTAAAGTGAATTTAGACTATAGCAAAAAGCAAAAGTTCAAGTTTTGACTGCCACGGCATGGGGCTGTAGGTTATGCTAATTTGAACCTGGGTAGATGGTGGCATAATCTGGGCTTTGACAGCAATTATTTCCAACAGTCTGGCAGCCGCCCAGAGCTCAGAAGCTTTGAAACATGTTGTATTTCTGACCTTTTCTCAGTCTCCGGGCTCTGGAGAAAACAGAGGGGCTTTAAAATTCAGATTGGAAGGTGCACAAACAAAGCACTGAATGGATTCTGATGGAATCAATCTCACACTTCACCTCTGCAAAACTTTATGGGAAGTTTATGGGGATTTATTGTTCTAAGAACAGAAGGACATTTACCTACAGATGCAGGGGAATAAATTTCAAGTACATTTAGTATTGGAGAATGGGCGCTTTACTGCTGATTTCAATCCACTTGACTTTCTCCTTAATCTTCCACTTTTCCACCTCGAGTTGAATCACACCCTACACACACCTTTTTAGTTCGGTGCTTCAGTGGTTTGTAAAATTTTATAGAGTTTCTAATAGCAAAAAAATGGAAACCACCACAATGTGTAAGTCTATTATGGTATGTTCAAAAAATGGAACATAGTGTGGCATAAATTGTTAAGTGTATATTACAAGTGGCACACAATTTTCGGAATAAAATGCATATGATAGCTGCATTTTGTTAAAAAGTATATGTGGGTGTTGTATATGTGCCAGATACATATACGTAATATACACATCCCTATATACACGTTTGTGAGAGAGAGACAGAGAGAAAAGGAGGAAAGAGAAATGGAAGAGGAGGAAGCAGAGGCAAGAGGCCGTGAGGGCTGCCAGAACAGGAAGGACCGGGGTGAGCTGAGTGTGGGTGGGACAAGACGGAAACACGGAGCACAGAGCTGGGGGAAGGACGCAGAGTGCCATCTGCGAGGAATTACATGGCCTTTGCCGTTCCTAGTGAGATACAAGTAAAGGTCAGCTTGTTTTCATTACTTTTAGTTACTGGACTGTTTCTGAGAAGCAAGTCCTCGTTGGGACTATGGGGTGGGGACAGAGGTGGCCTCAGCTGTTGTATTCGGATTATAGTCTCTGGGCCTCACCCGAAAGCCATCCTATAGCCGCAGTGGGAAAAAGGCACATTCTCCTTTATCCTGAGCGAGAATAAGGTTCCTGAGGCTGTACCCTTCCTATGTCTGCCTGGGTGCCATGGAGGCCTTCCTAAACTATAAACTGCCCTGTGAGCTAACTATGAACTGTTACCTATGACGCAATAAAGCTTTCTTCATACAATGAATGTTCACGGGCCATAAGCAAACTTCTTTTTACCGGTACTTATTCTGTTAAGAGTCTGGACTTCATAGAGTCATTTCTACTTATTAATAGTTAATAGAGTTATTAGTAGGTATTAATAGCAGCTAAAAGCTTCCAAACTATGTTCCAAGCAATGCTTTGATACAGGCATTATCTCAGTCTTCACAACATCTCTCGCAGTACTTGTATTATCTTCATTTTTCATAGGAGGAAACTGAGGCAGGCATTTTTAATGTGAATACTTAGAGTTTCATTTTAAACCCAGGCTACGTGCTTCGATACCAGCACTCTTTCCCCAGAAAACGCTGCCGTTCTGTTTAATAAAGCAATTCTCTCTCACTCTCCCTCAGTCCTCAGCTTTTCTTATAAATGGAAGTATTAACCCCCAAGACAGTCCTGTGGGATTTCGCGCCAGGCTTCCCCAGCACCTGAAGGGAGCGTGAACTGCCGGCTCCTGTCTCCACATTTCAGCTGGTGGAGGGTGAGAGCAGACAGCCACGTGGCTCATCACAACCCCACTGAGCGGCCACTAGATGTCGCGCACGGCCCTACCCGGGGAAGACCTGGCCTCCAGGGGCCTCCTGATTCTGCCTCTGTTTCTGCCATCACCCCGTTCCACTCCCTCCTCTGCCCTCTGGGCTCCAGCCACACCCACCTTCTTTCTGTTCTGCAAAATGCCAAGCCCATTCCGACCTCAGGACCTGTTTCTCCTGCCTATAACGCTTTCCGTGGATCTCGGCAGGACTGGCTTCTTCTTGTCACTGAGAAGTCTTGTCACCTCCTTGGAGCCAATGCCACCCTCTCAAAAAATGGGAAATCCGACCTCAAGTTATCCTGTCATTCCCCATGGATTTCATTCTCAGGGCATGTCTCAGTATCTGAACTATTTATTTATAGATCAAGTTGACTTATTTATTGACTCTTTCCTGAACCAGGATGTAAGGCCCGTGCATGCAAGTGCTTTGCCTGCTCTGTCCTTTGCTGCGCTTCTGGTGACCAGACCTTGCTTGGCACACAGTAGGTGCTCATTAAACACCATTGAATGAATGAGACGTGCCAGCTCGGGTCCCCCAGTTGGGGTGCTGTAGGTCATGTAGCCTGACAGTTTTCCTTCGCAGGACAGCTTCAAAAGATCTGTCTCTGTGTGGAGAGAGCTGCTCCTTAAGTCAAGCCTTGTTCCTTCAGGGATTCATGAGCTCTGTAATATTTGTTGCAGTTATTTAGAAAGGGTAGCTTAAAAATAATCTCATATGACAAAATACTCAAGGTATTTTTATTAATTCTTTATATGCCTTGTCAAAGTATTTGTGATTTTTTTCAAATGACATCGAGCTTAGTTGAAGTACACATTTTCTGGTTGCATGTAACACACGGAGAGAAGATCATAGCAGTGAGCTGGGACGCGCACGTGAAAGAGGCCAGCTGTTCTAACCTGGCTGGGATGGCCCAGCTGATGTCCTGTGCTCATAAGGAAGATGTCTGGAAATGTGTTAGGTTGGCTGAACACTGGGTGAGACCATGTGTGAAGGGTCCAATTTCCCCATGCGAATTGAAGTTTGTGCTGTAATACTTCACAAAGACATCTACCACTTTTAACAACTGATCTTGAGTTTGCAACCCTGTACCCATTTCCTGGAGCATGGATTTGGCTGGCAGAAGGCATTCCCCAGCTCTGATATCGCCAAGCAGTTTTATGTTAAAGGAAGGCTTGAGTGCTCGGCCAGACTCATCCAGTATTCCTGCCCAGGCTCACAGGCTGTCCTCTTCTCTCAGCTTGGCTAAAGATGATTTCAGTCTTATTTCACTCATTGGGTAAGGTTTATTCTCCAATGCTCAATGGGGTAAGTCCTTTAAAGTTGTGCTTGCCTTCATAGCACAGGCTCCTGTAGAAATGGGAGGAATCATCCCATTTGGAAACTTCAGGAATGGAAGAAGGTGATGTCTGCATTCAGTCTCCTCTGCCCCTTGTAACCCTGATCTCCCTGATGTGTCTCTAGCTTCACCTCTACCAGTCCTGCTCTCAGCTACTTATCAACCAAACTTCATAATGTGGTGACTGATACTGGCTTAGTGATTACTCACCCTTGTTTTTTAATAATTATTTTAATAAGAGATTCCTGAAGATTCAAATGCCCTTAAGACCCATAATGGTATGACTTCCAGTACCAACACAGGGTGGGATATAAATATTGCAACATCCATGGTCTATATTTATACTTAAAATTACCTAGTAGTTGCCTTTCAGCCATGATCTATGCTACACTGTGAACATATACCCATATACACAGAAACTGTTCAGCTTAGGAATCTTGACAAACTAGAGGATAATGTTAGAATAACTTGGTGGAACATAAACTATTCTAATTTTCTCCACTAACAAAAATCAAATAATTTCCAAAGTGTACATGTGATGATGTAAATGAATTGAACATCAATACTTTTAAGTAAAAAAATAAATTTTGTATTTGAGAAACGTGAAGTATACTTTTGAAAAGTTCTTAATGTAAGTAACAGTGTGAACACAACTCACTACACACCATGAAAAAAGTATTTCATGACCTTTTCTTTTAACACTAAACTTCAAAATACCTTTCTTTGAAGAAAATACGTGGGACATTTTCCTTCTGCTTTATTTTACATGTTTGAAAACCTATAAAGCATTCCACTGTGTATTAATCAGACAACTCACAGCAGGAAAGGAGAAAATTTTCACTGAAATAATTTGGAAAGTTAGAGACTAAAAAACCTGATTCGTTTTCACAAAGTATTGATTCTGTTGAGGATTATTTCCCATGAGTAAAATGCAGTATTCCCTTTACATTATTTTTCTCAGGTTGTGCTCTTTTTTCATAGTTCAATCTGATACTCTGTTCTTTTAGAATCAGTAGCTCACGAGCTTCAGTGTGCATTAGAATAATCTGCAGGGCTTGCTAAAAATGCAGTTTTCTGAGCCACAATCCCAGCTATTTGGAACCACTCAGTCCAGGACCCAGGATGCGCCCTTTTAAGAGCATCTCACTCAGCTGCTTCTGATGCTGGAGATTTTTTCTACAGAAGCTCTGGAAACATGGGTTTGGAGTTTATGTACCTTTTAGATTGCTCGTTAGCAGCCTGGCTAACTTTGAAAGACCATTATGTTGAACTTTGTGAAGTGTAAACATGACATTCATTCTTGTTACAAGAGCAGCCAGATTGGAGGCTTCATACTGAGGACACGCAGACAGCCTGCCAAGGGATAGCCTCGCTCCTGATTTGGGTTTCAATGAGAAGGGATGGCTGGGAAGCCACACCGAGGCAGAGAGCATAGCTCCATCATACAGCACTCCTTTTGCCAGAGAGAGCGTCACACTGACAGCCAAACTCGGCTTCTCTATGGGTCTCTGGGCAAACAGGACTTTGTGTCCAGTCCATGGTCCAGCGAGGAGGATGTTCCGGAACTTGGCATGCAGCCTTTATCCTTGATTTCTGCTTGTTTTCTCACGCTTACTTAGTGCTCAGGGCATGGTTCTCTCTGGTTCTCTCCTACCACTCTACTCTTGGTCCACTTAGTGGTTCCACTGCCTCTGAACATCTCTTGAGTGTCTGCAGGCAGTCTGCCCTGCTCTCTTTACACAGTTTCTGTGTGAGCTCCACTGCTGGTACCTGCCCGCCAGGTTTCCAGCGGCCCCAGGGCTGAGTGCCAAAGGCCCAGCAGGATGCATCCAGCTGCCGGAAGCTTGAAAGGGCATGTATAAAACCAAATCACTGCCCTCACCCCAAGATTAGTTCCTCTTGTGCTCTCCATCTTAAGGTTATCACTGTTCACGGAGTCCTGCAGTCTTAGGGAGCTTCAAGGTCTATTCTGAGCCACAGCTTCCATGCCTGTGCAAAACCAGATGTCAAATTCTGTCAGTTCTACCTCCAAAGTGTCTCTCGAGTCATCCCCTGTCCTCTTTTCCCGCTGCTCTTGTCTCTCTGGCTGTATACAGTAACTCCCCTCCGAGTCTCCTCTACAGAGCTAACAGGGCAACTTTCTCAACAGATTCAATTAGCAACGTGCGCCAGAGATCCTACCGGCAGGTTCAACCCCCTTGATCTGCAGTGACGTTTTCCTTCTTTTCTTCTCGGTCTTAGTTAACAAAAACGCTATTATTTGTAGAGATAATGATGATGACATATAATAGCTAATATTTATTGACAGTTACTGTGTGTCATTCACTGTGCTAAGGACCTAACATGCATGATTCCACTTGAGTTTCACAGGACCCTAAGTATAGGTGCTGCTGTTTTTCCCTTTTGCAGGCAAGGCAGTTGAGACTTAGATTAAATAACTCGCTCAAGTTCACACGGGTAGTAGGAAGGGCTTCAGAGCAAGTCTGTCTGCATCCAGGGCCTGTTCTCCTAATCATTTCCTTTGACAGCTTATTTTTTTTTGCACTTAAAGAATCCCAACAGAGAGTGTCCTCGCTGTACACATTGAAAATAACCTTTACATTGGTAGGTGGAAAACAGGGGTGGGTTTGAGTCAATCCACCTATATTCTCTTATTCAGTTGGGTAAGTGTGGATGAGTTTGTCCCCTTATTGTCTGTAAAATAAATGTATGTATCAGAGGACAGAGCCCATGGCTCCGGCTTCCTAAGTTCATCCTTTATTTTCTTATGCTAATGGTCTTTCAAACGCATTAGCTGTCAGTAGCTGAGGAACTTTGCCACTCTTTCCATTGTAAACAGATTGGTTAGTTAAATATTTCCAAGGGTGTTCAACAGAGTACGAACTTTAGGATTCTGGGGTACCAATGGTCATCACATCAAAAAAGGTTTTTCAGTCAAATTTGTTTGAGAAATGCTGGACTGAACAAATGTTAAACAGGCCTCTTTGCTGCAGGATGTCTCACTGTGCATTGTGATTGAGAGGAGTATGTATAGTATACAGTGTGCGGTATACAGTGCACATCAATGCATACATGTGACCACAGAGCTCTTTGTTCCTTTTTTTTCCCTGATTTATATCCAGAGCTCTGGGATATACATGTTTGGGAAATGCTATATCAAAAGTACTACCTGGTATTTCTGTTATGCACGATCAATCAAGCATATGGACCATGTTATTTACTTTTATTTAAACCCCATATATCTTATTAAAGGGCCCCATCATTTTTATTCTATTTAGAAATCATGATAACTGGAACAAATCACTGTGTTTGGGGAGAAGACGGAAATGATCAGTTCAACCGTTGATCTGTATTGTCAGTGGGTGGGTTTATGAATCAAAGCTTGATCTCTTTTCTTTAAATGGAAACTGTGGGTCCTTTCTCCTTGGCAGCCTCTCAGTGGATCTCAAAAAACCACTCGCATGCCCTTAAACAAGCTCTCTACTAGGTGGGGGTGGGGGTGCGTTCTCTCTCCTCTTCCACAATGTTAATCAAGGCATTTATGGAAGCAACCACCTCAGCATTACTAGATTATATCTTACTGAGAAACTGGAGGTTCAGCAAAAGAACAAAAGTTGGGCATGCTCACCATGAAGGATTTTTAAACCAAGGTAAAATGTATTCAAAACTCTCTTCTTACTGAAAACGCCTGGATTTTGGACCTCGGCACAAAGACCTTCACTCCCACGAGGGCAGCAGCTGCCGGCCCACTCCGTGTGTACCCAACCTCCCCTTACATTCCAGAATGCACTGCTTTGCAGCCCCAGTAGGGACCCACCTGCCGCTGTTCCTCCCTGTATCCAAGGCTTTAGGGCTCCCGTGCGTTGTAGCGCTTTTGGCATGATGCCGTTTGTTAAGATGGAAATACCTGATGCATATTTCTGTGTAGATTTATGCACTTTTCACCAGGCTAAAAAGAAAATAAGGGCTTTCCCCCACCAAACACAATGTAACATTTGCTTTTGTTGGTCAACATTTAACCAAATGGCTTTAAGAATTAGGAACCTGTTTCCCCAAGGAAATGAACATATTGGGTCTTAAGATCCAGACCAGAGCCTCATACCAGTTTATCCTGTTTTCCTTATGTGAGTGTATATTATTCTCAGCTAAATCATTGGCAAAATAAGGGCATCTCCCAGGCTGCTTTGGAGCTATCAATGTATGTCTGCATCCTTCCTTCTTTTTGTTCTACGCTGAGAATTTCAGCAAATTACCTCCTTCCTGATGATTATAAATTCTTTACTTTATGCCTCTGGAACCTGAGGGAAGTTGTCTGATCTGGACCTCCTCTAGGCCTGTCTCTTAATTCCCCCCACATCCACATATCACCAATTCCCAACCAGCTGGGATGGGATTTCCTGCTGCCCCTATATGGCTGGGTTCTCTTTGACCTGGGTGTCTTTGAGGTTAACCTGACCCTCGGAGGTAGATGCTCAAGGGAACAGTTCAACATAAGATGTAGCAGACATACTGATAAAGGGGATGTATTAAAACCACTCAGGATGAATACTAGAAATGGGGAAAAAGAATGAAGAAAGAACTCGTCCCATCTTGGATTTTCTTTGTTTTTCTTATGTCATATATAATGGTTTCTTAGAAGCAAACATTTCTATTTGTTGACATTTTTTTAATGTAAAGAAAGTTGCTTTGCTTTCATCCTGATTTTGACCCTATGCATTAACTTCCCTCAACCACACATGAACCAAATTAAGCAACTTCATCCTTCAATTTATTACTTGTCAATCTTGAGAACTGGGATCCGTACATTATTCCAAGGGGAAGGTATAAATTGTTATGTGCAGGCATGAAGTAGCAGATTCAGACATGTATAAACACAAAAGACATTAAAGTGAAGGTCATTGTTCATATTAATTCATTGTGGGGCTGGGGAAGCAAAATGCAACAACTATTTACCATAAGAACTAGATAAGAGGGTATTACCTGCCTCTGGAAATAAATCTACATCCTTATTGCATTTATGCACTGCACACACTTATGCAGGACATTCTAAACACAATCCTGGAAGGTATATATAGTTTGGCATCCTTCTAGAACTGGGCATGAGAAATATGTCAGTGTGTTTTGTCTAAGCAGAAAGAATGAAGGTCAAATGATTCATTGTAAAAAAATGTCAGTGGTCAATGAAACCAATACTCTGAGAAAAGTAGAGCATAGCCGTATATAATCTTATTTAGAAAAATCACTACTAACTTACCACATTAAAACAACATATATTTTCCATTTCTTTCCTTATTTAATTATAGCCCAGCAGTGGTAGAAGCAGAGTACAGAATTCCTACTTATTATCTGCCTCCTAGTCCCCCATGGTGGCAGATTTTGGGCTTGAATATTATTCTCTACTGTTCTCTGCTACACTGATTCCATGTCTTGGAGCAGTAAAACAAAACAAAATAAAACAAAGCAAAACAAACCAAAGCAAGCTGGAATGAGACTAGAACATCTTGTTGTTGCCAGAAAGCAAGCATGTGTTCAAGAATGTTGGAGGTAGTACTGAAACTCGCAGAGGCGGAAGGCAAGTCAGACGCTCCTTCTGGTCCAAATTTCCTGAGGTGGCCTGAGAAAGGGAAGTGAGAGGGAGGAAGACAGAGGGAAGGAGGGAGAGAGAAAATGCAAGCGAGCGAACTGTAGTTGGCTAGAAGTTGGGTCTAGTCTGTGAAAGGTCATCGCTTATAATGATACTTAGAAAAGCCAACACAAGGCATATAAAAGTTATAGTTCAAAGAAGGGTAAACAAAATAGGGTAGGTTTAATGGTGGTTAATATATGTGGGTACTGTTTCACCTGCTAATTATATTCCTGACCATATATCATATGGTGTGGATATATGGCAGGTAGTCTAGTAGGCACAAACCCAGTAAACCAAATAACCCTAAAAAAGGTAGTTATTAGGAGACCAGAAAGGGCCAACCAGTAGCTGAAGCCACACGTGAAAACTAGACAGAAATGAGGACTCAGAGTTCATTAGCACCAGTGGCCACACAGTGCAGAAAGAAATTAACAGGGATTTCAAAAAGGATAATTTAAACCACTCTCCTGAAGAGGAGAACTGAAATGTTAAGTCAATGTATTACCTACTGGGAAGGAATGCTTCCGTAGGGCCCTAATCACCTTAATAAAATTCCCAACAAGATAGTCCAACAGACAGGTCAATCTATCATCACGATGGGAAAACGCAACAGATTTTGGCGTGCTGGCCAAGTCATCGGTGAGGAAACCTTGTTGTAAAAATAAAACCAATTTGACATATGTGGACTTTAATGAAGCTTACTCTGCTCATCCCTGGCTCAGGTTTATATCTCCTTAGACACCAAGACCTGTGATCGCCCCAAGAATCAATTGGTTCAAAACCTAGACCCTGCATTGTTGGCTGCTCTGAGATGGTTATCCATTTTTCATTTAGAGATGGTCATATTTTTGAACCTTAGAAAGCTATAAAAATAGTTAAGTGGTTGATCAGAACATAAATCAAGAAAAGACTAAGAACAAAAATATAAATCAAGTCAAGGATAAAAACATTTAAATTTACTACATTTGCATATTTATAACTGATTTTAATCTGAAATTACCCATTACTTTTGTATTTCTAACAACTGTGTGAGAATTTTGTATGATTTTAAGGTGTTTAAAATATTTAGGAAAATTGGATGTATCAGAATTTTTTTCAACTAAATGCTTAGAAACACTTGATCAAATAAGTTTGTAATCAGTGGTTACGTATTTGGGAAATATAACTTGTTAGGTCTCCAAGTTCTGGCTGTTTTTTAAGTAAACAAGTAATCTATGGACATTTAGGAAATGTTGATAATTTTAAATAAGTGCATACTGCCTAATTCATAAAACTAAAAAATGGGCATTAAAGAAAGCACACACACAAAAAATGTGTCTTTCTAAAGAAAGCGCTGTAGACTGAATGTTTGTGTCGTCCCACATTTGTATGTTAAATCCTAACATGCCGTGTGATGGTATTTGGAGGTGGGGCCCTTGGGAGGTCATTAGGTCATGAGGGTGGAGCCCTCGGCACTGGTGCCCTTATGAGAGACGCCCAGAGAGCTCCCTCGCCCCTTCCACCATGTGAGGATAGGGCAGCACACGGGTGGCCATCTGTGAACCAGGAAGTGGGCTCTGATCAGACACCAGATCTGCCAGTGCCTTGATCTTAGCCGTCCCAGCCCCCAGAACTGTCAGAAATAAATTTCTGTTGTTTTATAAGCCACCCTGTCTATGGTGTTCTGTTACAGCCACCTGAAATAAGACAGAAAGGATCTTCCTAAAACCCCACTGACATTAAAGTATCAGTTATAAGGACACAGTTTCAAATCTTCCTCAACAAACCAAATAATTGTGGTAAACTTCTGTTTGGGCAAATTAAACACCCTTAGCCTGTTCTCTGCTTGCCATTGAATCTGAAAGCCTTTTCGAAATGAACTGAGACAATATTTAAAGATTTAATAGGGGCAGGTCGAGGTTTAGGGCTGGTATCAAGTAGAAGTTCAGTATATGCAATAGTAAACATTTACTGAAAGCGTTCATAGGGTAAAATAACTGGACAAAACCAGCAGCCGTGCTACGCTGTCAGTACCTTTCTTGAAGGGTGATGGGGACTCTGGGTCTTTTTGCTGGAGGGAGTTGACAGGTAAATGATTTCAAAGAACCATTTCCAACAGACTTTACAGAGGGCGGGGAGACGGAGTCTGGTGCTTTGAATTAAAGTGAGATGGCCTAACCCCTATGAGGACACGAGTGTGGACACGCATCCCTTGGACAGTGTCAGCTGATGTTTTCTCAATTTTCTGCAAGCATTTTCCAATAGATTGTGTCAGCAAACTCTCCCTATCCTACAGATTCAGAGGGGTGACCAGTGACAGCCATAAGCAGGCATAGAGGAGGGTCATGGACTCTCCAATTCTCTCAGGCCATATAAGTTTCTTCCCTGTACCTCTACATAGAGTACCCCAAAATGACTGCTCTTCGCTTTCTTGCCAACCTTGCTGGCTGGGGGCCAACCAGATTCCTAATCTATTTGATTTAGAAAAAACAACAAAAAGAAACACTTTGTGTCAGTAGAAATTTCTGGGAGGCCCGTTTAAATGGAAGGCAGGTCACTACTCAGGTTTACTTCTCTTCTTATCACTCCATGGCGTCCATCACTGGCCACAGCAACCACATGAGCCCGTCACGTGGGCTGCGCAGGAAGGCCGGCACCCCGCAATACCTGGCTACACCTGGACTACGCGACCCCAGTCCCCGCCGCCGCCCACTCTGCCTTCATCTGCTCTATGGCCTCTGTGACCGGCTGCACGTTACTTTCATTTCTCCCACGTCCACGCCACACCTGCTTGCGCATGACACGCAGAGCGCCCTGTCCTCCATCCTGAGTGCGGACACAGACCAGGCATGGGAAACGGAGATGTCACTCAGCCTAGAAACTTTTTCTTTTTTAAGAAAGTCTGTATGTTTCATCTTAGAAAATTCTAAGGAAAAATATTACACACATTTAAAACAACTGTCAAAAATTTTAACATCATGAAGTGAACGTAAATTTGAATAAAAGGTGAGAAAACACAGTACTAATAATCTGTTCATCTTGGGAGCTAATAAAGCACTGCTACTCTTTTAAAATTAGTTCAGATATAGCATGAACAGCAGAGGGGTTACTCAATTAGTAAAAATTATATATATATTTAATAACAGAGATTTTTATAAGACTTTTTATCTTGTAAAATAAAAGGCAAGTTTTAAAAGCACTGGTGCTTAATAAGCCAAGCTCTGTCCTCATACAAATAGGCAAAATCATATTTGGAGCTCAATCTTTAACAATCTCCATTTTCCCTCATAAGATGTTGTTAGGTTTATGCAATAGTTGTGAACAGGAACACATTTGACTTGCACTAAGTTTCAGATCTCTAGGTATTTATATAAATAATCCAAAGAGAAATAGGTTGTTTCCAACAGCTTTAATTAGTTTTCCATACATGTAGGTCATAATCGTTTTACTTAGACATCACATTTAGTAATGGCCATTAAATATAACTTGAGTGTGCACCCAGGAACTTTAATTTATATACATCTCCTCAAGGAGAATACGGAGCATTGACCTGCTTTCCTATTACTCAGAGTTTTATCACTGGCCTGAAATTGACCGACTAAATGACTCACGGGTAACCCATAATGCTGTAAAACTGAGTATTGACTTACTGCTGAATAAAAAGCTTGAGGGATCATTGGGGTATTTAATACCAGGACTGGCTTGTTTTTTCCATTCCACCTGATGGAAGAACCAGCCAAATCACCTTGAATGAAACTTTATTAAACAAAACAATGTCATTTCGGTATATGTTGCTCCTTTAAGTGAGTGTAGATCATTTATGATCCTAATAAAAGCACTTCCCAGCCTTCTCCTCATGATTTCTCTGCTGAAGAGACCCAGATGTGTAAAATGTAAATGACCTATCATATCAAATTGTTATTGCAGTGAGTTAATGAAATCAATCGAGGTATGTAATTTTTATGCAAGCTTCTTTACATTAAAGGGTCCATTCCCTTCCTCCACCCTTTAGCATCCCTTGAAAAGACAAAGAAAGAGAAAAAAGGAAGAAAGAGCAAAGAAAGTACAAATAGTGATTTTAAAGAATCTTTGGGAAAGAATTATATTCAAGGTCTGAGAGCCATAGGAGTCTAAAGATAAAAGAGGAGAAAAATGCTGTGGGCGGCCCGAATGTGACATGCTGCATGGTCCGGGGAGCCAAGGAGTTTAACAGAAAGACCTGTTCTTTGATCACCATGTGGGATCCTGTGACTGAGAAGAGGCCGGTCCCGCTCTCCAGGCACTGCCAGGGCCTTCCTGAAAACTTCTACGTGGCTTCCACCAGGTGGCAGCAGGAACTAAGGTTTATACGCAAATTGGTGTCCCGGGCTAGAGTAATGAAAGCATTAAAGGAGAAATAAATTCTCAGTCTTGTGAGAATTTATATTAGGAAACACCGCCATAAGAAAATACAGTCTTCTTCCGTGAAAATGTTTCTGAATTGCAGAATGTTGCAACACAAGAGAAATTTCATCTTTCAGATTATTATTGAAAGAAAATATAGCATTTTTGAAATACGCAGATCGGTGATATTACATCTGTGGCCATTTAGGGAGTTTCAGACCTCCGTTTAAAAAGCACTGGCTGGAATGATAAGCCAAGGGAAGAATGTATCATTTTTTCTGTGTTCCTGTTTTAGAGAAAGAGTGCACCTCATGGAGACCAGTAGATAGTTTCTAGAAATTTACATAGTGACCAATAAATGGTGTGCTGAGCACACACAGTAGGTATTCACTATGTAATCGTACTTTTCTGCACTTTTGCAAGACTCTCTCTTGAGAGTCTCCAGAGATAATAGTCACATATTCACCAAGTCTGAATGGTTTAAGAAATAGACCTAACCAGTCTTTTCTTTCAAATGCAAGTCAATTATTTCACGCATAAGGGAAATGGTATGCAGGATGTCTGACAATTTCTGCCTTTGGTGGAAGAAGGGGCTGTTCACCTCTTTGGTGAGAAAAGCATGTAAATTTTAGTCTACTCCTTCACATTACCTCTGGTCTTACAGATACATTTTCGTCTCACTGTTACCCTACCTGAAATTTAATTCTCTGCTCCACCCTTTCTGAGTTTGTTACATCCCCAGCTAGTTTTCTTCCCTATGGATGAGTCCGTGCTACAGAAGAAAGAGCAGTGGAGCCAGAGCCCCGCTGCTCCTCACTCCATGACTGTACGTAACTTCCCTCATGTCATTGTGAAGGCTGAATGAGAAAATGTCAACTATAAATTCTGTCAACCATAAACTGTTCTACAAATTTAAGAAAATCCTTATTTCTGAGCACTTTCCTATTATGCTTTTCCTTTGCTTTCAGATATCTCCTATCTTAACACAGCACAACACGACAAGAAAACGGGATAAATTTGCTGTCCCCTTCGGGCACCGACCCTCTTCTTCATCCCACTGATTTGGAATGGATAGTACACATCAGCGTCTTTCCCATCCTCTCCATCTATGTCCCCTTATCCCTTTATAATGAGGATTTCCCAAAATCTAATGAAATGCTTTCTCTAGAGCCGCCAAGACAACCCCCAGCCTCAAGTCCAACAGCGTTTTCTCCGTGTTCATTCTCTAACCCTGCTGACCCCAGCTTCACAAAACCCTCTCCTGCCTGCCCAACCACAGTGGGTATCCTGAATCTCTGGGTCGGTTTTCTTGGATGACTTTTGCCTCTGCGACCACGCCTCCTCTAGCCCTTCCCTGAGCACTGCTGTGGGGCCTTTGCTGTGGATGTTACAAAAGGCTCAACCAACACTCCTTCCCTCCAACTGTCCCTCCTATAGCTCATGAGAGGGAAGTATCACCTCCTTCGCCCCTTTCCTGGCTCCAGCATGCCCAGCTGCAGATGTTCACCAGATGCCCTGCAGGCCTTTGCCATCTGGGCCCTAACACCATTATCACCCTAGTTCTCTTGGTCCCAACCCTGATTTAACCCCTCCCACTTTTACGCCCGGCCCCTCAGCTCCTGTTGCTGGGAGTTTTCCTTTGAAGAGCCTCACGCACCTGTTTCTTCACTGCACCGCTGCTGCAGTGCCCTCCTGCATGCCTTCTGCACTGCAGGCCTGGAACTGGGCTATTCCTTTTCGCACAGCCAGCTTCTCCAACCCTGCTCCCATAGACCCACTCCCCCCACACCGTTACCCAATATCATCCTCCAGCACCAGTGTCGTTTATCATTTGCTTTGGAAGAATTATGCCTCCTTTCAGGCCTCAGCTTTCTTGACACATCTCCCTTCGCCTTGCCACTCATCCTTCAAGACTTAGTTGAGCTACCATTTCCCCCACGAAGCTTCCCCAGATCCTCCCCACTCAATCAAAATCATGCTTTGAAATATAACAGCCCTTCTTGTTGCAATATACAGTGACCTATTATTAAGTGTTTCATTTGGTTAAACTATTAACTTCCTCACATGTTTCTTTTTTGTTTTGTCATTGAGATTTTAAGTTTCTTTAGGGAAGGCCCTTTGTTTTATTCTTGTTTCCATTTCAATACTTAGCATATGCATGATACATACACACTCAATACATAAATATATACCATATGGATGCATGGTTTCCATCTATACCTGACCTCCCCTGCCTTCTTCCCATTCTATTCCCAACACCCACCCACCCCTCACACATTTTTGTGGAAGAACACTATGAAAAAGTATTACGATGAACTCAATTCACGTAGCCTTTTGGGAACATACTTGCTTATCTTCAAATCAAGGGGTATAGACTAGAAGACCACAAAGATTCCCATGAATGTTGACATTTGATATTTGTTTTCTCACTTTTTTTTCCTGCGCTGGAATTTTTCATCATTAGTATCAATAAAGGTGTTCCTAGACAAAGTACGCTTTGCATACTGCAGGTTTAAAATAAATAGCTCTTAGATTATTACCATTCTTTGGGGAGGCATAGGTGGAGTTATTCAAAACTATTTTCTCAGGCTTCATAATTCCTTGGGGCATTTATACCAAAAGCCAACCACTTGAATGGAAAAGTGCATCAGTCGGCATGAATGGAGCTTGCTGTAGAACAAACAACCCTGACTCCTCGGTGGCTTCACACAGCAGATGGTTATTTCTTGTATCTGCTATATGTTCGTGGCAGAACAGGCTCTGCTCTCTGTCTCCCTCACTCTGGGAAGCAGGCTGATGACACCTCAGCCATCTGGAGTGTCATGGTTTGTAGTGACAGTGGAGGGAGGAAACAGGGTGAATTGCACTCTGGTTCTTAAAAGGTTTTGACACAAAAGTGACACATTACTTCTACTCTCACATAATAGGCTAAAGCAAGTCACAGGGCTACAATGAACTTCAATTCAAGCAAAAAGGAAATACAACCCAACCATGTGCTTGAAAGGAGGAAAACCAGAATACTGGTGAACACAGTAACAAATGCAGATTCAGTGAGAAACTCAAAGTATAGACAGCTCCATTTAATCACCGGAAAAATGTGTCCTTCCACAAACACTGATATTTGCTGAATTTTCTTGAGAATGTAGGCACATGTGAAAGAAAGCAAAGGTATTTGGAAATCTAGATTTTAATGCATTGCCATTTTCAAAACTTTTCTTGATACTTTGTCTTTATTGCTTTAGACTGGATGAAATGGAAGAAGGAAGATCATACAAATAAAATAATCAGTTATTATATTTTAGGTACATTGATCTTTCCTTTATATTAAACTGTATTTATTGAGGTATGCTATAGTTGAATCCAGCTGTATTACTCAGAGGTATTATAGGCTTTGTATGAGAAAAAAATTTATTTTGGCAACAAAATTTACAAGAAAAGCAGAATCAGAATAAATCATCTACAGCTTGTGAATTTTATTTTTAAATAACAGTGTGTATCAACTAACTGGGACCTTGTACAGTATGTAACATAAATTAAAATACTTGTTTATTTTATATTTTAGGCAAATTCTAATGAGATGCAATTAGCCAGGTGATACTTTTATTGATGAGATAATTCAGGCAAATGTGTAATTGTATTACCTCTATTTCTTTTAGGGCATGTAGTTTACATATGAAGAAAAGAAAGATTTTAAGTGAATGACATGCAAATTCTGTCCCTTGCGACACTTTGATGAGGTGCTCTGAATTTGTTTATTTGAGTTTACCATGTTTCTCAAAATGGGAACAGCCAATATTTGCAGTCTGTGGGATGCTGCTTTCAAGCAGCAAAACAGAGAATATCTGGGTGAGGAAAAAAGGGCCAGAAATTATCATCCCGAAAATTAAAATGTACCTTTTAGAACCGCTGATGGAAGCATATGTAGAATCAAATGTTTCCTTAGCTAAATATAAATTAGTACTATCATATCATAGGCATGTATTGCAATATTTCTCCTTTTTGGTGAGAGTCCAACATCATGGTTCCATTGTTATTAGATCTTGTGCACCCCATGCAAATAAAGAATGCATTGGCAAAATTCATGGACGTAGGTGACTTACGCCAAGAATCCTTGTTTTAAATGTAGTACTAACACTCGCTACATTTACTTACAGTTGGTAGGAGGCAAAGGCTCCTGTGATGGTGGAAAGTAGGAGACACCCAGAACTGATGGAATTGACTGCATCATATCTGTACTAGGTCTCCATCAGGGTCTCTCAGCTTCGGCATTGTCAACATTCTGAGCCAGACAATTCTTTGTTGAGGAAACATGTCCTATGTGTTATAGTTGTTAAGAGCATCCCTGGCCTCTACTCACTAGATGCCATTAATACGCCCTATCCCCATCCCCTACCACCCCCAGTATGCCATGCAAAAATGTCTGCTCATTGCTAAATGTACCCTGGAGGGCAAAGCCACCCTGCAGGTGATAACTACTGCTCTACACTATGAGAGTATTTGCCACTATTGAATCTGAGCTGTTGATTTTCTTAATTGCTTTTTGACCTTAATTTAATTAATCCAGGTTTTCTATAATACTCTAAATCTTTGATTATATCAAACTCTGTGATTTATCATTTATATTCATTCTTATTGCTCACATTCTGCAGATAAGGAACTATAAATAGTATAGGAGGAGGGTAAAATAAGAAAAATCAAAGAATTCAGAGACATACAGATTATTACCATTTTTAAAATATATTAAAAGGAAAGCTTTTATTGGGGAAAAAATGGTCTTTAGAATTTGTTTCTTAGAAATGGCCTCATTGTGGGGAAGAACGAAAGTGGGTATGGGGAACAAGGGACCACACAGATTGTTTTGAACTGATCACCAAATGCTTCCAACTATGTGATTCAGAATTTTGGCAACACTTTGCTGCCAATACTTGAATAGGTAATACTGTCTGATTGTTTTTGCAAGCTATAAAATCAGGTCATAAAATCAAGGGATTTTAGAAATTAACCCTTTATTTTGGGGATTAAAAAACTGAGGTTCAGAGAAGGTAAGACTTGTCTAGTCAGAACAGCCAGAGGCTAAAATTCAGATTCCTCTTCAAAGCACACTGTTCTGTCTCTTAAAAAATTACAGTTTTTTGGTTGTTTCTAAAGCCCCATTTTTTATTACAATGTATCTAAATGTGAACTCTTCAGATGTGTCCTACAGGCCTTTCTCACTCATTAAGAGACCTGAGTAAAGTAGCCTCATTTCAGCAGAGCAGTACTGAATCCTTCATTCACCAGAAACCTCATAGTTCAGGCAAAAGAAGCATTATTCATTTTTTCTTACATTGAGACATCAAATTAAGTATCCAGGGGGATTTTCAGACAGTTAAGGCAAAAATATTCATAACTAGGATGTGATACACCTCAGAAAGGGTCAAAAGTTACCTATTAGGCAGTAAAGGATGAGAGGGAGAAGTATTATTTAGCATGTATAATCTGGCATTCTATAAGAACTTTTACTATAATCCAGGAAAACTTTGGTGAATTGTAAAAAATCGTAAAAGCATATTCTAAAGTGAGGAGAGGAAGTTTGTTTATATCAATAATTTAAAGTTGGAAATGAATAAAAGGTAGAGAAAAATAAGAATGTCTCTGCTTTTGAGTCATTATTGTAGAACATCACCTACTATGGGTCTTTGGCCTAAAGAACTACCTAAAAAGATAAGAGTATACCTCTTACAGTTCGCACATTAAAAGGAAGTTTGGAGAAGAGGGAAATTTATGTAGGACGAGGATTTACAGCAATGAATTTAGGTTCTTATTTAATATAAACTATGTCCTGTGTCCCCCACCTCATCATCTCAGAGTTCTGGTCAAATAAATGAAATCATTTAAATATTACATTTTTCCTTGTAGTCTAGAGCAAGGTGCATATTGTACGGTTTGAGTGTGAGGGGGTGGAAAGAAGAAGGATTGGAAACAAATATAAAAAGAAACAAAGGGGGGTGGGTGGAAAATACTAACTTCTAAATTCAAAGTAGATATTTTTGCACAAATACTCCAACACTTGCCTCCAAGTTACACAATGGGTGCCTTAGGTCTAGGGCTTCTTCAGTGGCTATTAACCAGGAAGTAGTATTGCCTTTCTTTATTGGAAGCATGAGAATCCCAAGGGTATCTCTAGGTCGTACATGAAGCTGTCTAGTGCTAGGCAGCCCATTAGCTCCTATTTCACGTGTTACTCTAAGGTCGCAGTGTGGTTAGTTCAGTGTGACCAGTGCTTCTCAATCAGGGGCAATTTTGTTCCGAAGGGACATTTGTCAATGTCTGGAGACATTCTAGTTGTCACAACTGAGGGAGGAGGGTTCTACTGGCATCTAGGGAATAGAGGCAAGGAATGTTGCTAAACATTCTAAAATACATAAGGCAGTACACCATACCAAGGAATTTATCTGGCCCAAAGTGTCAACAGTGTCGAGGGTGATAAACCCTTTCTCAGATAGTCTACTAAGCCTCTAGAGAAAGGGTGGGCAAGTGCAGCCTGGTGCCTGTTTTTGTGTGGCTCGCAGGCCATACAAAAACCAGTTTCTGCCTTTTTTAATTGTTGAAGAGATAATAAAAAGCATAGTATTTTGTGACATGGAATTTATATGAAATTCAAATTTGTGTACATTAGTAAAGTTTTATTGGAACACTGCCACACCCACTCTTTTACTTACATTGTCCAAGGCTGCTTTCACAGGACGATGGCAGAGTTGAGTAGCTGTGGCAGACACTGCAAGTCCTCCAAAGCCTCAGAGACAGACTCTCTGGCCCTTGACTGATTGAAAAAGCTTGCTGAACTTTGCTCTAGAGACATATCAAATCACCTATCATTAATTTAGGAAGGTGATGTGACAGATTTCAGCTTAACTTTGGAGTATTTCCATTACTTGGAGATTGAAAGTGTTTTCATAATTTTCTGAGCTCGGGGTGGTAGTGGAGGGGGAATATGAGGAAATTCTGAAAAACAGTTACACAGCAGGCTGTGACAATTAATAGATGAGGGGATGGGGGGCATGCAACACATTTTAGCTCTCTGAATAGGAAGGTAATGTTTACTTGATGAACTAATACACTATTCAGATAATGGACAAGCAAAGCCACCTGTTATGAACAGAAGGGGCAAGGTGTGGTCTCTCAGAAGTTTTTATAACTCTTCCAAGAGCACACCACAACCTTGAAGAGTGAACTACCCATGAATTTTCAAATGACTTCTTAGCTTGTCTTTCTAAAAAAATAAATAACCCTCAAGCAGGTAGTGGTGAATTAAAGACCTGTATACAGCATTTATAAAACTTATTGACAGCAGAGATTGCAGAGGAGTTTTCAAAAGGTGAGTATTTATAGGAAAAGAATCAAACTCCACAATTCATACGTTTGGAAATGATGCGAAAAGTATTACTCTTTTCTTTTCAGGAGAGTTGTCGATGATCCTCCAAGTCAGTGCTGCCTGTGAAGCTCTCCTGGGAGGAACTCCTCTGCTCAAAAAGTATTTACACATGGTTCTCACCTTCCTCAGACTGTTACTTTTCCCTCCTACTGTTATCTCTCACGGTAGACATTTAATCCACATTCTAGGCAGAAGTGAGGTTCTCCCCCAGACATATGACAGGAAAATATTTGTTCTTGTCTCATAAAATCAGGGTATGTTTTTGGAGGAAAGGTGAAGTCGTCAAAAAAAGGTGTTCTGCATTTGATCCATGAGAAGCTAGCAATAAACATTGTTGGACACTTTTTACCTTTGACATAAAAGAGGCCAAATTCTACTTTAGTGCTTGCAGGTAGGATTTAAAAAAGGAAATGATTAAATAGTATTTAAAAATGCTTTGCTTTTTTATCACTTTAGGGGTATGAGATGACTATTTAATAATATTTAAAATGAGCTCCTAATTTATTTATCTGGTTGCTCAGGAATAATGTTTCCATAAAACAAAGTTGACCTCTACCAGGTTATGTATAGAGAATGCATTCCAAGGTAAAAATTCCTTAATTGTCAGAGTAGCATTCAAATGCTAAATTGTAGTTAAAAAAAAAATAGAATATATAAGAAAAATCAGAGCTTTCATGAAAAATTCTTAACCTAGGTTAAGGTTTTTAAATGACTAGTTCATTATTTGAATCTTCATTTGTTAACATGCTAATGATAAGCTTCTCTGTACTACCAATTTCTGAGGTTTCTATATCTTTGCCTTTTTATTTAACAGTTTGCCAGTGTTTATTTTTTCTTCCATTTGTTGCATTCGCATCTATAATTCTGTTTTTAATATGTTGTGGGCTTAAAACCAGAATATCAAGACGTAACACAACATAGCAGTCCAGGAGCCTGGATTTGAATCTGAGCCATGCCATTTTCTAGCTGTGGGATCTTGGACTATTTGCTTAACCTGGTTCTTTATCTGTCACATGGGGATAATAAAAACTTAGTTCACAGAGTTGTCAGAAAATTAAATTAAGTCTATATGTAAGTGCTTAGAATAGTGACTGGTACATAAGTGAGAGTGCGCTTAGCATCTGGTTTTTAGAGCAAGGGTTTTATCAGGCTCTCATTTTGTCACTAACTTCTCTGTTGGAAGCTCCATTTTAGAGTTGAAGTTGACCCAGTGATGCCCATCTCCTCTGCCCTCCCACTTTTCCTCTTCTTTTTTTATTTCTTAAGCCCTTTTTTCTATCTTTTCTAGAAGTCACCTATTAGGATGTATAAGACCAGAGAAACTTTGTGCCTTGTCTTCCCTGTCTCCACTAAGAGTATTAGTTGATAGCTAATGCTTAAGACTTAAGTTCTAAACTGACAACCAGGAAAAAGCCTGAAGAGCACATGCATACACTCCTTCACATTTTAATTAACCATCAACATTTAAAAATAAAAAATTTAAAACTTCTGCTTCCAGCCAAGATGGAGTAACAGGGACCTGACTGAATCCTATCTGAAACAATTAAAAAACTGGAAGTAAATAAGCAACAGTAGTTTTCAGACCTTGGACATCAAGTAGTGCAGGACAGTTATGTCTGAGGTGGGACACTAATGATATGAGCCCAACAACTGACCCAGATGATTGTCTGGTAAGATTTCCCAGGCCTCAGTGCAGGGGCAGAGGGGGAATCCAGGAACCTGGTAAACTCCCTTGCTTGGGGAGACAGAGTTGGTCGTTTGAGGTCCTCAGGACAGAATCCCAGAGAGAAGAGAGCTGCCCAGACGGAGCTTCAGTGATCTACAGAGGTTCTCCCCAGTCTTCAGCTGAGTACAGGTAAGTTTATGCATGTAAAGACTACACTGGTCAGGGGGAAAAATGGCCTGAAAGAAGCTGAGGGGACAATCTCCTAAATTACTCCTAAAATCTCCTGATCTTACCTAAACCAATAATAGGTCATATTTCTACCAGCCAGAGTGAGATATCTTGTAATTACATTGGGTGGAGTACTCAGAAGGAAATTGCATCTGTATTGTGGAAAAATGAGCCCTAGATAAAGGCTGCTCTGGTCCCATCTCACAAAGTTTAAAATTAGGTCTCAAAAGGATCAATTGTTTTCAAGTGAGTTAACTATATCCCAGAACAAAGCTCAAGAATATCATAGGGATATAGGAATTCCCCAAAAAGGGGAGAATTCACAGTATCTGCCATTTAATAAAAATTACCAGGAATGAAAAGAACTAGGAAAACAAAATCCTTGAGGAGAAAAGTCAATCAAAAGAAACAGATCCAGAAATGACAAATGATAGAATGAATAGACAGAACATTAAAAGTTGTAACTGTTTTGTGTATATCCAAGAATATAGAGGAATGATGGAACATGTTAAGTAGAAGCATGGAAAATATATAAAGACTCAAAAATAAAATTCTAAATGAAAAATACACTGGCAAGGATTAACAGCATAATAGATGCCACAGGAGGAAAGATAAGCTTAATTGAAGACATAGCAATAGAAACAATCCAAGCAGAGAGAAAAAAGACTGAAAAAAGTGGGGAGAGCATCAGAGAACCATGGAACAATGTCAAGCAGTCTAATATATATATATATATATATATATATGAGTATTCTCAAAAGCAGTGGGGGAAAGGAGGGAAAAAATATTTGAAGAAATAATGCCTTAGCTTATTTACAACAGCCAAGATATGGGAGCAACCTAAGTGTTTATCAATAGATAAATGGATAAAGGAGAAGTGTAACATACACACAATGGAATATTGTTCAGTCATTAAAAAAAAAAAAGAAATCCTGCCATTTGCAACAACATGGATGGATTTAGAGGGCATTATGCTCAGTGAAATAAGCCAGGAGGAGAAAGACAAATACCATATGACTTCACTTATTTGTGGAATATAGGTACAAAACAAAACAAAATGAACAAAATAGCAGTGGACTCACAGACATTGAGAAGTGACTGGTGGTTACTATCAGGGAGGGGTTAGAGTGGATGGGGAGAAGAAGAGGGGAATAAAGGTGCACAAAAATTCTCAATCATAATGTAAGTTGGTCACAGGGATAGTAGTACAGCATGGGGAATACAGCCAATGATTCTGACACCTTCCTGTGTTGACAGATAGTAGCTATACTAGTGGGGTTGATGATTAATAATATGCGTAACTGTTGAGCAGTGTTGTATACTTGAAACTAATAGAAGATTGTCTATCAATGATACTTCAATTGAAAAAAAAAAGATTCAAGATGAGTGAGTGTCATTCAGCCTGAGAAGAAAATAGGTTTAGACTAATAAACTGTGATGGCTAATAGCTAAAGATTTGTAAGAACCATACCAAGTGTCTATCTCTTTAAATCAAGATCTAAATGATATATTTGAACACTAAAATAATATCAATATATTTGCTTAAATTGTTCTCTAATTCCCATTTTGGAAGGGAAAAAGTAAAAACAAGTGAGTAATCTGTATTTACTGACAGTTAACTATACTGGCTGGAAGCCATTTGGTTCAAGAAATATTAATATAATAAATAAAAATCTAAAAGCAGAGACAGTTAAAAAAGAAAAAAGATAAAAGAAATAATGCTTTAACATTTTCCAAATTTGATGAAAGCTATAAAACTGCAGAGCCAAGAACAATAAACCCCAAACAAAGGAAACATGGAAGAAACCCCACTGAGGTACATTATAAGCACATTGCTTAAAAGCAGCCAGAGAAAAAGGACAAAACTGTACATAAAGGAACAAAGAGATGAATGACAGCCGATCTCCTGTGAGAAGCAATGCAAGCCAGAAGAGCAGAGCATTTTCACAGTAGAGAAAGTATTGAACTGTCAACCTAAGATTCTATACCTAGCAAAAATATCTTTCAAAAACTAAGACAAAAAATAGTTTTCTGACATGCATATGATATACTAGGAATTTGTCCATACTTTTGTCTAAGCTTCCAAAATGCATCAACAAAGTTTGTCCCTGGTATTCTCTTATTATTGTTTAAAATCTTTGCTGCCTATAATCATTTTCCATTTTCATATTCTGTATTATTTTGGGGTGATCTTGTTTCTTAACCAATTGTGTTGGAGGTTTTTAAGAAACTTAGTACTGTTGATACTGTGCATTCTATTTTATTCTTCAAATTTGATTTCATTAAGCTCTTACATTATCCCATATTTTATATTTTTTGGAATTTAGCTATTAGTTACTAGCCATACCTCATTTCTAATTTAAGCATTTACAGTATAAAATAAACTGTAACTACTTTTGTGTTATATCTCATGGACTTCTTTATTTATAGGATTATTTATTATCCCTCAGTTCTAAGTATTTAAAAACTTTTTCCTCCTAAAACGTGTCAAAATGTTTTAAATATTTCATTTATATATTTGAATGATTTTGTTCTTTATTTCTTTTTTTCAAACTGTATTTATGTCTATTAAATCAAGTTTGTTAATTATATTTTTGGAAGCCTATTTTTAATTACTTTTACATGCTTAAAATTATCAGCTTTGAAGCTGGTATGTACAATTTTCTTCTATGATACTGGACTTACTAAATTATGTATTTCTGTCAAGTTTTGCTTTATATGTTTTGAGGGTATTTTGTTTTGTGCTTTCAAGTTTAGAATTGCTATGTTTTCCAGGCAAACTAAATCTTTCATCATAATTTAAAAGATATTCCTAAAAAAGCTCTATCCCTAAAAAAAGCTTTTGTTTTAAAGTCTGTATTTCCTGATATCATTATAGTTATCCAGTTTTTCTTTATTTATTATTTGCTTGGTATATATCTTTTTATCCTTTTACATTCAACCAGAATCCTCCTATTTTATGTGTCTCAAAAAACAGCTTTTAAAAATTCTAAAATGACAAGTTCTTTTAGCTGGTGTATTTAGTCCAATGACATGATATATATTTATGAAAGACTCAAATATATATTTATTTTTATTTTTCCTGACTTTCTAAGATTCTTTTTGCCTTCCTTCCTACTCTTTGAATGCACTATTTTTGTTTTCTTATTCTATTTCCTCCGGTATTCTGGCTTTGAAGTTATATATTATTTAATATTAAGCAGGCACCTTTGGAATTTTATCATACACACTTAAGAAAGTCTAAAGTTAATTAGCCTTTTGAATCATCTTTAAATCCTCTTAAAATATAAGCTTCTTAGAAAACTTTAACTCTGATTACTTCTTTCCTTACTTACAGGCTTCATTTTTAATTGTTTCATTTGCTCCCCCCTTTTAAAACACACTAATTTATGCATTGATATTTCATTAGACAGTTTTAGTAATTTTTTACTGGTGTGTTTATAAATTTCTTTGATCAGCACTTCTTACATCTCAGGCATCTATTCTGGGCTTACTTATTATTTTATCAATTAAATCCTTTAGAAGTTGCTTTAATAGGTCTTTTAGTCTCAACATTTTCTCAATTTTTGTCTTTCTCTCAATACTTTGAAGATACAGTTCTGTGGTTCTGTCTTTCAACTACAACAAATACTCTATAGAATAATTATGGTTATGCATTAAGGTATGAATATAAAACATTTATTTGAAATCATTCTTACTAGTTTATATTAGAAATATTTTTACTTAATAACAGGCTTATTTTAGATGACTTCAAAAAATCAACATGACTATATTTATAAGTGATGCTTTTTCTCAACTGAGAAAAACTAGTGGATCTAACTGATGCCTTAGCTGAACTATTTTGTTGATACAGTCACAATGAGTACTACGGAAATCACGTATGGCTACAGCTTAGATTTCAAATACTTTACAAATGATGCTGAAAAGGGTACATAGTAAATCCTTTGTGTGAAAAATAAGTATTCCTGGAAATGCATCATAAAATGGATACTGGCAATGTTTATTTCACATGGAACACTTTATAACTTCTAAAGCAATTCATAGTCTTGACCAATTAAAAAATATATTTATTATTGCTCAAATATTAATTTTTGCTAAACATTCTAACTTGGTGCAGAATTTGTACCAAATTGTATGTATTATTTCCCTTATCTAAATAATATATATATATATTTCTTTTTAGAGAAAAATATTTCTTCTCCTTCCTGGTTGCTGTAGCCCTGGTTTCTATCTTAATTTTTAACAAGTAAGCTGTGTTTTGAATAGCACACAACACTACTGAAAAAATGTTTTATGGAAATTAAAATTTAGGCAAGGTCATGTACTCCTTCCTTCTATTGTACATCTATTTGGAATGTATCTTATTCAAAAGATGAAAATCTGACAATTCCTCTGCAGCCAACACTCTGCAACCCCACCCTCTACCCCAAGTACACTTTGGAAATAAATGATCACCCTCTCAGATATGCAGATGTGGTTCTGCTTGCTGCATTTTGCCTAAGGTTTTCTGTGCACAGAGGATGTTAGGTGTCAAAATAGGGGCCATCGAAAGCCAGGTGCTGCCACAAGAATTATATCCTGGCTCTGAAGTGCACCAAGCTACCCAGGACATTCCCAGGCAAAGACAGAAGCCTCATGGACTGGGGCTACATGTCGAGTTGTTTAACCATGTGTAGAAGGTATGTTTTCTCTCCTTTGGCATGAACTTCTATTGCTGGGGAAGGCACAGATTTGCATCTGCCTGTTTTCTTTGCTCTGAGCATTGAAAGCATGCCAATTCATAATGGAAATCTGGTACTAGTGATGTGGCTTGAAAGGCTGCTTTCACCTCAACTGTACAATTAAATTCTATGCTGTCTCTTGGTATATTAAGATATGTTGTCAAAACACTCTAGAGGCCATACATTTGAGTTGCCTTCTGAATGGCTAGTTTACGTTTTAAGCACTCCTCACTAGGATTATTCTAATAAACTTGACTCTACTCTTATACTGCTTTCATCATATGGGCTGACTGACCATGTGCAATCCATCAGGATGCACCATCTGCCTGGAGTTTCTCGATGTTTTATTTCTGGAACAGCTGCAATGACTATAGTGTTGCTGTTTTTACAGTTTACTTATATTAAGGTACAGAAGTTATTTTCAAGTGAAACAAACACAATATAAGGATGATTTTTAGATGGATTAACAAAGTTTTAATGCATCTTTTGCCACTTTTGTTTCAAAATTGTAATCATGTTTATGATCCATCCATCCATTCATTGAGTGCCCATAGGAGCCATGTTGCTTTCCCATGTTATCTAACTGTACAAGAAATTTGAGGCCCAGAGAGATTCAGTAACTTCTCCAAGGTCACACAGCCAGTGAGTGGCAGAATTATGATTTGAACCAAGGTTAGACTCTAAAACCGAAGCTTATCCCCTATGTAATATTTGTAAGACCTTGAAGAAATATAATGATTAATAATAAAGGATATTACAACCTTTAGTTCCTTCAGCAAATTTTAACTGAGGGTAGGAGGCACAGTCATCCCAGTAGTCTTTTTCTTTGTTATTCACGTTCCTAAATAATTAGCCCTCCTTAAAATGCCATTGATATTTATAATCTGCTAGATCTTACATTCATATAGCACTTCATCATTTCAGAAATGTGTTGATAAACACATTTAAATCTCATAATAACCCAGGTTAAAAGGGGCATGTGTTACTACTGCTATTTTACCCAGGGTTCCTCTCAGGCTGATTAAAAGTCTGGAATTAAATGAAATATCATGTTAGGATCTTTTGACACCCGAATTGCTGAAAGTCAGTTTTACTGAGGGAGCTCTATTCCTGCCAGTGTGCTATCCAACATGCAGACTGTCCAAGATCTTGAACAATTATTCCCCACGGAGACCTGGCAGCCCCCATCTACTGTGTATTCCCCTGGCCAAGCCCATGTGGCTTCTGCTTCTAATGGCCAATACTGCCTAGGGGCTTACGATTTCTTCCTGCTCTCCGTGAATCTCTTAATTTCTGAACTATGTCAACAGCAATTGTGGCTCGTACTGCATAGGAGACACTGCAGTGAGAGCTCTGAACACCATTCATGCTCACAGCCATCACAGGGTGTCTACAGATGAGAAGATGGAGACCCAGAAAGGTAGGCAATTTTCCTAAGGCCACACAGGCAAATTGTGCGAGTAGCACCCAAACCCTATAAAGGCTGGCCATAAAGTTTGAGTTTTAACTAAGTGGATTCAAAGCTTTTGTGGGGGTTAGCTTCTAAGGTTCGTGCAAAACTGGAAAATTGAGACAAGCCAAGTTGCTTGCCATGGATAGCTCTGAAATCACCCCCGAAGTACCATGCCCCACCATCTCCAAAGAACGCCAGCACAAATTATCATACTTCAACACAAAATAGATCAATGTATCTTTGCATGGGCAACAGATGAAGTGGCTGTTCTTTGTTTAGGAGCCACATTGTATAAAAATATTGAAAGCACATTAGGCTCAGCAGAAAACTTGCCCTATGAGATGGAGAAGGAGGAGCCACAGATCCTTTCCCTGTCTCATCTTCATTTGGGGGATATGTGCTCAGTGAGCATGCTGCAAAAAAACATGGAATCAAGTTAGCAGATATATTCTTCTGGGTTTATTTGGAACCTCAGGGAATGTGTTCCACCCGGGGAGAACATCCTAAGTGTTCCCACATGTAAAAAAGTTTTGTATTGTTAAAATGCAATATCAATCCCACAAAGCTATGATCTAAGAGAACTTTGAGGGGTCAAAAATTTCCAAAATATCAATGAAGTTACATATGTGACTTTAGGCAGAAAGCTGCATGCCTTCCAGGTAATGCTGACCAAAATACAACCCGGAAACTAACTCTATCAAGCTGCCCTATGAAACACAAAATAGTTGGAAAATTCTATAAGGTGAATGACAGACAAAATCTCCTACAATATTTAAATTCTGTTCTGTCACTCTCTCCCCACCAGATTCCCTCTCTCCTCTCCTTAGCAATATACTAAAGTTTGCAAGTGAACAGAGGCCACCTAAGAATGCTATATATTCTGTGCGTCTTTAATCTAACATGACTGAGGGAGGGTCAGCCCTTTGCCATTCAGTACAGAAATTTCTGGTTGGCAGAGTTCTCAAGTAAAGATGTGAGGCTACAGATCAAACCACATATAGCTGTCTAAGGAATAAACCCAGAGCTCTGGTTTAATAGTGGTTGTCAGGTTCTCAAGGCTACATTATAAAAACATGGTGACTTAAATACAAGCCTTGCTTCTGTTTCCTTCGGAAGGAGGCCATGGGAATTATGAAAGCAAATTGTTCCAGGCTCCTTTCTAATATCAAGCTTCTGTTTCTTAACTGCAATGGAAGAACTTTGCAAGAATTAAAAGTAGGGCTGAAACAGCCTTTGTGAATCAGAACACTGTTTTGAATGGTGCAAAACAAGATTATAACTTCTATTCTGTTTTTATAAATTTCATAATTGATGAAGCTAATATTTATTTAGGTCTCAGGTATTGATTAGGTACCTAATTTCTTGGGGGATAAGTGCTATCATTTATTTTACAGATCAGAAAGTTGAGGGGTATCATAATTTAAAAACTTGCGGAAGATCACACACTCGGTAAGTGACAGAACTGGACTTGAACACAGGAAATCTGGCTTGATGTACCATGTCACTGCCACTCCTTCCCATGACATGCACGCATAAGCTCCTTGCATAGAGAATAGGAGAATAAGGTCTTACAGGCTACTGGAGAGGATTTTTGTGGGTTCCAACGCAAAGTGGCTTCAGAAGATAATCATCAATTATCATCAGGAGGAATATTTAAATGAATATTATAATTTAAAACAATTACCTTTGGCAGATGGCCTACAAAATGCAGTTACTTTAAGCCCAGTAAAGCCGTAAAGATGCTCACTCATTTATGTATTTAGGAGTACATCTGGTGCCTAATTACCTTGTTGGGCCTACCTGGACTCTATGTGGCTGAAAATGAGGGGTTACTTGAGTGTTTTGCTGATACCATTTGTTTCTGTTTATGGTTTGTAACCTGTCAGACCTACTTTTGAAAGTTTTCCAGGTTATGATCAGCAGAGAACTGTGAATCTTATTGACTGTGTGGAAACCACCTGGAGGAATCCATGGCCATCTCCTAAACGAAGAGGGTTGGCTTTTCCACTCTAGTAAAGCTGTGTTTAGGGAGCATGGGCTAATTTCCAAAAAATGATCAGTGTTTGCTAAAGCTTACATGCACATCCTCTATCGGCAGGTCAGAATGCCTGGTGCTGTAGTTTCCTTTTAAGAATAAAATTCTCATCTTTTATTATCCAGCTCTGTAAAACGAGGCCAGGGAGAGAAGTCATGCTGATGGATTCTTTAAGGCCACCATGGTCCAATTCCATTTGTGATTAAATCAGACTACTAGGCACATACCTATTATACTCATTCTTATTTTACAGATGAGGAAGCTATGTCTCAGAGCAACTGCCCACGGCTCCAGAGCTACTGAGAGGAACTCAAGATGCAGGCCTGGCTTCCTGGCCCCCACCTTGGCGCTCTCCATCATCCACTCTGCGGTGATGCACTGCAGAGCAGCAGGGGAGCACATCCTGAGTATTTTAGCCTTCACTGGTTTTAAAGAAAATTCAAAATCATTCTTATAATTATCCAACAACCCATAAAATGTTTTATCTTTTGTCCTATAATGTAACATACTCATAAAACTCATTGGAATCGTAACAAAAATCCTAAAAACAAAACAACACAGCCTTTGGAGGCAAGACCTGAGACTTTACTCAAAATATTCTTTATAGCAATATTATAAATAATTCACAAGCATAATGGTTATAACAAGTAATAATGAAAAAAAAAAGGCCCTAGATTTTCTCCTGCATTTATGGGTCATTTATTCCACCCTCTTCTGTCATCTGTCTTGAGCCAAAGAAGACGAAGTGCAGGCAAAACCAAAATACAGATAATGTATTCAATTTTTTAAAAATTGGCAGGACTTTTGGCTTGAACAGGCCCACCCATAGCTGAGGATATGCCAGTATTAAAAAGCACACAATATCACTAGGAAGAAAATTAAGATAAAAAAAATTAATCTATGGAATGTTCAGTATTCAGTTTGATGATTTTGAGAAACATAAACTTACTGGTTTAAAAAAGGCCAAATTGCAAATTAAATGAAAGGAGATAGTTAAGATACAAATATTTTAAGTTTATGAATAATGTATATTTTATAATATTTGGAATGCCAGAAAACCATAAAGAAGGAAATAAACTTTTATTTCCCATAAACTCAGTGTCAAGAAATAATCTGTTATCATTTTCATTATGTTTCTTCTTAGCTTCATGTAAATACATGTAAAAATATTAATTTGTAAAACGGGGATAATATTTTTTCAGTTTTCTACCATGATTTCTTATTAAAATTATTCCATTATCATGTGTACAGGTCATCTTCAAAAACATTCTTAGGTGATTTATTTTTAGGAAATGCCATTACAGGACAAACAAATGTATTTAGCCATTTCTTCCTTTTCATGGGGAACAGATATTACTGATTCATGTGTTTCACAGTTGTTTAGCTTGTATGTGATCTTTAATTATTTCCTTGGGATATGACTTTAGAAGTGAAAATCCTTTTTCAAGAATGACAAATATTTTGAAGATGATTGATCTGTTCTGCATAATTGCTTGTTAGAAATGCCACATTTTGTATTTGTTAAAGAAAAACACAATATCTTACCAATTTCAGAGGTAAGAATATTATAGTATTATTTTTGTTTCTATTTCTTAGATTGGAAAGAACATTTTTTTTTACATTTCTCCTGAACAAGTCCAGATCTTCTTTTGTTCATTATCTTTTACTTTTTGTTGCTGATTATTAAAAGTTTTAAAAAACATTACATGGATGACTTTTATGTCAATATATTTTTCAGTTTTGTTGTTTTGTTTTAATTGGTGGATATTTCTTTAGCTACATGGAATTTTAATTTTATGTAGTCCTGTCTAACCAACTTCCTTTGTCTTTATGTTTACAAGGACTACTCTAATTTAAAGGTGAGAAAAGTAATCATTTGTAGTATAATTTTTCTGGGTATCCATTTCCTTTCACCATGGAATTCTTTAATTCCCTGGAATTTGGTTTAGCATCCAAGGTGTGGTAGAAAGTTAAGATTCTTAAAACAATAGTCATACAATTTTCTCAGCACAATTTGCCTTCTTTTTGCACTATTTTGGATTGCCCACTTTAGTGTGTACTGATTCTTACGTAACCAGTATTTTGACATTCTAATTGGTTCCCGTGATCCCTCCTCTGTCTATTCTTGCACCAGTGACAAACTGGTTCAGTTGTGATAGTTTTGCATTTCACTTTAACATCAGCTAGTGCAAAGTTTGTGTTTTCATAGCAATTGCGATCTTTTAAAAAGAAAACCCACAATGGAAACATGCTGTGTATCATCTAGATAGCTACTTAATCAAGTTCTGCTGGGACATAAGGATTCTCATTTTTATTTGATGCCGAATGTTACCACTCTAACTTTGGTCACCTACTGAGAAAAGATCACAGGTCAGTTTAATACAGAAATGACATTTCTACCAAGTGAAGACAAATCACATCAAAACACACTCGAGGGTTGCTAGTGAATGTGTTATTAAATGTAACGCACCTAGCTAATCTAAGTGCTCAAAAAATGTCAGTTGGCTTCTACCGCTGATGCCAAGTGGAACTGTGGCTTTTATTTTTGTTTAAAAGATGAGGCAGCTTGATCTTCATTATTTGTGGGTTCCATATTTGGAAATTTGCCGACTGGCTAAAATGTATTTGCAACCCCGAAGTCAACATCGTGTTTCTATGGCTGCTCATGGACATGTGCACGTGCAGAGTGGCAAAAAAATTCAGTTGCCTGACACACATGTTCCCTGCTGAGGTCAAACAAGGTGATGCTCTGCCTTCTTGCTTCAGATTTCATACTGTAAACAAACCTTTTTCTACATTTTTACAAAACTGTCCTTTTCACCGTCTATTAAATGCCACATTTTCATGCATTTTAGTGGTGATTTTGCTGATCAAAATGGTGCCTGAGTAGCAAGCTGAGGGCTGTCTCGTGTTCCTAAGTGTAAGAAGGTTGTGATGTGCCTTATGGAGAAAATATGTGTGTTAGGTAGGTTTCATTCAGGCAGGAGTTACCGTGCTGTGGGCCATGAGTTCAGTGTTAATGAATCAAAGATATATATTAAATTAAGTGCTTTAAAACTAAAATACACAGAAGACAAGGTCATGTACTGATGGGCTGATGAAAATGTGACAATGGCTCATAGGAGCCTAACCCTGTATTTCCCCTGGAGGCAATGGTCCAATATTTATTATTCAGTGTTTGTGGTGGCTTTATAGAACATACATTAAGTCATCTGTGAATAATGAGAGTTCACTGTAACTAATGACCAATGGTAAATAGTTACCATGAGCGAGAACTGAAGAATCAAAACAAAAGGAGATTCTGAAAGAAGTAGCCTGGTTTCACTGAGAATAGATGCAGCTAGAGTGGTACCCAAGGAGAGGCATCTTTTGGGTCTCTTCCCAATCCATCAAGCGCATGGTCAACAGTGATTCTGGATGAAGAACTAGTACTACACTCCTTACATGTGAGGGTCTGCACAATCATTTTGTAAAGGCTTTTGGGCTCCCAAGATAAAAAATACTACATATTCTTTAAGAACAAACTATTCAGCTTCACAAATGTAAAACTGAACAGTACTCTTCTACACTTAGACCTGCTTAGGTTGAAACAGAAGCATCTGGCTTACATTAATGCAGATATAGAACTATTCCAGAGAAATTATAAGAATAAATATTTTCTATGCTTTGATTCAAATGTATAAACACATTTATGAAATTCATTAATGTTAAAGCATGTATGAAATATGCAACTTACCCTTGAAATATACTCATGTTGGCTAAAATAAGAACAATCATATTTAAATGTAATGCTTCATTTGCATAAGTATGATTTTGGAAATGAAAACCAGAATAGAAAAAGTCAGGTTGGGTCTGAAAGCTGTCCGCTAAGGTTTCTAGCAAATAAAAAAGATCTTAGTAAAGAAGAGGGAAGGAGGAAAGACATTTAAAATCGGAGTCAGAAGTCTTATTGGAATTTGTTCTTGGGCAGGATGGCTTCTAGAGACTGAATTATTCAAAGGTTTAAGAACTTGATTCCAGGCCAGGTGGTCTATGAGGGGCAGCAGCAAGTCCAATTAGGAAACGAGATAGAAAGAATTATGTTAAGATGGATGGAGCTGGAGGGTATTATGCTCAGTGAAATAAGTCAGGCAGAGAAAGACAAGTACCAAATGATTTCACTCATTTGTGGAGCATAACAATGAAGCAAAACAGCAGACTCACAGACTCCAAGAAGGGTCTAGTGGTTACCAAAGGGGAGGGGTGGGGGAGGATGCGTGGGGAGGGAGAGAGAAGGGGATTGAGGGGCATTATGATTAGTAAACACGGTGTGTGTGGGATCACGGGGAAGACAGTGTAGCACAGAGAAGACAAGTAGTGACTTGTGGCATCTTACTACACTGATGGACAGGGACTTCCATGGGGTATGCGGGGGACTCAATAATATGGGTGAATGTAGTAACCATATTGTTTTTCATGTGAAACCTTCATAAGAGTGTATATCAATGATACCTTAATAAAACAAGAAAGAAAGAAAGAACTATGTTAAGAGTTTATCATGCTTGAAGGTAAGACTGGGATGGATGAGAGGCCAGGATAGTATATGATAAACTATGCCAAGGTGAACATTATATCTTAAAGATCTCATAACCTGTAAATTGGTTATCTGCATGTAACTGGACATAAACCATGCATGTGTAGAACTACAGTTGCTCAGTAGAACAGACTTTGCATTTCATATGGTTAATTAAAAATCAAGTTCTATGTTTGGGTGACTAATATTGAAGGGTAGTTTTAGAGGAGAGAAAGGGTCCTGTCCACTAATCCAATATCTAATTCTGATCACAATCTGTTGCATAATTACTTCTACTTTTTACATATAAACAATGTCCAACATTATGTGATTGTCATTCATAAAAATTATTTCTCTCATGGTTAGTGAGTTTATGAGGACAACAGTATCAAATATATTTTACCACTTCGTGAGAAACTGTCTCATATTATTTCTGAGTCTGGTAACATGAACTGTGTGCCTGGGTCACTAGGTATGGTCCGCCCTGTATCACTGCTTGTGTGATTGTGTAATTGCTTTATATCTCTTTCTCTGCTGTTCTTCTAGGATTTATTACAGTTTTGTAAACATTCTAGTCACTCAATAAATTTTTGTTGACATTTATTCTTCCATTGAAATGTTTCTCAAATCATTTTATTTTCTTTCCAATCCACCACCGCCCCCTTGACCCCCCTCATCCCTCCCCGTCCTTCCTGCCTGGACGGCAGCAGGATCCACTGCACCAGCTCAGCCTGTCTGGCTCTCCTGGCTCCAGGGGACTGGGGAAGTGATCTGCTGGCTTAACTGGCGGTGATAAGACTCACAAGAAACTGATCACTAATAGGTATTAAAGGCCTCTGATGATCAGCTTTAGTAAGTTAGAGCAGTTGTCTCTATGATAGTGTTCGTGTTCTTACTTGCTCATCTAACCCAGCATGCTTTATCGAGAAGGAGGGAAAGGGATGGTATGCAGCCAGAACACTGGGAATCAGGTATAATCCTAGATCTTCCCAGGATAGTATGACGTGCAAGGGGACATTTTCAACCGATAGAAATTGAGAAAATTCCCAATTTGAAGATGCAAATCCTTAGGTGAAAAACTGACAACATTTCTTTTCTACTAGTTTCTTCAGCTGTTTCCCATTTTCCACAATATGAATCTTCTGGGTCAGTCAGGTCCATCTCTTTAGAGCTGTTGGAATATAATCTGGATGATTTTTTCCAACTAAAAGGTCTTCTCCTTTCAAATTAAGTCTCACATCTTTGACGGTGCCTTCAAACATCATGCCAGTTTACAATGATGTTTTCAGAGCCTCCTAAAGGTACTCTCTTTGGAACTGTACAATTCATACTTATTCAACATAGTACTCAGATATATTATTTACTACTCAAGTGCTCGTCTCATAACTTTCCTTTGTCCTTCTAAGCTTCTCACTGGGGGAGACCAATCTTACAACCCCATACTGTTCATAAAACCTCATAAAATGCCATTATGCACTTGCAGTTCCTAAGTTAATATTTATTTAATAGAATTAAGTGCTCTCAAGAGGAAGATGAACAGATTTTGTTTACTACACTGATGTCTATGAAGACTGTTTCTTGATTCTTTACATTTTTGGTAAGAAATTTGTTCTATGGGACACCACTGATACACTTGGAAAATCTGGTTACATTACTCTATGATAGTCATAGAACACAGGGGTTTTGTTATCTAAATAAGGACTCTGAAGTTCAGAGGGTAGAGGTGACTTTCCTGGTGGTCCCCAAATTAATGAGATGTTGCAGCAGCCTAAGTCATTAATAAGTAGGAATTTACCAATTGTTAATCTTATGTATACTTTTCTGAAACTTACTACATGATTTTAACTTCAGGATGAACATGCTGACAACGTTTTCCATGTTCTCTCCCTCTGACAGTTCGCAGTAAAATACAGTGCAGTGGATTATGGTGGGTTTTGGTTTGTCACTTACAAACCATGTGGCTCTGGACTTCAAGGTCATTGTCTATAATGTACATATGACAAAAATATCCCATTGGTTGGATGGTTGGGAAGGGTAAATAAGATATTGCACATAATAAGCATTCCATAAAAGGTGGCCATGACAATTATGATGTTTTTTTTAAATTATATTTCTGCACCTTTGTGACTATCTTTTGAATGCATATTGCATGATATAAAAATGTTATTATAGTATAATACTTCTGTTTGTTTTTAGGGAGAAAATCAACTGTTGTGAACACCTATAATTTGCCAGGCATAGATGACTTTCAAATGCTACCTCACTTAATTGCAAAGTAGATGTTCAGAAAGAGAATTTGCGTAGTTGTTAGAACATAGGCTCTGGAGACAGATTGTCTGGGTTTAAAATCCAGGCCTGCCAGTTACTAGCTGTGCATCCTTGACAACGTAACTGCTCTGTAACTTCACTGCTTTCTCTATGAAATAGTAATAAGAATAGGAGTGTTGTAAGTATCAAAGGGGTTAATATGTGTAAATCACTTGGCACAGTTCCATGGTAGACACTCAATAAATTTTGGCTACTATTTAGCATTTTTAAAATAAATTGGAACACTGAAGCCCAGTTTCCTTACCTAAGGGAGCATAACTAGTAAGCTGTTAGGTGGCTGAATTAAATTTGAGCTCAGACGCCATGAATTTAAAGCTTGAACTCTTCTCATTATTACTGTGTTGTCATCTTACGCTTTGCTTATCTGGTTAGTTTTTTTAATATAACACATTTACCACGGGTCATTTTCATGTCTCTGCTGTGAGCTCAAAGGAAACATATCTATAACCATATAGGACATGAAAAACACCTTATGAATTATAAAGTCAAATACGCTACTGAACAGTTAGATGCAACCAGTTAAAAAGGATTATTTAGAAAATTCTTTAGAAAATTATCTTTGGATGTCCAAAGTAAATGCTTATTTGTCCCTGTCAAAAGGATCCTGGTGAAGAATGAGTGCAGACACTTGAAGGAAGGAAAGAATAATCAGCACAGGTGTCTTGATGGCATGAGGGAAACAGAAACGCTAGGCTCCCCCGAGCCCGTCTGGGTGCAGACCAGGCACCTGCTTATTTGTCTAACCAGCAATTAAACAGGAAGAAAGGGGAAAATAGGGAGAGGAATAGAAATCTTTGGGCTAAAAATAGAATTCTGACCACAAAGCAGCCAAAAACTTTATTTCTTTTCCTTTGTAAGACATCCCTTAGTATTATAGTTAAAGCAATGGGCAATGGTTTTCCCATAACTCAATAATCAAAGCCTTAGCTTGACAGATGAGAGCCAGCGCCACACAAGGAGTAGCTCCCTGCAAATTGAAGACACAAAGGAAAATGAAGGGGCCCCCTGTGCGTTTCTTATATCAAATATAAGTGTTTTCTTCTTAGAAAGTCTTATAAAAATCAATGTCTTTGTTAGGTACGTTTATCACAGCACGTGATTTTATAATAGTTGATAATAAGGGAATCAGAGGTGTGCTGATTATTTGCCTTCCTGGGGGTAATTGTCAAACAACCTTTATGGGCTTTACAAGGGCTGCAAAGTGGTTTAGCAACATGTTTAATTCTGAGTTAGTGACACTGTGACCCACTGGGAGGTGGCAATGTATCAGGCTGATGGAATATGTATCACGTCAAAATGTCAGAGATGTAGTGTCAAACCATAAATAGATGCTTTTAGCAGGTAAAGTCTCGTATTGAAGCTGATATTTAGAATTGTCTGGAGAACATTTAAATTTGCACATAATTCTCAGTAATAGTTCTCAGAACATTAGCATGATGTATGAACAGCAATGTGCTGAAGCCCGAGATTCCCACATATTAGATAGGGAACCATGATATTCTGAAATTGTTCTTGGTTTAAATTCATTCACTGTTCCCTGCTTCCCAGAATGTTAAGGTAGGGTCATAGCGATTATACCTGTTAATTTTGGGTGGGAGGGATGGATGTGCATTATGCAGCCACGTTGAGGATGCTAACAAGGGATGAGGTAAAGTGCATCTAGCCTGGTATAAGACAGAAACAATCAGTGAGGCTGGGTGTGGATAATGAGGACCCCAGAGGTGGTGTGCTCGAGTGTGGTGAAAAGCAGTAAATAAGTAAGTTTGGCAGAGCAGTTACATAAACATAAAGTAGGCATTAAACAGAAAGGATAAGGAAAGGGTAAAGGAGAAGAGGGGGCGGATCCAAGCTAGCAGAACCGGGGTACACGCAGGCAGGAGCAGGGCCTGTATAGTCAGGTAGGAGACAGTGCATCTAGAGGCCGGGCGGCGTCTCTCCTTAGGGGTAGAGATGGATGGCTATGATGTCAACTTGCTCAGAATAGGAGTCCAAGGGAAGCATGAGATTTAAGAAGAAGTCAGGCAACAGCCTCTTATTCCCCCTCTTATCAGCCCTGGCAACCACCAGTTTACTTTCTGTTGCTATGGATTTAAGAATGTAGATACTTCACACCAGTGGTCATTGTTAAAGGAGTATAGAGTTTCAGTTTTACAGAGTGTACATGTTCTGAAGATCTCTTGCACACCAATGTCCACACCACTAACTGTGCACGTGAAATTGGCTAAGATGGTACATTTTTTGTGTGATGTGTTTTTTTAACAAATTAAAAAAATTTTAAAGAAATTGGGCTAAATAATAGGCGGTAACTATGATAGCTTCTTGGTTTGGTGTATCCTGAGCTGATCTCTCAGGATTCCCGGCAGCAAGCTCAGAGCCTGGCCCTAGGCTTGACAAAGGTTACTGCGTGAATACACTTCTGGGGAAAGGACGGACTGCAGCTCACTCCAGCGTGCCAGTAGAGGAGAGCTGCTCAAGGTACATTCCAGATATTTTTGGACAGTTTTTATTTGTCTATATTCAGCCGGGGTTCTGACTCATTTTACCTGTGTAAGCTTGGCACCTAGCGTAGCATCATACTGTGTCCGAGGTAGGTTCTCAACAGATGATGACCGTTTTAAACTTAACTTCATTTACAATGAATGATTTGAAACTATACTAATGATAGTCCTTCCCCAAGCCTAGACTGCATTCTGACATTCCTCATAATCCAGGTTTAGTTGTGTGTTGGCACTGACTTTGTGGAACTATAATCTGATACAAAGGAAAAAATAAGAAATACGATAGAGAATATTACAGTTTGGGAACAATTTTTACCCTTTAGATTTTTCCCTGTTGGGCACCAGCAGTACAGGAGAGCCCCAGATGAATCCAGAGTTGGGATGCCATGGTTCTTTTTCTCCATTCCAAACAGGCTCCAGGCATGTGCTCCACCACAGCCTTTCACGTCTTTAGAGTTGGTGCCCCATCGAAACTCAGTGTTATTCCCTCTCTAGCCACATCTGTACATGTAAGAGTCAACCCTTCCTTTACAGGCTCTGGGGACTTGTTGTCAAACTGCATCAGCTGTTACCTGTTAATCGCAGTTTGGAGCTCCCCTTCTCTGCAAGGCGCCTTTTCTGAAAGGCCAGTATTCATTTGCTGGGAATTGCTCAGGGGTTGGTTTGCCTGAAAGCATAGTAGACGGCTAAGTGAGCACGAACGTCCCTTCCAACGAGAGGATACTCAAACTAGTGTCAATCTTGTTTTCAGACAGGTCATAGTCACGTGCTTTCAGAGAAGCTTTGCTAATTTAGGAATTATCTCTATTTGTTCATCTCTTAACATTTACAAACTCTGAACAGAAATCACTGGAAAGTTGATGTCTAGAACCTACAATCATCTAAACCTGTCAGGCATGTTTCTTTCCCTCTGACACAGACAAGAGGGGCCAATCCAGTGCCTGAGGGCAGTGAAAAGAAAGATCCAAAGTTAGAGAAAATCAGAAATGACCTTTAAAAAAAATCTGCTCCCTTGTCACTTGCCCTCCCTCCACCCAGAGAGCGGTTGCTGTTTCCAGGGACCTTTATCTGCTCTCCACACCTAGCCTGGAAGCTTCTTGGACACAGGAGCATGGCTCTGGGCACAAAGCCCAAATTCAACTTGTCGATGAAATGAATATACAAATGAATGAATTGCTGTGTGGATGTGGGAGTGGGAGTGTGTGCTCCTCGCACTGTGTGTGCATGAGTGTGTATTTTAGGGAAGGGCTGGTTGTGCAGTAGGGCTTTTAGAGAGGAGAGGCGTGTGGTCAACACCTGTTTGAACGGTTTCTGGATATTGTTCATACATCTTAATCCTGGTATCTTAATCTCGGCTGCACATTTGGATCACTGCTGAAGTTAAAAAAAAAAACAAAAACTGATGCTGGGGCTCTATTCCAGACCAGCTAAGCCAGAATATGTAAGGGTGGATCCTAGGAATAGATATGACATATCATGAAGTTTCAACTGAGGCAATTTTCTGCTTTTCTTTTAAGGCTTTATGGAAGAGAGTGTCTCCATAGTTTGAAGCTTATCTTGAGCATACATTGTTTCTAAGTTAGCTCAGAAAGTTACAGCATTATCCATTTAGTGCTTTTGCTTATTTTAGAGGATGTTCTATTTATTTTGCCTTATTTTTCTGTTAAGCTTATTTTGGACACATGGTTTCATTTCAGAAACTCAAATGTTTGCCTTAAGCTACATGTGAATTTTAAGAGGAACAAGTGAATTTTAAGCAGGTAAAAACCTCAAGAGAAAGGGCTGACATCTGAAGCCAAAGTTAAGAAGTTCTTATTTATACAAGGTTGGCTCTCTGGCCGATTTGGAGACAAGGGATAGTTTTGTTTATGCCCAAGGAACAAAGCGGCTTTGGTAGAAAAAACAGAGAACTCCTTCCTAATAAAGCCTCTGTTTTGTATCTCCAAGGCAGCCACGATAGTAAGATTTCTGGAATCAGTTTGTGAGCAAATGTTTTTGAAATTGAAGCCAGCTTGCATCTGCTGTTTTGGTGTCTGTGAAACTTTAGAAGTGAGGCACCCTGAAGGTCCTTGTTCCTGCCCCTGGAGGAGGCGTGTGCAGGGGGGCTGCTTCCACCACAGAGGGCAACACAAATGCGGGGTTCCATGCATCTTCATGTCTGTATCGTGCCCCCACTTTACAGGGGATGTCATGCAATGACGGCACAGAGCATGAAACGGGGGGTCAGAAAACCTGGGTATTAGTACTGGCCCAGCCTTTGTTCAGCCACGTGACCTTGAGGCCAGTCACTCTCTGTCTTTGGTAAGCTCAGCTGCCCCGCCGGCTCAAATGGAGTCAGCTTAGATGCTTATTTATCCTGCTTACTGGGGTTGCTATAGGCATCAAATGGAATCACAGAAAACACTCTCAGGCTCTTACATAAGTCCAATTAAAGAAACACTAAATGAGTACCAAGCATGCGGAAGGGCTAGGTTAAACTCCCAGGACACAAGGAAATTATGAGACGCTCCTTGACTCTCCCCAACAGTTCACCATTTGGAGAAGGAGACAGGCATAGCAAAGACCGTATGACATGAAAAATGCTCGAATACGGGTACAAAGAAGGTGTGGAAACCTTAATGAAGAGGAAGAACGGCTTCTGATGGGATGGCAGGTGCCACAGGGAGGGATTGGAGGGGCTTCAGAAGATGTCAGAACAGAGTCCTGAAGGATCGGAGGAGGGTTTGTTGGCAGAGGGCACTTGGGAATACACAGATGAATGAAATGCAAAGTTCTCAGGAGTGACTGGCACGTGGGGTTGAGTAAACATAGTAAGTGGTGAGGCTGCCTGTGTGGGTTGTGGCATCAGACAAGGAAGTAACTGCCTTTGAAGATCATGTTCTGTGGTTTGGATGATGTTTTGTAGCTAATAAGACATGAAAAGTTGTTGACTAGAAAATGCCATGATTGATCTGGACATACATGAACTATAACAATCCCTGTATTTGTGAAGACAAATTTTGATTTTCCTATTTTTCCTAATTATGTTTTGAAGTCCTTGAGATCATATTTGTATCTCAATGCAGTCTTCACAGGACTTGGTGCACAGATAGGTAGACTTGGAGCTCAGTGAGTTGAATGGTGATTGTGTTTGTTTTGTATCACTGCTCTGGACATGTAACCCATTGCAGTTTGCCAGAAACCCACAGACGCACCAGGTGGGCTACTCAGAAAGGTTTCCACTTAACAGAGTGGAGAGTAGATAGACTGAGATTTTAGGGAAGTTGTTTTAGAGGAAAAGATGGTGCAGGAAGGGCCCTTCCAAATGTACACGTATAGGTGGTACCTCCTCTTCAGTCCAGACACTAATCTCTGGATGTTGGTTCTGGTATGGTAAATTCCAAGGTCCCTTAATTCTGAAATGGGGAAGACAGAACAAGGCCCAGAGAGTCTGATACACACACTATGTGTCTTATAATTTCCTTACACCACATCAAGTCAGAGGCATAAGGCTGTTGCTGTTAACCCACTTTTACACACTAAGGCTATCATTTTGGATGGATTGCAATTTGAGTGATGGGGGAGAGGAAGCCAGATATAAGTGACCTCTGTGTCCCAAACACTCACAAGATAAAACCTTAGTAATGTCTTCAGATATTTGAGTGCCACACTGTCATCTTTACAAACAATTATCCGTGGACCATATTGAAAGTCAGAGTTGCAAGAAATTTATTAAGAGAAAATTTAAGTCCGTTTTTGAACTTCCTAGGCCAAAGTTTTAAAGAAGCCTAGCAAATCATCTCAAAATAGCTCTTACAAATTTGAAAAGAAAAGTGGCGAAAAATATTATCATTTGTTTCTACTTTTTGACTATTAAGTTTTAGATAGGTCATATTTATATCTAAAAAATACATAAAGTTAACCGTGTGTCCTACATGCTCACTCTCTGAGGCTTTTGAATCCATCAATCAGATATTATATGCATTTTGTAAAGGTTGCTAACAGTAGAAAGTAAGTTGGACTAGAAATTAGGAGTCTGCATTATCAATTTGATTCTACAGCTAAAAGAGGATTATGGGAAAATCACATAACTGCTAATGAGGACATTAGATTGCGTGATTCCAAATTTACTTTAAATCATAACCTTTAATATCCTCTTCAATGGATGTCGTGCACTGGAAATTCTGTCATTGTAGATTCATTCCTTTTATGTCTACATCACAATCAAAATGTGATACTGTGCCTTCTGATATAACTAATAGATAAAAAACAAACATGCTAAGGTTTCACTCTAATTTTTAAAACCAAAATGTATACTGTGAATTTTAAACTGATTCAAACATTTTGAGAAACAGACATCCCAGAATGATTTCATGGTGCTCAGAACCTCAGTGATACAGTGTCTTTCTGGAGGTTGCGGGTGAAGAAGGAAGAAAGACTAAGGGAACTGGATCTTCCTTTTCAGCTATGAAAAATTTCTCCTTTTATCCCACTATAACGTCTGTAGACTCAGAGATACCTTTAAAGTCTTTTAGTCATGAGACAGAAGAGGAAGGAAGGCTGGCAGGGATCAGATACAGGCATGAGGATCACTTCACTCGCAGGAGCTCTGGGCTACATCACTTTTTAATGGAACAGCCCCCACTGGGCCTGTGACTGGGTATCGTTCTACACCCCTAGAGACTTGGCTAGTGCAGAGCCACTACGCGTGGCGATCGAGGAGTCCTAATGATTCTTGCTGCGTGGAACTTAGCGGACACTGCACTGGGCCACCATGTGCCTGCCATGAACTCATGAACTAAAACAGACCAAAGGATGGAAATGAACCAAGGGTCATACTTTTGGGCCATAAATGGGATGTTATGAAAGACTGTTAAAGAGGCATTTGCCAGAAGAAGGCAAAGTGGCTACTGACATGGGAAATCCCTAGCTGGCTGCTGTGGGTCTCTAGGATGAGAAGGGCCTCCGAGTAGCCCCTTGGGTGGACTGTCAATGTCATTCCAGAACTTCTTTGCCAGGCAGATTTTCTCCAATGCCTACGCCCCTCAAGATTAAGTGAGATGCCTAGGGAGGCACATTAATTCTTTCAGACCACTAGGGAAACATGTAGGGCATGCTGCTGCACAAGACGGTCAGTGCGCACAGATGGGAAGTGCTTGGTCCACTTGGAACAGTACAGCTGGCAACGTCACTGCGGAGACCTGGAAGCGTTGCGTGATCTTCCCTAAGTAGCTGACTTAGTTGCGGGGAGTGAGGCTGCCTCCAGGAATGGGGGCTTGTTGTGCCATGCCATTGCTGCTTCTGGGGAATACCAGTCATCCTTGTATCAGGTAGTATTCAGTACCGTGTGCTAAGGAAAGTGTATAAAGCACTGGGGGGGGCATAGAGAATCACAACACAACAAACCGCTGCATATCCACCTAATTTTAGGAAAAAGAAGCTCAGCGTTACCTTGGAGGCTTCCTGTTGACCCAGGAGGCATTAATATTCCCCTCAGCTTGACTTAATGCAAACAAACCTCTTCCTGATTCTAGGCCCCTGGCCAACCTTCACTTGGAGAATTGATGTCTTCCCCTGCAGTCTCCACGAAAATAATGGTAACGGAATAATGGTAATTAAAAAATCCTCTGTAAACGCACAAGGACAAAATCAGCACTTGAGAAACACAAAAGCAGGAGACTTGCTCTGGTCCGTTCTCTCTGTCTCCTGGTAGACCTTCTACGGCCCAGGAGTGTATTTCTCAAGGGGAGTGTAACTTTTCCGGTGAAATGTGATCATCAAGAAAGATAGGGCCTCCCTCTCCCCTCTGAGTCGGAGGGAGACTAACTAACCTCCATCGGCGGTTAACAAGCACGGTGTCTGTGCCACTCCCCGTGGGTCCTCCTGTGCTTCCTGGCTGGCTCATCCCAGTGCTAAAGACTTGCCAGCCTTGGGTCAATGGAGCTGAGATCTCTGTCTCTCCTATGGCAAAGACCTTGACTCAGCTCCAACTGTCTTCACTGATGGCTTCCCTGCCCTTTTCAACTAGCATCTCTGTGTTTTTCTTTTCTGTTGTGTGCCCTGACCTGACTCCACCCATTTGCTCCTGACTCAGATGAAACTGCTCTCCCAGATTTGGAGTTTATCAGCGCTTTGATTTCTTTAGAGTTGATCACATCTTGTATCTCTACACCATTTAATTGTTTAATTTTGTGTGTTTTAGAACTTCATATAAATGAAATTACAGTGTATATTTCACATTAAAGTATAAGAATAAACTTTACCATCTGCTGGAAGAGTTCGGTAAAGAAAATTGTTACCAAAGTAATCATGGTTGCCGTAACTCTACAAATAAAAGAATGGGCCAAGAGCCAGAAAAACTAAAATCATTGAAAACAAAACAACAACAATAGAGAATTCCTAATCCTCTAAATCTCACTGTAATTATACTTTCTTCAAGCATATATTATTCCCTGACATTGAATTTCTGCATCATGTATATTCAGTAGTCCCTATTGGTAGATAATTGCAACTATCAAAGATAATCAAGTTTTTCTTTAACTTAATATTTTAAAAGAAAAAACTTGTGACATATTAAGCAAATGAAAAATTCCCCTTTCTTTTAATTAGATTCCAATATTTTCCCAATGTAGCAATTCAATATGCACAATGATTAAGAAACTCTAATTGCAATTCTAGTTTCTGATTTCGCTGAGGCCCAACTGTCAAATCTTTGTTGATGACACAGAATAATTCAAATTAGAGAGGTACAAAGAGGGTTAAGAGAAAAATCCAGAAGGACCAGCAGGACTTGCTAATTGGGCTGGGCTATAGTGGAAAGCAGCACCGGCAAGTACAGAGCCCTTTGACTAGACCTTGGAAGGTGTTATTTCCCTGGCACACGCAGACAGGTTAGAAGTTGGCTGGAGGCCGTTCAGCAGCTGTCTGTCCTAGGAGGGTTTTCCAATCAAACAGTATTATGATATTAAGACTATATCCACTCAAGGAGGCAGAAATGTTTCCAAACCCTGACAACTTCTCCCTCTTCCTTTCTACAATTCTGCCAACATAAAACAGCACTGCAAGTATTCCTTGGGGATTATATGTAGATAATGGGTCTTATTTTCATAGTTTGGTCACCAGAACAACTGCTCAACTTTTATCATCAAGCAGTTGGATAGTCTTCATAGGCACGACTCAAAATTTATTCTATAAATGTATATTTGGAATAAAATATGACCATGCATTCCTTAAAATTACAGTCAGCTTAGGTATTACATTTGCATATTTGAAATTGTAATTAAAATAAAGTATAGATGTTGGACTGATATTTATGGAAGTCATCATTTGTAGTAAGGGAGCAGTATCTCCATGGACCCCACAGTGTTTTCAGAGTGTGTATGCAGACAGAGGTTTTGATATGCATTTACATTTCCACAGCCACATAACTGTTCCCTCTGCCTGTTCAAAACATTAATATTCTTTTTTGCAACTTTCCTCATATCTCCAGAGTGTCCCAGCTGGAAACCAAAGCCATATATTTCCTGCAAGTATAACAAGAGAGATGCAGACCTATTGTTGGGTGGCAATTAGCAAACTCTGCAAAAGAAAAACATTTCCCATATTTTCTGGAACATAATGCCTCTAAGACTAATTAGAATATTCCTTATTATAGCTGTGTTTCTAGCTGCTTGGTGAAATTTATAACTGACATTAAGTAGAACTTTGGAGGTGCACATGTGTTTACTCTGCTGAGCTCACCATTACCTGACTAGAATAATCAAAAGAGAAAATTTACAAGGGCAGTAAATAGAGTGACAACAACCCACTCTAATAAACATCTAAAAAAGTAAGAGCACGGCCCCTCAGGAGATTCAGGTCTTCTTGGTGGAAGAAGAGACAGTCCTTCTCAACGGCTGCCTGTCTGTAGAGTGTGTCTGTGGTTTGGAAGATGGTGGGAGGCAGCTTTGCAATGAATGGAACATAATCACTGCCATTTTGGGCTCAGCAAAGTCGAGTTCTGGAAGCTGAAAGGGCCCAAGCTGGGTGTTTCGGCTATATCAGGCCATGAATCCTTCAAGACCAAGAAATTCTCCCTTCTTCTTGTCATAGAGTGCAATACGGAATTCGAACAGTGTTTCCTAAACTTGCTTGATATGATTAACTAGGATGTTTGTTAAAACTACAGATTCTGTTGTCTCTGATGAGATTCCAATTCAATCCCTTGGAGAGGAGAATAATAATCTGTATTTTTATCAAGTTTCCTGGTGATTGTTTTTATTTGATGAGTAGGAATAAGCGACCGAATGACCCTGGTCATCTCTGCCATTGTAACATTATGTAAGTCCATAATCATTGTCCATACTAGATGTTCCCTTTAAAAAATAAGAACAAAACCTTTTTTTGATTGGTTAACAGAGTGACACACACAAACACACACACAAATTGGTAGAACTGGATTTGAGAAAAAATAAAAAATAAAAAGATCAAGAAAAAAAATACAGATAGCTGGGGAAGCCTGAAAGGGCTACATAGGTTCTATTGGCTAAACTCTTCACCCAGTTACCATGACAACCTTTATATATGCTTGTAACGTAGAGAAAATCAGGTATTAACCTGAGTAGGCCTTTGCAGAAGGAGCTCGTTCAGATGGTGCTGATTCAGGCTGTTCTGGGCCCCACAACCTCCTGTTCTCATCAGTTCTTCTAATGGGCCTCGCTAACATCTGAAATCTCTTGCTTTCCTCACACAGAGTCATGTGAAAACCCAGAGAGAAAATGAGGGCAACAGTGAGATTTGTTAGTCCAAAGCCCCTTGGGTCAATACCTGCTCTATATTTTGCAGCAAAGCCTCTATTAACAAGTGAGAAAGCTCAAGGATCAGTAGAGGTTGTCCCTGCTCAGAGGATGTGTTTTAACATTAATGGTGTGGGAGAGGGTTGTGGTAGGTTTTAAACAGTTAATACAACAATTTGGTTTGATGATAAGTTTACCTTTTGCTAAACGTCAGATACTACGTGTAGAGTTGTTATTTTCACACGTGAAACCTTGCTAGCCTGTGGCAAGATGATTAGGGTCTAAAAGTTATTGCAATGTGGTAGCTCTGAAGAATAGTCCCACAGAGTTTTAGAGCTCTATAAGGGAGGGACGGTGTCGGGTTCACACTCTGTATTTTAAAAATGAGGACTCTAAAAGTCCAGGGAATGTAACTAATTTTCCCAACTTGCAGACACCAGCAGAGACAGGATGAAAACTCCATTTACTCTGCACACTCCCAAGTCTGCGCTCACTATATTGTCCAAACATCTTCCCTTTTCATTCTCACAACAGGGAATAATTTCAGTGGTTTTTCTAGACTAATAACATTATCTCTTTTTCATGAGATGAGCCACCATTTCCTGGAAGGCAGCAGTAAGCCTGCCCGCTTTGTGCTCAGCGACATGCCCTCAGGACTCCAGTCTAGCCTCATCTCCTGTCCCAGGTCAGAAAGTCTTACTTGGTCTGTGGTGAAGCAAACAATGGTGGGACACTCTAAGAAAGAGACTGCTACATACTGACCCATTAGCAAGCCTTTAAACACATTCAAAGCTATCATATAGTCACATAAGCATTTTGATGTAATTTTCAGAAACAATTTGCTTTCAGAAATCCATTTATGAAAAGGATGCTACTATTTTCTCTCATTATGGATAATTCTAAACCCCCATTCATTAGAATTAAAATAATATCAATTGATTTTGGGGGTTCACTCCAAATTTAATTAGTGACGAGAATAGCAAACAGGTTGCTGCAGATAATGATAAGTGTAAAAACAGAAACAGTTTAAATAGTCTAGAGAGAGGAGAGGTTGGGATGATGGACCCCCACATTGTTCTGAATAATAAGTAACAGGAAGTATTTACTTCCCCCTTTGGCCTCCTCAAAGATACAACGTTGGGCCCCTGGAACTCAGGGAAAGGAGAATCCAGGGTTTGAGTCCTGAGAGCATGGACTGATGGCCCAAGGAAAAAGTGAAGGGTTTCTTATCCCTTGATGCATGATAAGCTTTAATAATGGTAATTTCCCATGTGCCATATAATGTTCTCAACTTCACTAATAACCTGTAACATGTTATCATAGAATCATATTAGTTGGGTTATAGTGTTCATGACTGGGGCCAGATGATGTAGAATAAAGCCAACTATTACAGGCGCGATATTACAATGTTCAATAGCAAGTGTTAAAAAGTTGGGAATAGAAGGAAAAGTTGGCCTCTAGGAGAACCCATGTCCTCCTTGCCCACTCCCAGGAGTCACTGGTAATACTGGGAACAAAGTCTGATGCCTTCCTATAGTAGTGTGTCATGGAGAATGAGAGTGTTCTGTTCAGATATTAATAGAAAGGATAGTCCCCAAGGCTGAAAAATTTGGGGACACTATAATTCCAGCACCATGCATCAATTCTTTCGTAGCTGGAGGTGTGTATGCACACCTTGTTTGCCCTGACGGGCTGGGAGACAGCAGTAGACGAAGCAACATGCCTAGCTCTTATGGAGACCGCGACTTCCAAATAAACTGATTTACCTATGAAGCTGAGCTCTTAACTATCCTTGGTATCTGGAATTCCCCATTCTATCTCTAGCTAGCTCTCCAAGGATCAACTCTCAGGCTATAATAATATAATTTCCTGCATTTTAAAGGTTTAGGTACTTGTTGACCTACACAGGGCAAGTCACAAGTGGAGGAAGTATGGAGTAGGCTGGCAAATTACACAATGACGGCCATTGCTTAAAAAGGCAACATTTTCTGTCTGCCTATCTTAGGCTCAGGATGGTGCCCGGCGCAGGCACGCCTTCATTACATTAAGATCTTAGAGTTCTGCTATTAAAAGATCTTGTTAATGTTACTCTTGTGGCCTTTCCTTTCTTCACCACGAATGCAATTTCAATGTTTGGAGGAGAGTTTCCTATTTGGGAGGAATATTCATAAAATTCCAGAAGGTAGAGTTCCTGGAATTTCCACCTTGAAATTTAAGTTGTGAACTCAAGTGAACGAGGGAGGATTTACAGGAAGCTGGCATTCAAGGACTGATGGATGGACTTTATGGGATGTCTCTAGGCCATCAAACTGCATCTGACTTTACTTAGTGGTTCCTTTTCCACAAATCAGAAAACTAAACCCCCACACTGACAGCTACTGAGCCCACCAACACATCTCATCAAAGCAAGACCGGCCAGCGGGTGTGTATTTCACAGTATGAAATGAGGTGCTGCTGGGGCTTCACCTCCCCTGACCTTGAGCAGACTGGGGGCATTGCTTCCTAGAGGGTCCCTGGGCATTTCTTCCCAACTGCAGGCAAGCATCTGCCAATCAGACAAGAGGAAGCACTCAAGGGGAAATTGAAATAAAAAGGAACACAGAGATTCATCATAACAAAACAACAGATGAATATTTAAACTAATTTAAGTATGACCAATGAGCTGCATAAAGTGTCTCATTAATCACTCTGGTGCACGAGAACATGCTTTCTGGGCTAAAAACTATGCCATTAAAATTCAGTAAAACTTAGTCACTGTGCATCTCTCTCCAGTGATCATGGCTAACGCTGATGATTCCCAAGTTTACGCTGTGTTTTCTGCATGACTCAAGAGATTCTTGTCTTCTCTCTTCATTTGTGTGCCGGCAAATGGGGACACAGGGAGTGGGTAATTTCCAAGGGACTATGGAGCTGAGATTTAATTGGGGACAGCTTGCCTCAATTTCTAACATCCTACATGTTCTAAATTGTCAGAGCTCAACAGAAGAAGACTAAAAGCTATATGAGCAGTAATAAGGCTCAAAGAAAAAATCAGACACGCCAGGGCGGCCCAGACAGAACACCACGGGGCACAGCAGCAGGACCGCAGCATCTCACAGCTGCAGTCACAAAGGCGTTGCCCATTCCGTAGGGAAGGGCGGTGTCAGACATCCCCTATGTATTCCTGTGCACGACTGTATACGGTTGGTTATGTGTAGCTCTTGTTTAGAGTACGTTTGTTTCACAAAGCTCCCTTGTTGTTATCATGAAGCCTTGATTTAAAACATCCTCATGACAAGTTTGTAAGTAATACTTGGATCAGGTTGGGGCAGAGGCACTCGAAGGGAGGGGAAGACAGCAGCAAGGTGACATCGTAGGAACAGAAAAGGACGTGCAGGAAGAGGGAGCAGGGAAGGTGCCTTGCCAAAGGGTTTCAGCCCCAGACAAGTTCACTATGGAATCAATGAGACTTAAAAATGACAATGAAATGTTCTTGGGGTGAAAGGGTTTATACCCAACTTTACTCCCATGGTGGCAGGTCAATCACTAGAATTCTGTCCACTCAGAGCGAGTCTGCATGCAGCAAGCCAGTTTCTGCTTCTGGGCCTCTCTGCCCCGCAGCCGTCTCAGTCTCTCTCCTTGGCATTGCCACCACTCCAGTCTTGTCTCTCTCTCCTGCAGCTCTGCAGCAACTGTGTGGTCATGCCACCGTGTTGCCAAGAGCGCTGGGCGGAGCTCTTTATATACAGTCAATAACAGCATATTGCCCACATGTGTGCAGTGAGCAAGCCGACTAGGACCAGGTGAGAATCCTGGCCACAGGAACCTTCACTTTATCCACGGAAGGCCTATGGAGCAGCCACAGTGTTCTCTTCTCCATGCTGACTTTTCCCATCCACAAAGGAGATGGAGGCAGTGAGGTGTGCCTCTAGTGACAACAGAACAGGGAAAAGCCAGAGCAGGTACACAAGGTCTGAGTCCTTTCCCCACTCTCACCCTGTCCTCCAGATCTGACTCTGCACAGCTTTGGGACAATCGCCGTGGTCTTTGGGGAGATTTGTCCTGACTTTCCAGGTCTGAGGGAGACTTCTCCATGAGCCACCATGGTCCTGTGCTGTGAACACTGGGCTGTTCCCCTGAATACAGACAGCCCTGAAAAGTGCTCACCGTGTGTTCCCAGGGACCCACTTGCTCACCTGCTGGCACATAGGGAAGCTCACCCACATTTGTTCAATCAAACAAAACTGAGGTCCTGGGTTTTTCACAAGTCAGGTGTTTCTTCCACCACTGGCCTCCCAGAAGCCTCTCTCATCTAAGGACCTGGCCCAGGGGGTGCCTTCTAGAAAGCCATCCCCTCAGGTAGACGGCCCTGCTCTCCTCAGGGTGCCCTGTGCTGACGGCAGCATAGCAGGGGCTCACACTCTCTTACTTATTTACAAGACTGTCTCTTCCTTCTATACAATAAGCACCTTTATAGTAGAGAGCATGTTTTATTGTTCTTTTGTGTCATAATACCCACCCAACTCAATGGTGCATAATAGATGTTTCATGTGTGTTTGATAAATTTCACTGATTTGACATTTGAGAGACTAAGTCGCCAAAAAAGGCCATCCTGCCTTGACTCTGAAACTGCTTGTCCAACCATCTTGGTGTTATTTTCTTTCTGGCCTTATGGTTAGAAATTCACTCAGGAGTCTACAGAAGGCAGGGAAATAAAACAGGTGCTAATTAAGGATGTGATGCATTTCCTGCCTCACATGGGCACGAGGTGGAGAAGGAATGCAAGGAATTACTTAGTCACCAATTCAGTGATTGACAGCCTCATTGCCAAGTGGCACCTGCATCAGGAGCTGCCTGAGATTTACCCCGTTCTAGTTTTTGACCTTTTCAGTTTTTATGTAATTATGGCAGAATTCAGTACTGCTGGGATTCTTTTTCACGCTCACCTCAGGAGACAAACACATTGTGTGTTTCAACAAAGTAGTCTGAAGAGAGGTAATTAAATGTGTTTATTGTAAAAAAGGAAAATACAGTTGCTTTATCTTAGCCAGATTCCAAGGTTTTAAGGCAGATAATAAATATATTGAAGGAAAAAATACCGGTTTACTTGAGCTACGGGGTACAAAATCCTAAAACTCCCTCCTACAATCGCTGAGCCCCTCCAACGTAACAATGAGTGAGTAAAATGAACTCAATGCCTCTAACTAGAATATTTCTTGACAAAACATAATACGAATTCTCATGCAAAGATGATTTATTAGTAAAGTGAGAAAATGATAGTAAAAATTTGAAAGTTCAGTTATTTATCCTCACAAATCATAACTTGAACTTCTGGGCCCTCTTTTATATGTCTTGGGGAAAATATGCTTTGCCTCGACCACATATAGTAAACTTGAAAATGTAGTTAATCCAAGACCAGTGATAAAAATAAGATGAATTACTCTTGCTTTTCTTTGTTTTGGTGAGAAAGGAAAAGTAAAAAGAAATTGGAAAGCTGGTGATAATTGTGTGTACACAGAGGAGGGCACAGAACTTTCTTTTCAGGGGGTTAGCAAGCCAAGAGCTGTGAAGGTTGAAGAATAAAGGCAGGCCCAGCCATACACTTCGGTTTTTGGTGGCTCAGAGAAGAAAGGAGGACCTGGAGTGGGGGAGACAAAAATCGGGAGCTGGGGAACCAGTGAGATTTCAGGAGGCAGGAAGAGGAAGTAAGCCTCGCTGACCTCAAGTGGGAAAACTGCAGGCCTGCTTGAAGGACACCTGGGCCTAAATGCCAGGTCCCCGGAAATGGAGAATTCCTCGTGTGATGCTGTGGGGTGCACTCCGAGGAAATCAGAAGAGGAAGGCCAGAGGTGATCTGGGCCACATCAAGGAGGACTGAGTGCCGTGCTAAACGAAAGCCTCTGGAATTCTCTGAAAACTTATTTTCACACTCACACAAGGTCAGCCCATGCACTGACATGCTGACATGCAGTGATACACCCAGCCCAGCTCTGCTGCAGACTGTGTCAGGCTGGGGCAAGGTTAAGGAGAAGCTGGGGGAGGTGGGGGGGAGGGCCAGAGGGGAACAGACCCTTGCCACCGAAACAATGCTCAAGATCTCAAACAGCGATTTCATGATAACCCTAAGGGTGCAAGAGCCCTCAAGTTCACTGGTCTTCTTTCTGGGAGCCCCGGACCAGTTTGGGGAAAAAGGAAACTGTGACCCATTTCCCAGCAACCTCTCAGTTCAGGAAAACGATGCTAAACAAACAAAATGTTCAGAGGCAAGCCCAGTCTTTGACAATGTCTAATGCTGTGTAGTGTGTCAAACTCTCTTCATGTCACAAATCAAAGTACATGACATGGGCTCGTGTGACAGAGGTCTGGCCGGAAACCCCTCAGGAGGATTCTCCTGGACACCGGTAGCTACTGGTCTCAGTCATGGTCTCTGTTGGTGAAGAGATGACTCGGCTTCCCCCTCCCAGTGCCCCTAGGGCTCACGAAGTCTCGAATGGAACTCCCATGCCCCAGACCCTTGTGTCTTCTCATTTTCCATCGTGCTCCTCGCGTCACACAATTCTAGTTCACGGTGCCATTTTGTTCTTTAGCTGCTAGTACTTGGCTTTTTGAGTATGTCTTTGAAAATTCAACCAAAATTGTGCTTGTATTTACTGCCATCCTTTAGAAATGAATTTTCTGATCTCTAGCACCGATGATCACTCGATTCTATCTTACAACCATTAATACTGTAAATAAATAAACTGACATTAAGAAATTATGGGGATTTGACCATTACTATCATCAGCCCATATTTATAGAGTCCTCACCAACTACCTGGTACTAACAGCTCAATAAATCAATAGTTAGCCGCAGTGGCAATTAGACTGTGGGTCTCTTGTAGATATTCATAAAGCCACCGAGATTAGATGGGAGATTGGTGTCAGAAATTGTAGGTACCAATCTTGTTATTTTTCACAAGATGATGCAAGCCACTGTTTCTAGGGAGCAGCTAACGCTCCTGGGATGCTCTGAGAGAGTTCTTGGGATCTGTGCACATCTGTGAATACTTTTCCCTTTCTGACTTGGCAGGGATTTTAGCAGGAGACATTTGTGTCCTATGAAATCTTGCACAGGAAGATTAAAAACGTCAATCACTGCCTTTCACAAAAACAAAAAAATCTTGGGCAATGAGAACTGTGGGCAGCCAGCCCTATTTTGACTAGACATTCTCTTTTCAGTTCAGATGCAACATTTTTCACAAACAGGATGTATATGTGGAAGGGGGTTAAATGGACACCCACCATAGTCAGTTTCTAAATCAGTCCAACATAGTCGGGCATTGCTTATTAACCCTTGGGCGGGAGGCCTTATGATTTTCTGGCTGAGTAGTGCTGTAATGATTTTAGAATCTAAACTAGTTTTGATTCTAGTCAGATACTTGTCAATAGTTAGGTGCTAGTTAGATTCTAGTCCTAGTTTAGATTTTATAACTAGAATGTGGACAGAATGGACTTAGTCAAGTTTTATAGTTTGTGAAACCAACCTAAGATTCCATTTAAATTCATATCATTAATACTCTTTTATATTATCTTTTTAGTTACTATCCATTTTAACAAAAGCAACCTTTTTATATAATAGATACGAAAACATTTTGACAACTTCAAGTCTCATGAAGAATTTTTACTACCTCTATTATATTTGCTTCAATTTGAATTGTTTACTAACATGGAATTCCTTTGTTTACCAAATGGAGTGTGGTAACAGCAATTAGTTTTATAACACATTGACAGGTTTTTGAAAGGATTTAATTGTTTAGGGAAAATGTTCATTTCCTTTTTGTACATTTCTGGGACCAGGCAGATGAGAAACTCAGACACTGAGTTCAAGGCTGGACTGCCACTGTCATCAGTGTGATTCATGCTGCCTGTCTATCAAGAGGTCTTGTGTTTTGTGTCTAAGTATCATTACAAAGCATGTTAGATGAATTGGGTTTGAGCAAATAGCCTTCCTGAATATTTCTCTTCAAATCTAAAAATGAAGAAGACTCCTTTTTTTTGGAATTTTGGAAAGGGGCATGCTCTATCTTTGGGAACTATATGTTAGTCAAGAAAACCTAAGCGACTGAACAGATAGATGTTGAAGAAAGGGAAGGAGTGATATTCTAGAAATACTCCCCGTCTTGGAAATTTCCCATTGGAATGCTGTAACTTAGGACCTAAGGTTATTTGAAAACTTACATGATCAGGGAAAAGACGCCTTGTTACTTGACAACCAGAAATGTCTTTATTATAAATACACCAAAATGTTAACTGGGAAGTATGATTATGGTTAATTTTTTCCTTCTTTACACTTGTCTGTATGTTCAACATTTTTACAATGAGGATGTATGACTTTAAAAATCAGAGAACAGACATTCCCTCTAAGCAAGCAGATTCTCTTGTGAAGGCTTGTGATTCTACTGTCCTTGTCCCAGATAAGCTAGACACACAGGGCTTGATGTGACCAGTCACTGCTGACGAGTGAGCCTGTACAGAAGCTGGCGTCGCTGAAGCCTCTGGGTGACTTCGGAGTTGAGAGAGAGCAATGCGTGGTCCCCAGTGGGAAGGGGCATGCACATTCAGAGAGGCCATCAGAACGGTTCAGTGTCACAAATCCAGCTGAGCGCTGGCAGAGGCCAGGGGGGCTGCAGTATAAACAGACTCTTCCTTGGGAGGAGACAAGCCACCGGGTACCTCTGAAGTGGGCCTGGAGACACTCAGGTACGTGCAAGACACTGGACGTCTGAAGTTTAAAACCAGTGCCCAAATCATAGGGATGTGTGCTTTTTGGAGCCAAAGTAAGCAGCACTGTACAGCTCAGTGTCAGGGCTTGCTGACTTTCTTGGCTTCAGAAAAACTTTTATCTTGTAAACGTAGTTAGAAGGAAAGCTTGAACTCAGAAGCTGATGGACCCTTTCATTAGGCTCTGATACCATGTTTTGGGATAAAGAGGGTTGGTGAGTTGGAAAGGATTAGGATTTGAGGTCCTAAAGCCCTGAAAATAAGTATCTTAATCCACCAAATCTACAAAACAGTACAGAAATCTCTCACCTGGAAACTTTCATTTTGAAAGCTCCTGATTAATTTCTGTGTATTCTGGAGAGAAATCCTGAAAAAAAAAATCAATTTTCCTACTGGCACAAAGGCAAATACATGCAGAAGAATCTGCTTCCAAAGTGAAATGTCCATTTGATGATGAAATAGGGATGTGTTAGGACTTGGAGGTGTTTAAGGGCAACATGGAAATGGCGTTCTGACCTGTCCAGGCCAGTGAGCATGCTGGCTACACATGAAGTGATGCTAACTCGCAGGGTGTCAGAAGCATTAGCCTGTGATCAAGTGCGCAGAACAGCAGTGGCCCAGAGGCACAGGCTGGTGGGGCTGGGCCTCATGAGCGCCCTCCCAGTTCGGCTGTGCCTCACGAGGGAATACGTCTGTGCCGTGGGATTACGGACAAGGTCCACTGGGCCACTTTACTGCTGGAGAGTCATTTCCTGTTCGTGGAATGGAGTAACGTTGCCTGAACACAACAGGAGCCTCAGGAGCCCGGGTGCGCCAGCTCGGCAAGGACGCGGGCATTTATGCCTGCGAGGCACTGAAAACTCTGTGAAAGCTCCTTAATTCCCCAAACAAGGCTGATATGTGCATGTACTTTAAAAAAAAATACTCTCTCATGTTCTACAAATTCAGAGGGTAGGATTGTGGGTTTCCTTTACTCTAATGGGCAGGTGTTTTCCATCAGACCTGTTCAGGCAAAGCTGGACAAGTGTTCTCATAGAAAAAAACATGCTACATGGGCTGTAAAAACTCAAGGGCATGGTTGGTGGCTCAGTAGTAACCATGACAGATCAGGTTTTGTCCTAATATTCTTTTCACAGGAACTTCACATAAAAAAAAAACGCACAAAAATCCTTCTCTCATTTTCTTTCCTCAAACCGCTCCGCAGGGCGTCCTTCACTTACCGTGCTCTGCTCTAATCCCAGCACAGCGGCCGCCATCTGCAGTTGGTAGATACTTCCAGGTTGGATCCACTGGAGTGCTTCTTCCCACCTGGAGCTTTTCTTTCTTTAAGTAGGACCTCTGTTGAGATCCCTAAGCTATTTCACTAATAGATTTCAGAACAGCTCCTTCCAGCCGCTTTACTCATGCTGTTACCTAACTGCATTACATGTCATACCATTATACATATATGCTGTCTACATCAGACACTATTTGGGTACCTAACCAACAGCCATTTCCACCTTGTCCTTTTCTGTGCAGCTTATAAGCGTTGGATACAAACAGATTAATCTAAGGCAATTCGGGAAATTCTATTCCTCATGCCAATAACTGACTTAGGGATAGGCAAGTGATTCAGTGATTCACAAGGGGAGGTCCATTCAGTAATTACTGAGAAACTGTTTTTAACACAGAGATAAAGTACTAAGCTCTTTTTTGCTGGATGTTGTGTCTCCATCTCTATGTGATGCCTGGAACTGTCACAGCCATTTTGGAAGTATGGGTGGGGAGGCGTGGGGGTTAGCATCTTAGTTAGGTTTTTAAGGGATATGATGGAAGCACAAGATTATCTATTTCTTTTATGTATAATGACAGTTAATACCTCTATTTAAGTTCTTGCACTGTGGATACACTGGAAATTCACTGTTGATAGTACATAATCTGTTAGAGTTTTACGGATATTTCAGTTCTACTATTTATTCAGCATAGAGGAAAATCCTTGAAACTAACATACTGGAATAATACCTTGAATAAGGTCAGTTTGAGAATGAGTTTCTATTGTCAGCATATTGGGGTAGGGGTGGATAAAAAGGAAAGTACATTTTACAAGCTTCTTCTGAATTGAATCTATACCACGTACTTTCATCATCATGAAAATTCCCAGAATATCAGCTATTTTTTTCATTTAACTGGGGGTGATACTCATCAGTCATGCATAATAAGAGAAAAGCAAATTTAAACTGTAATGAGATACCATTTCCCCCTTAGCAGGTTGTCAAGGAGAAGTATGATGGACATTCTATTGATGAGTTTGTGGGAAAACAGGCATTGTTAGAGTTTACTGGTGGGAGGCTAAATTGGTATGACTTTTTCAAGGGAATTTTAAAAAAATCTTAGAAAATTAAAATATCTCTTAACCTTAACTCAGAAATTTCACTTCCAAGAATGTCCTATAGATCATCTCTACATACCCACAAGGTATATACAAGGATATTACTGTAATATTATGTATAATGATAAAAGAATTGCTTATGATAATCTGATACTTAAAGATAACCTTACTTTGACCTTTGGAAGTTAAGATTTCAGGAACTTGGAAATCCACGAAAGAAAATAAAAGCTTAATTAAATCTTGATAACTAAATAGAGTGTTGAGTGTGAATGTTTTATACTCCTATTTATTATCAGTGTGACACACTTCATTAGGCAACTACAAATTCATTTATGAGGTTTGGTTTGGTGTTTATTCAGAAAACAGTCTTTAATTCTTTAAAGATGATATAACCACTTTCTATTTCTGGTATTATGACAGACTAGGGGTTCTGAAAATCTCTGAAATAATTACTATAAATGCTTCACAAAATATTGTAAGTGTCTTTTAATGCATAGCCGAGCACTTGAGCAAATAATCAAAACCCTGATGGCATAAAAGGGAGAGAGGGGAAGAGATTGGAATGGTGAGCTAGGACTTCCCTGGGGACATTTCCTGATTTGGAAAGCAAGAGCATTATGCAGCCTTCTAGGGACAGGGTGAAATGTTGGTATCTAGATGCTGCCCAGAGCTGAGAACCCTCAGGTTATACCTTCAGTAATAGATGGGGCCAGGAAACACGCCTGACCCCTAGCCATGGGGAGTGGCGATGAGTCATCTATGTTGGCCAGGACATCAGATTAGCAAAAACTCCCTCCTGAAAATTCATAACAGCAGATCTGCCCTCATATAGGTTTACAGTTTGAATTTACATTATTTGAGTGTCCAGGAAATTCCCAGCCAAGCATAAACTTGATCCAGCTAAAGTACCAGGGGACCTGGCGGGGCAACTCCAATCTTCTCAGGCTAGAGCAACAGCGGCCCAAGATGACATCTGTCCCAGAAATTGCAAAGTGCAAAGAAAATAAAACAAAGAAAAACCAAACATGAGAAAACCAAAGAAGACCTACGTCATTGTGAAAAGTGTTAGATAAAAACAGCCCTAGGCCCTCAAGATAATGGAATACTTGTAAACAAGATATAAAAGAAGATATATAAGATGCTTATAAGACAGATAAGAAAAATTTGAAAAATGTAAGAATCGAATACCATCTAGAAAGTAGGGCAGATGTAAAATGCACCCAAAAGAAATTCTAGAAATAAAAATATATAACCAGTGATAGCCAAAAATGAACTGGACATATTAATGGTAATATATTTATACAATGGAATATTCTACATCATGGATTCAACTAAACACACAGCTTGAATGAATCTTAGAAACATAATGTTTAGTGAAAGAGGCCAGACATAGATAGTTCATACTGTACAATTATATAAATTATGTATTTCATAAAAACAGATCAAAGCCATTGATTCCTATTTTTAAATAGGTGAATTATATTTCAATACTGTCAAATATTACATTTCTATGTACCAGCCACAGAGAATGTAATTTATTAAAAGATATTATTTGCAAAAAAAAGATATTATTTCCAGTAGAAAAGATGAATTTTTGCTAGAAACTGTTAAGAATTTTTTTTAGAAACCCACACTAAGACTTACTCTATCAGAGATCAAGTCCCATTAGAAAGAAGTATCAATACAGAATGAGATTTGTGTAGCACTGACAATATAACCAAGGGAACAAAAGAGAGTCCCACAAGAGGACACCGTGTGTAAAGCTTGGTCCGTGTTGCTGATGGTGGAGGCGCAGTAGGTGTGTAGGGAATTTTGGCACCTTCTGCTCACCTTTACTGTGAATCTAAACTGCTCTAACAAAGAAAGCCTAATAAAAAGGACTTGATGTCTACTTTTATGACACAAAACACAAAATAAAAACTAAAGAAAGGAAAATTGATAAATTCTACAATATTCAAATTAAAATTTGTGTATCAAAACATATCATAATCCAAATGAGAAGATAAGACCTAGAGTAGGAGATGATAAGTGCAATGTATACAAGTGGTAAACTACTAATATCTGGTCTATATATATCAATATGCATCAGAATGATTGTCAAATATATAAACAGACATTAATATTTGAAGAAACATGAAAATATGGTTAATCTCACCATTAAATAGGAAAATCCAAAACCTCATATGATCAAATTGGTAAAACAAAATTTGTTCATACTAACTGTTAGGGAGCAAGCTGAGTCAAAATAATGTTTAGAAACTTACTGAGGACTATAAATTGGTAGAATGATTTGGATATACATAACAAAGTTTAAAACCCTATAATTACAGTCTGACGGAAGTTACCTTAAACTTGCATATAACTATACAGAAGCAATAAATGAATTATCAGAGGAATAATATTTGCAATAATAAAAAACTGGGAGCAATCTAAATTTTCAGAAAAGAATAAATAAATAATTTGCAGTATAGTCATGTGAATGGAATATCATAAAACAGAAAAAAGTAATGAACTATGCTATACATTCTAATATAAATCACTCTCAGGAACATAGTATTGAATGAAAAAAGTGAGTCTGTGAAGGGATTTGTGTGATATGACGGTATTTATTTAAAGCTAAAAATATACAACACACACCCTCAGGCAGTCTTTGCTTTGCATAGTTCTGATGTGCACAAGTTTCGCTTACATGGTTTACTTAAATAGACCAGTTTCCCAACAACAGTATTCAAATTTCAGTTACTGTGGTATATTAAATGTAACTGTGTAATATATAAACTTCATTATGTCACTGGTAGCTCTTCTGTCCACAAACACCAAGCAACAGATGCGCAACACATCACTGATGGATCCTGTCACTCCCTTCAAAGTCTGTGGGTGGCTGGGCACTGCACATCCATTACTCTTTTCACACACAGAGAGCAAAGCATGTGGTTGTGTGGCCTCCTTGTTGCCCAGGGTTAAGCCTATGCAAAATGTTACAAAATGGACACTGGAAAGGGATTTAATCAACAAATGTAAGTGCATAGAGGAAATAAACAGAGATAATGCTGCAAGTGAAATATGAACTGAATGTAAATGGAGTCATAGGGGAATTAAATGACCATGCCATCATTCAAGAGACTAGGCTATGCGGTCAGAGGGGACTCAGCAAGGCAAACTTATCTATGTAAATGAGGAAAGTGTTTATGCGCAAAAAAAGGGATGAAGATGTCCCAGAGGAAATGACACTGGCACAAAACAGCCACAGTATAGGAAGTCTCAGAGGTTTTTCATGATATTGAAAGAGCAATCGAAAGAGGAATACATTGCTGAAAGCTGGTCCAAACTTAGGAGCATGAGTAGAAAAAACATTCTGCTCCGTAATGTGAGGGTATATGAGGAGAGGGAAGGAAGCACTATTTGAATTACTCCTGATAGGACTTTTTACAAAGAAATAAAATGCCTTAATCTGCGATGTTTCTAATGCTTTAAATTACAGTGTACTGGACTTCTGGGAAGATGGTGGCATGAGCAGGGCGGTTGAAATCTCCTCCCCAAAACATATATATTTGTGAAAATACAACAATATAACTATTCCTAAAAGAGAGACCAGAAGATACAGTACAACAGCCAGGTTACAGCTACACCTGTGAGAACTCAGTGCCTCACGAAGCGGGTAAGATACAAAGCCACGACCCGGCGGGACCCAAGCACTCCCCCACCCAAGCTCACGGCAGGAGGAAAAGATTCAGAGGAGGAAGGGAGTGGAAGCACAGGCCCCCCAAATAACCAGCCCTGGTGATCTGCGCCAGGAGCACTGACACACATCCCGTGGTGTACCAAAGATTAGAGAAACAGAAGTGCAGGGTCTGAGTTGGAGACAACAAGCGAGTCCCCTCAGCTGGCTCTCTGGGACAAAAGAAAACGGGCACCTTTTTTTTGTATGTGTGCTTTTTTGGTTTTATTGCTTCCTTTTGTTTTTTTTGTTTTTTTTTGTTTGGTTAAAGTCTTAAAGGGACAAGGGCCCAATGGTGGAACAAAATCGTTCCAGCGCACTCAGCCCACCAGTCTGGGAGTCTTGGGGAATTTTGGACCCCCTGGCCAGCGGCCAGGCAAAGCAGCTGTGCTGAGGCTTCCCACAGTGATCAGCAGCCTCCCATTCATTCCCCCACCCCCCCGGCCAGCGCCGCAAAGGGTCCGGGAGCCTCCACTGCAGCGGAACAGCAGAGGAGCGGCCCCGCCCACAGCATCCTCACAGAATCTACTTCCAGCAGGTGCGCAGCTAAGCAAGAAGGACCCAGAACCCACATCAAAGGCTGGAAAGAACCAACGGGACCAGAAGGCACCCAGCAAGACTTCAAACCCTCGCAGTGCTATAGGCTAACCCCACAGACAGGCAGCTCCAGGGATTATCCCAGAGACTGCCTCCCGGTGGGCGAGAAACCAGTTCAGGCTCCAGAGAAGGGCAAGGAGAACAACAAGCAGGAAGGGACTTTGTTCTCCCAGCTGACACACGTGGCACCTACCAGCGACCACTTCTATCACCATGAAAAGACAGAGGAATAAGGTACAAAGATTACCCAGACAACCCCAGAGAGAGGGCCAGATAGGATAGATTTATACAAGCTTCCTGAAAATGAAGTCAGAAAAAAAGGTCATAACCATGCTGATTGATCTACAAAGAAACATGCAAGAGCTAAGGGAGGAAATAAGGAAAGACAATGCAGAAATCAGACAAGCGATTGATGGGCTTAAGAGCAGAATGGACGTGGTGCAAGAGACTGTTAATGGAATAGAAATCAGAGAACAGGAGTACAGAGAAGCTGAGGCAGAGAGAGATAAAAGGATCTCTAAGAATGAAAGAATATTAAGACAAATGTGTGACCAATCCAAACGGAACAATATTCGCATTATAGGAGTACCAGAAGAAGAAGAAGAGAGAAAAAGGGATAGAAAGTGTCTTTGAAGAAATAATTGCTGAAAATTTCCCCAAGCTGGGGAAGGAAATAGTCTCTCAGACCATGGAAACCCATAGATCTCCCAACACAAGGAACCCAAGGAAGACAACACCAAGACTCATAATAATTAAGATGGTAAAGATCAAAGATAAGGACAGAGTATTAAAGGCAGCTAGAGAGAGAAAAAAGATCACCTACAAAGGAAAACCCATCAGACTAACATCAGACTTCTCAACAGAAACTTAACAGGCCAGGAGAGAATGGGCATGATATATTTAATGTAATGAAACAGAAAGGCCTCGAACCAAGAATATTGTATCCAGCACGATTATAATTGAAATTGGAGGGAGGGATTAAACAATTCCCAGACAAGCGAAAGCTGAGGGAATTTGCCTCCCATAAACCACCTCTACAGGATATTTTAAAGGAACTGCTCTAGATGGAAGCACTCCTAAGGCTAAAAAGATGTCACCAGAGAAAATAAAATCATAGCAAAGAAAGCAGACCATCCAAATACTAACTAAAGGGAAAGAATAGAACACCGAGTATATAAAGAATGGAGGAGGAAGAATAAGAAGGGCGAGAAATAAAGAATCATCAGACTGTGTTACAATAACTTAACAGGAAAGTTAGGTTAGACTGTTAGATAGTAAAGAAGCTACCCTTGAACCTTTGGTAACCACAAATCTAAAGCCGGTAATGGCAATACGTACATATCTATCGATAATCACCCTAAATGTAAATGGACTGAATGCACCAATCAAAAGACACAGAGTAACAGAATGCATAAAAAAGCAAGACCCATCTATATGCTGCTTACAAGAGACTCACCTCAAACCCAAAGATATACACAGACTAAAGGTGAAGGGATAGAAAAAGATATTTTAAGCAAACAACAAGGAGAAAAAAGCAGGTGTTGCAGTACTTGTATCAGACAAAATAGACTTCAAAACGAAGAAAGTAGCAAGAGATAAAGAAGAACATTACATAACGATAAAGGGGTCAGTCCAACAAGAGAATATAACCATTTTAAATATATATGCACCCAACACAGAAGCACCGACATATGTGAAACAAATACTAACAGACTTAGAGGAGGAAATAGAAAGCAATGCATTCATTTTAGGAGACTTCAACACACCACTCACTCCAAAGGACAGATCAACCGGACAGAAAATAACTAAAGACACAGAGACACTGAACAAAACACTAGAAAAGATGGACCTAACAGATATCTACAGAACTCTACACCCAAAAGCAACAGGATACACATTCTTCTCAAGTGCACATGTAACATTTTCCAGAATAGACCACATACTAGGCCACAAAAAGAACCTCACTAAATTAAAAAATATTGAAATTCTACCAACCAACTTCTCAGATCACAAAGGTATAAAACTAGAAATAAATTATAAAAAGAACACAAAAAGGCTCACAAATACATGGAGACTTAACAACATTCTCCTAAATAATCAATGGGTCAATGAACAAATTAAAACAGAGATCAAAGAATATATGGAGACTAATGACAACAACAACACAAAGCCACAACTTCTCTGGGACGCAGCAAAGGCAGTTCTAAGAGGAAAGTATATTGCAGTCCAGGCCTATTTAAAGAAGGAAGAACAATCCCAAATCAATAGTCTAAAGACACAATTCCTGAAATTGGAAAAAGAAGAATAAATGAGACCCAAAGTCACCAGAAGGAGGACATAATAAAGATCAGAGAAGAAATAAATAAAATTGAGAAGAATAAAACCATAGAAAAAAATCAATGAAACCAAGAGCTGGTTCTTTGAAAAAATAAACAAAATTGATAAAACCCTAGCCAGACTTATTAAGAGAAAAAGAGAATCTACACACATAAACAGAATCAGAAATGAGACAGGAAAAATCACGACGGACCCCCCACAGAAATACAAAGAATTATAAGAGAATACTATGAGAATCTATATGCTAACAAGCAGGAAAACCTAGAAGAAATGGACAACTTCTTAGAAAAATACCACCTTCCAAGACTGACCAAGCAAGAAACAGGAAACCTAAACAGACAATCACCAGCAACAAAATTGAATCGGTAACCAAAAAACTACCCAAGAACAAGACCCCCATGCCAGATGGATTCACGTCTGAATTCTACCAGACATCCAGAGAAGAAATAATACCCATTCTCCTTAATGTTTTCCAAAAAATAGAAGAGGAGGGAATACTTCCAAACTCATTCTATGAAGCCAGCATCACTCTAATACCAAAACCGGGCAAAGACCTCACCAAAAAAGAAAATTACAGACCAATATCCCTGATGAACGTAGATGCAAAAATACTCAACAAAATATTAGCAAACCGAATTCAAAAATACATCAAGAGGATCATACACCATGATCAAGTGGGATTCATCCCAGGGATGCAAGGATGGTACAACATTCGAAAATCCATCAACATCACCCACCACATCAACAAAAAGAACAAAAACCACATGATCATCTCCATAGATGCTGAAAAAGCATTTGACAAAATTCAGCATCCATTCATGATTAAAACTCTCAACAAAATGGGTATAGAGGGCAAGTACCTCAACATCATAAAGGTCGTATATGACAAACCCACTGCTAACATCATACTTAACAGCGAGAAGCTGATAACTTTTCATCTAAGATCAGGAACAAGACAGGGATGCCCACTCTCTCCACTGTTATTCAACATAGTACTGGAGGTCCTAGCCACAGCAATCAGACAAAACAAAGAAATACAAGGCATCCAGATTGGTAAAGAAGAAGTCAAATTGTCACTATTTGCAGATGACATGATATTGTACATAAAAAACCTTACAGACGCCACTCTAAAATTACTAGAACTAATATCTGAATTCAGTAAAGTTGCAGGATACAAAATTAACACACAGAAATCTGTTACTTTCCTACACACTAACGATGAGCTAATGGAAAGAGAAATCAGGAAAACAATTCCATTCACAATTGCATCAAAAAGAATAAAATACCTAGGAATAAACCTAATGAAGAAAGTGAAAGACCTATACCCTGAGAACTACAAGACACTCTAAGAGAAATTAAAGAGGACACTAACAAATGGAAATTCATCCCATACTCTTGGCTAGGAAGAATAAATATTGTCAAAATGGCTATACTACCTAAAGCAATCTACAGATTCAATGCAATCCTGATCAAAATACCAACAGCTTTCTTCAATGAACTGGAACAAATAATTCTAAAATTCATATGGAAGCACAAAAGACCCCGAATAGCCAAAGCAATCCTGAGAAGGAGGAATAAAGCAGGGGGAATTACACTCCCTGACTTCAAGCTCTACTACAAAGCCACAGTAATCAAGACAATTTGGTATTGGCACAAAAACAGACCCACAGACCAGTGGAATAGAATAGAAAATTCAAACATTAACCCAAACATATACAGTCAATTAAGATATGATAAAGGAGCCTTGGATATACAATGGGGAGATGACACCTCTTCAGCAGCTGATGTTGGCAAAACTGGACAGCTACATGTAAGAGAATGAAACTGGACTATTGTCTAACCCCATACACAAATGTAAACTCAAAATGGATCAACGACCAGAATGTAAGTCATGAAACCATAAAACTCCTAGATAAAATCATAGGCAAAAATCTCTTGGACATAAACATGAGTGACTTCTTCACGAACATATCTCCGCCGGCAAGGGAAACAAAAGCAAAAATGAACAAGTGGGACTATATCAACCTGAAAAGATTCTGTACAGCAAAGGACACCATCTACAGAACAAAAACACATCCCAGAGAATGGGAGAATATATTCATAAATGACATATCCGATAAGGGGTTGACATCCAAAATATATAAAGAACTCACGCACCTTAACAAAAAGCAAAGAATCCAATCAAGAAATGGGCAGAGGACATGAATAGACACTTCTCCAAAGAAGAAATTCAGATGGCCAAACAGGCACATGAAAGTTGTTCCACATTGCTAATCATCAGAGAAATGCAAATTAAAACCACAATGAGATATCACCTCACACCAGTGAGGATGGCCACCATCCAAAACACAAACAACAGCAAATGGTAGCGAGGATGTGGAGAAAAGGGAACCCTCCTATGCTGCTGGTGGGAATGCAAATTAGTTCAACCATTGTGGAAAGCAGTATGGAGGTTCCTCAAAAAACTCAAAATAGAAATACCATTTGACCCAGGAATTCCACTCCTAGGAATTTACCCTAAGAATGCAGCAGCCCAGTTTGAAAAAGACATACGCACCCCTATGTTTATCGTAGCACTATTTACAATAGCCAAGAAATGGAAGCAACCTAAATGTCCATGAGTAGATGAATGGATAAAGAAGATGTGGTACATATACACAATGGAATATTATTCAGCCATAAGAAGAAAACAAATCCTACCATTTGCAACAACATGGACGGAGCTAGAAGGTATTGTGCTCAGTGAAATAAGCCAAGCCGAAAAAGACAAGTATCAAATGATTTCACTCATATGTGGAGTATAAGAACAAAGAAAAAAACTGAAGGAACAAAACAGCAGCAGACTCACAGAACCCAAGAACGGACTAATAGTTACCAAAGGGAAAGGGACTGGGGAAAATGGGCGGGAAGGGAGGGATAAGAGGGAAAAAGGGGCATTACGATTAGCAGATGTAATGTTGGGGGGGCACGGGGAGGGCAGTACAACTCAGAGAAGACAAGTAGTGATTCGGTAACATCTCACTACGCTGATGGACAGTGACTGTAATGGGGTTGGTGGGGGGACCTGATGAAGGGGTAGTTTAATAATCGTAATATTGCACATGTAATTGTAAATTAATGATAATAAAATAAATTATATTAAAAAAAATAAAAATAAATGAATAAATAAATTAGAGTGTACTAAATAAATGTTAGTTTTATTTTCTTATACATTCATTACTGACAGATTTAAAAATATTTTTGACAAAGCTTCTTAAAGGTCATGGTACAATTATAATTTTTGACATTCATTATTAAAAATGCTGAGAATGATTTCAGCTTATACATCTGTTTTTATATCCCACTACTATATGAAGGGAAGACTGCCTATATGTATATAAATGTGATAAATATAATAAAAGCATAAAGATATGCAAGCCAATGACAAATGACAAGTTTGGCATATTACATTCCCTTCAGAATATATGGAAGAGGCAATATGATTAATAACAGATACACAGTGAGCTCCAACTGTATTTGTAATTTTTTTAGTGTTTTCTCTCCTGGTGGTCATCTGAAAATTATTTGATTACTGTATACCTTTTTATAAGTTGCAGTATCTTATTAGAAGAAAAAGCAATAATAACCATGTCAAAAAGAAATAATGTTTTCCTACAAAGTGTAAGCAATAACAGAAACCCTGGAAAATATAACTGGCCCCTTGACTTCAGTTGTCAGTCTTAGAAATGCAGTGCAATATTGTCAAGAGAAATATGAGCTTCTGGAAAGCTCACTGTTTCTTTGATTATAGGTTGCTAATAGTAAGGAAATAAAACTGTACATGCTCACCTAATCCCTTCTGTCCAATTTACAGGCTATTATATGATTTCAAGAACTAACCCTGTGGTTGAACTCAGGAGCCCTCTCAAAGCACATCAGATTTT